>BFEA01000084.1:2206959-2217208 GCA_003427395.1 Chara braunii
GGATCTATCCTCCTCACAGCGTGATCACCTACGAGGATAGGACCCAGCAAGAACACAGGATCAGTCTCTAGCACCCATACCTCTGGGGCGGATCTGCCTCACAGTGCGATCACCTACGAGGACAGGACCCAACAAGGACGCGCGATCACTTTCAAGTACTTATACCTCTGGGGCGGATCTATCCTCCTCACACCGTGATCACCTACGACGACGGGACCCAGCAAGTACACGCGACCAGTCTCTAGTACATACACCTGTGTGGCGGATCTATCCTCCTCACAAAGCCCCATACCTCTGGGGCGGATCTATCCTCCTCACAACCCAATCACCTACGCCGACATGACCCAGCAAGAATACGTGATCACTCTCTACTACCCATACCTCTCGGGTCCGGAAGCCGTGGTCCGATCCTCCGGAAGCAGGGCTCACATGTCTGGAGATCGATCCTCCGCACTGCGCGATCACCTACGAGGACAGGATCCAGCAAGGACACACGACCAGTCTCTAGTACATATACCTGTGGGGCGGATCTATCCCATCACAAACCCTATACCTCTGGGGCGGATCTATCCTCCTCACAGCCTGATCACATACGCCGACAGGACCCAGAAGGATCACGCGATCACTCTCTACTACCCATACCTCTTGGGCCCGGAAGTCATGGTCCGATCCTCCAGAAGCAGGGCTCGGATGTCTGGGGATCGATCATGCTGACAAACCCCCATACCTCTGGGGCGGATCTATCCTCCTCATAGCCCGATCACCTACGCCGACAGGACCCAGCAAGAACATGCGATCACTCTCTAGTACCCATACCTCCGGGGTGGATCTATCCTCCTCACAGCGCGATGACCTACGAGGACAGGACCGAGCAAGAACAGGCGATCATCGGCACTGCCTTTCGGGGCTTCCTTAGGGACCGATTCATTCTGCGTAGATTGATTGAACACAGAAACCCTTGGACTTTCGGCGATCGTGTTTTTCACCTGATTTATCTCTGCTCCACACAACGGGCACACATCCGCCGATAAGTCACGGAAGTCCTGCTCCCCATTAACTTCTGGGGCGGATCTGTCCTCCTCACAGCGCGGACACATCTGCCGACAGGATCCAGCAATGACCTGTGTTGTTGTTGTGAGGAAGATCAATCATTCACACGATGCGGCCACTTTAACCCATAGATGGGAGCGAGGCTACCGGAACTTGTTGGCGAATATGTGCCCGCTGTGTGGAGGATAGATCCGCCACAGAGATCACGAAAGTCGTGCTCCGATTCTCCGGCAGCAGGGCTCGAATATCTGGGGCGGATCGATCCTCCTCACAAACCCCCATACCTCTGGGGCGGATCTATCCTCCTCACAACTCGATCACCTACAACGACATGACCCAGCAAGGACACGCGATCACTATCAAGTACCCATAACTCTGGGGCAGATCTATCCTCCTCACAAACCCCCTTACCTCTGGGGCGGATCTATCCTCCTCACGGCGCGATCACCTACGCGGACAGGACCTAGCAAGGACACGCGATCACTCTCTAGTACCCATACCGGTAGGGCGGATCTATCCTCTGATTCCTCTCCACAACCAAAATTCAATTAAGCGACTGCTGCTTCACACAACAAAATTAGATGCATGCTCGTGGGGAGGATCTATCCGCTCCACAAGACTGATGTGATACCGAGAGCAAGGCACGGAGGATGCTCATGTATAACCGTCGTGGCTCTATCTCTAAACAATTTGTTTTCTCGGTGGGGGATGTATCCGCCACACATGTCTTGACACTTCGTGTCGCGCAATGTGTGTATGGAGTCCTTCCGGTTGTGTAAAGGATACATCCGCCTCAGAGATGGTTCGTCATATCTTGAACGCATTAGTCCTCCACGCGTTGTGTGTATCGAGGGGGTCCGGTTGTGTCACTATTCGTGTGTAGAAACCTTCCAGTTGTGTGGTGGATACATCCGCCCCAGAGACGAGGCCACATCTCTGGAGCAGATCTATGCTCCACAGAACATGAGGTTGTGAATCCTCCGGAGGTGATGTATAACCTTCATCAAGCTATCACTACAGAATTTGTTTTCTCAGTGGTGGATGTATCTGCCGCACAAGTCTTGACATTTCGTGTTCGTAGGTCTTGACACTTCGTGCTCGTAGGTCCTGACACTTCGTGCTCGTCGTACGTAGATCAAATGGCATCCGACGGCGCTGGAGAACAACGCGACACCGCCCGACCGTCCGTCGAAGAAGTGACGCTTGATGGAGGCCGGAACCGTGAAGGGCATTTAGTGACCTCGGGCACAACGGCAACGACCGAGCGAAGCCATCCGTCCGTTGGGGGCGTGACTCCTGAGCCATGTGGGAACCGTGGTGGGGCCGCAACGACAACGGGTGCTGCACCAATTGCCGATCGGAGGCGTCGGGGGTGTTCGTCCGGCGAGAAGAAGAATCCTCAGTACTATAAGCTAGACAACCATTCGTGGTACACGACTGGGTTTCGGAAGATCCTTCAGTGCCAACTAAACCGTCGTGTGGATGTGTCCTCTACATCAAGGACCGTAATGCAATTCGACTGCTGGGGGCTGTGAATGGGTGGGAAGATTGTACCAAGGGGGTTCGAACGTTTCATGTGCAAACGGTGTACACAAAGAGTGGGGAGCCTGATCACGACGCCAGAGGTTGTAGACTGAAGTGGAATAATTTCCGGGGTTTCGGAAAGGATGCCACCAGTCTTTCGTTTTACAGCCCTATAACCTCTACTTTAGAAACTGATGTTGCCTTGCGTTGTTTCTTCGATGAGTGGGAGAGAACAGTGTCGCCAGAAAGGTGTAAGGACCTGCCGTCGGGGCATCCCATTTCCAGGCCCATTGCCACAGTCGATGTTGAGCCCATGAGGACTCAAACGTCCGAAACGGCGCTGACTGGCGGTCCCGATGAGGGTGCAGTGCCGAGAACATTTGTCGAGGTTATGAACCCTGATTACATTCCCTCACAGCCTGATCACCCTCAAGCGTATGAAGAGTCAGAACCCGAAATTCAAGATGGCGAGGGTGCAGTTGAGAAGACCCCTAATCAACAAGGTGGTGGAGCTGAATCAGAGGCTGAACGTTTAAAGAGGGGGACAATCTGCATCCGGGAAGGCGGTGGAGCTGAATCAGAGGCTCCGGTGTGTCGAGGGATTGTTGAGGTTGGTGGTGGTGCAAAGGGGAAGGCACCCATACCGCCTGGGCAGAACCCGGAAGAGGAAGTTTCTGACGAAGAGGGGGGTACCCATGACTACACCCAGGTCGTGTCGACAGGAGATAAACGAGTTGGGCAAGGGTCTGCCGAGGGGGGAAAGCAAAAGAAGAGAAAAGTGAGTACCTCCTAAGGAGCCGGGGTGAAGAGAAAGTCGACAGAAGGGGGTGAAGAGACTACGAAGAAGAAATGGCAAGGTGTTACCGGAAAGGGATCAGCGAAAGCCAGGAAGAGAAGGATCAGGTGGAGGGAGAGGAGGAGGGTGATTTGAATGCTCGAATTATCGATTTTGACACAAGTTATTTTCTGGAGTGGAAAACAGGTTTGAAAAAAAATGTAACTCTTTTTGTAAACCCAGATAGGGTGATTCCGTTGCCGGCGTGGGAGGAGCCATATAATCATCGTTCAATGGACGACACCCACGTTGAGTTTATGCTGAAAGCCATGCTAGATACCTACTCGAAGCCAAACCACACCTACGAGAAGCCAGTCGTGAAATTGACAGCAATCAAAGAGCAACCTACGGAAGGGAAAAAGGCGGTCCGTATTACACTGGATCAATTCAATGAGGACAACCCAAACGAGCACTGGTACTATGCCGTGAGCGGGCAACACAACATGAAGGTCGCTTTGCTACTGAGGGAGCATGATATTTGGAACAAGCACTCATTCTTTGAGTGGCCGTTCAAACCGCTGTACTTCTCGGACGAGGACTTCGACGGTTACACCTAGATCAGTGTAATCGACAACAGGAAGGACAAGATTGCCCCTCCTAGGGCCCAACTGCTGTATATGATCGACATTCGACAAATTTGGGAAAATTTGAAACGTCCTCGTCCAGTAGCTGGGAATGTTAAGTTCAAGCAGGCCTTGGTCGCCAATTATGAAAAATTTCAAAAACAGGCACTGAGAAAGACACCATACCACAATCTCTGGCAGATTGTGGATAACGGCACTAAAGAAGATAAAAAGGTATGGCAAGAGAAATTAAGGTACTTTTTACCTCTCGTCATGAGCGATGACCAGACGTGGCAACTAGGTATGAAGTTCTATGACGAGTGGACGAAGGGTCAACTTCTCGCTCCGGAAGGCGCCCTGTGGACTAAGTGGCCTCTTACGACTGACCCGAAAGCCACTAAGGAGGGTCAATCTTTTGCAGAGGACAGCAGCGGCCAGAAGAGAGTCGTGTATAATGTTCGGGTTACAGATCCAAAGCTGTGCAAAGGAAAGATGAGGAGGAAACAAGAGGAGCGCGACTTTTTCGTTCAAGTCAATGAACCCGACGTGCATTGCTGGAAAGAAATGGGGGATCTCACAGATCTAGAAAAACAACGGATTTTGAGGGGTGTGTTGGACCTTGAGATTGTATGGGTGCAGCAGGGGAGCGAGAAACTAGTTGAGCACGGAAAAATGGGGATGAAAGACGCCTGCGAAATCGTAAAGCAAGACCGAATGTTGCTTCGACTGTGGAATATAATTGAGTTCCAGCACCAGGGCCGGACCAGCGATGAGTGGAACGCTGGTTTCTTCCGGACGAGAGAGCAACTGTTGACGCAATACGGCTCGAGGGGGCTGAACGAGAAGTTATGGGCGGCTTGCAGGAGATTTGTCACCGATCACTCATACCTGAAGGACTGCCCCCAGTACCTCCGTTGTTCCTCAGATAAGGAGCTGAAAACAATGCTGAGTCTAGTTGAAGACAAGAAGTTCCCTACCGAGTTCAAGCGGGCTGTTTTGTCCGTGCTCAAAGGCGAACGCAGCAAAGAGAAGGAGGCGCCTGTCAGACTGGACGATTGCACTAACATCAAGTGGAGGGACACCAAAGTCGTCACAACACTCTCACCTTTCGCCTTCGATGCTTTCACAGCATTTCTTGTGAAGGACGACATGCGGCGTGTTGTGAGGCAACTCCGGTGTCACACGTGCATCATTGACCTTTGTGATCCCGTTGACCGAGCACGGTGAAATGAGGAGGCCTTCAAGGCATTGGCGGGTTTCCTGGAGACTTTATGTCCTGAATTTTGGACAGTGGTCGCTTTTGTTCCCAGGGTCTGGGACCTCTCTTTCACGAGTCTACTACATTGTCTCCCTATGGTGAGTGGAAGCGCAGGAAAATGGGTTCGAAGGGGCCAAATTCGGAAGACCTACCAGATCGGTAATAGCACATGGGCCGAAGAGGACAGGATGTATGTACTCTTCCACGGGGATGACCTCAAGCTCAATACTCATCCAGTTTATGAGGGGGGGTTGCGAGATGACGACGTTGCCGCCTTGGGAAAGAAGCAGAAGTGCACACCATCCGATATTGTTGAAACTCAGTTCACACCGACGACGTTCCATTCAGCAGGCGTCCTCCACCAGAAGGGGGTGGTGTATAAGGAAATGGAGCGCAAGCCTAGTATGTTGTCCAACCTCATGGAGTTCTTCTGCCCACCCGAGAATGCGGTTATGTTCCTTGGGAAGGCGCACACCCAAGTTGTGTGGAACCTCCTCAAGAGTGGGCGCCATGTAGTGGTCGTGAAGGGGGACACAAAACTCCTCAGCTTTCTGAAGACGTACATCATGCACGAGATCAATAGTGGAGTTCACAACTGCGACTTGCACATCGGGCAAAACTCCATCCAGCATGATCCCAACAGGAACTTTTGGTTCAAGCTGTCCTCCGAGAAACGGGCAAAGCTTTACAAGTTCCTCTTCCAGGACACACGTCCCTCATACCGAACCGATAATGACTACATACTGCGTCAACAAGTCACGATCGGAACACTGGACGGCTACCAAGGTGGGTCAAGGGAGGCGGCGGCAAACTTCGCCGACAAACTGGAAGAGTGTTATTTTGACCAAGGGAAGACTGAAGTCACTCTTAATATCTTCAGGGCACACTTCAATAACGAGGAGGACTTCAACCCTAACGACGATGAAGAGGTCAGCGTAGGTAATACGGAGTTCGATTTGGAGGCAACATACCGCAAACATGCTGCCGGTGTAGCATCCTTGTCAACGCCTGCAAGTTCCCTGATTCCCGTGGGTTCGCCTCTCGGCACTTCAGTTGTCGTGCCGGTCGCTACTCCAACGTCCGGTTCTTCAAAAGGATTTTTGTCGTCGAGGAGAAGACCACTCAGCCCCACCGTCAGGCCGGGACTTCCAATTCCGCTGCCCGTGTTGTCGGGTCTTCTACCAGGCAAAATATACCACTTCGGCAAAGACCACAAGAGCACCAGCGAGGCTGAATGGGGTCACCACATAGTGTGGCATCCTGATTATTTCCAACCGGCCGTTCTGGATAGTGAATGGGTCATGAGCAAAGTCAATGATGACGATGTGTGGGAAGTTGATACGCGCATGTCAAAGGAAGATTTCTTACAAGTTGCGCATGAGGAGGTGGTACGGCGCATTGCGGGGATTAACTCCCTAGAACCGGAGAATTCGGTGGCCGTATGGCATGGACAGTCCATATTCAAAATTTTACGGGATCGCAATTCGTTGGAGCTCCTTGCTGATTTTTACGGACTCGAGACGAGCCCGAGTTACGGAATCCAAATAGAGTGGGTGATTTCGTCGGGAGGTGGTGGGACCGGCGGTGGTGGAGGGGGTGGAATCGGCGGTGGTGGAGGGGGAGGAACCGGCAGTGGTGGAGGGGGTGGAACCAGCAGTGGTGGAGGGGGTGGAACCGTCAGTGGTGGCGGAGGTAACCAGGGCATGCGAGGAGCGGGGGGCGACGGCCATACAGGATCGGGGGGCCGCGGCGGTACAAGATCGGGTGGGCAAAGTGGGTATCAGCCAAGCTCTGCACGAACAATCCCGCATGGAATGGGTGCCCGTCTAAAAGTAGAAGGGACTGCCTCACAGACCAGCACGGGTTCTCGACTTGTTGAACCCACCGCTGCCCTATTGTTCAGTGGAGGATGTATCCGCCCCACAATCGGGGCCGGAGTTTTTGCATGTTCCAAACTGCTCAGTGTCGGGTCTGTCCCATGCACAGTTTCTGCGGGATCTAATTTCGCCTCAGACTTGGAAGGGGAAGTGGGATCCATAAAGTCTGTGGAATCCGAACCAATGCCGCAGGTCGACGCAGGGTGTCTTTCCATCGGCTGCGAGGCCAGCGTCCCTCGAGCGAAGAGCCTATCCGCCAGTGGAGGATCAATCCTCCCCACAGCAAGTTAGACTGGAGAGACCCACACAGGAAGCCACGACGTTTCTGCCAGTGGAGGATCTATCCTCCGCACGCCAAGTCGAACTGGGCAAACGCAAGCAGGAAGCCTGCCTGCAAGTGTCCCAGGAATCCAAAGCCTCCCACCCGCAGGAGTTCGGTGCCTTTCAGCATATGCCGGATCTATCTTCCCCACAACAAGTCGGGCTGGGGAGGCGCAAGAAGGGAACCTTCCGGAGAGTGTCCAGACGGTGCACAACCCTCTCGCTGGCTTCCAGGAAAGAAGTCAGGCTGCCAAGTGTCCAGAAGGAAGTCAAGTTGGGGACAAGCCAGTAGGAAGCCTTGACACGCCAACTGGACAAACGCAAGCAGGAAGCCTGCCTGCAAGTGTCCCGGGCGTCCAGAGCCTGCCACCCATAGGAAGCCTTCCTGCAAGTGTCCCGGGAGTTGAATGTCTTTCGGCCTGCGGCGGATCTATCCTCCCCACAACAAGTCGGGCTGCGGATGCAGGAGAAACGCAAGCAGGAAGCCTGCCCGTAAGTGCCACGGATGTTCAGAGCCTTCGAGACAGTGGAGGATTTGTCCTCCGCACAACAAGCAAAGGCAGAGGAGCCTCTGGATTGCTAACCCCTGTCCAGAAAAGTTCAGCGTGGAATCTAAGTCCTCCATGGGGAGAGATTACAAAGGACCAACAGAGCAAGTCCAGTGGCTCCGACTCAACATATTTTTCGGAGGATAAGGACGTCATAGACAAGACTGTGGAAATGCAGGCGACTTCTCCTCGTGACGTGAGATGCGGTGGTATGGATGACGACTTTCTCTCGCAGTTGTATTCGGGAATCGACACAAGACCGCTTTCGGTGGACAATTTAATTCGTGGCGACTCAACCCAGGCGCTTGACATGCGGCCCTCACAACTGCCTGCATGTGTCAAGTCCGTGCGTGGAGGAGAAAGACGTCACCATGTCGGAGCAGGAAGAAGGGGTTGTTCATCATCCGCTGGGTGATGACATCGCCCGAAAGCTTTTTCACGATGACGAAGACCTTGCTGCCACCGCAGCTGTGGTGGATTCCAGTCCAGGCAAGACTGAGGACGCCGGGAAAGCTCTCGTGGAACTGTCTCTCAATGAGGATGTCGGACAACAGCGTGCCGACTCTCTTAGTCCCTCTGTTGAAGAGGTCGTTCGAATCGTCAACGCTGACCTTGACGACTTGTCCAAGTTCCCAGCCCGTGTGGATCTCATTGTTGCATCGGGGAAGATCAAAGGAGCAGGGGTAGTGCTAGGTCTGAAAGCCAGCTGCGTACAGGAGGAGGTGCCACGAGTTCAAGATAAACACGAGGACGATACTGGTGGACATGCTCGAGAAGAAGTTGTGACCGGTAAGCAGTGACTTTCATTGCTTAACTTTGGGTCTCTCTAGTGCTGAACATCTGGAGTGTTCTTTCACATGTAGATAGCGGTTAGGGATATGTGAAACATGAGGGTAATTGCTCGTTGCCCCTTGGTTTGCGAAGAGCGGCTGTACGCTGTATTCATAATTATGTTTCTTCATCTGTTGTACGGGTCGGTCGTCTCCTTCGTCTGCTGTACGAAGAAAGTCGAAGGAATATCTCACGAAGACGAGAGTGCCACAATTATCCCCAAGATATATGAAAATTGTAAAAGCGGCTGGTGTGAGTGCTGAGAGAGTTAAGAAGTTGCATATGAGAGTTTGCCAGAAGTTCACAGTTTCTCCAGTTTCTAAACCTGAGTCGTACTTTGAAAGAACGACGAGTGGAGGAGTTCAGATTTACAATATTTTTAGTACTAAAAGCAAAGAACTGGGCGGCTTGGACAGTTAGGGTATCATTCATCTCATGGTCATGCGTGTTGCTTGGTTGGTCTGTGCAGCAGACATGAGCGCACCGAGCGTTGGAAGAAGTGAGGGAGAGTTGTCGAACTTGTTGGACAACCTTGTACATTCTCGCCTATCTCCAACGACGATTGTGGCTCGTCTGCTAGTTGAGAACTTGGTTGTTAGGGTTCGAGACATGGACACCTTGTTGGACAGAGGCGGCGAGCTTCGACGAGTAGAGGAGTTCAGATTTACACTATTTTTAGTACTAAAAGCAAAGAACTGGGCGGCTTGGACAGTTAGGGTATCATTAATCTCATGGTCATGCGTGTTGCTTGGTTGGTCTATGCAGCAGACATGAGCGCACCGAGCGTTGGAAGAAGTGAGGGAGAGTTGTCGAACTTGTTGGACAACCTTGTACATTCTTGCCTATCTCCAACGACGATTGTGGCTCGCCTGCTTGTTGAGAACTTGGTTGTTAGGGTTCGACACATGGACACCTCGTTGGACAGAGGAGGCGAGCTGAACGACGAGGTCGTGAACTTCTACTTGGCCTTGCTTGTTAGGGATAGTCATATATCTTCTTCCAAAGTGTACAACTTTGTTTCTTTCTTTTTCACGAAATTGCTACTTCAGGGTTGTAAAGGGGTGACAAGATGGACGAAAGATGTCAATCTTTTCGAATATGACGTCTTGCTCATCCCTATTCACAAGGACAACGAACACTAGGTTTTTCTTACGGTAGATTTTAGAAAGAGAGTTGTACAGTACGTTGATTCTTATTATAGTGCAGTGTGCGACGCTTCATTTGCTTCAAATGCTTGCAGAGCGGTTCTGCAGTACCTGAATGAAGAGGCAATGATAAGAGCGTTGCCCCAAAGGCATGATGACATGAGATTCAAAGTTCTCGTCAAAGGAGTGTCAAGGCAGGTGGACGGATCCAGTTGTGGGGTTTTCATGTTAATGTTTGCTTCCTATCTAGCTAGGGGACTACGTCCGCCTTTTCGTTTCTCGAACATTCATATACCA
>BFEA01000084.1:2233615-2249138 GCA_003427395.1 Chara braunii
TGGGGGGGCGACCCATCCCCTACCAATCAATCAATCAAAAGAGGAAAAAAAAGTAAAAAAAAAAAAGCAAGCAGGTTTTTCCGCTTTTTTTTTTTTACTTTTTTTTTCTCTTTTGATTGATTGATTGATTGATTGATTGGTAGGGGATGGGTTGCCCCCCCAACCCCTACCCAATCACACACACACACACACACACACACACACACACACACACACACTCACTTGCGCCGAAGGTGCGCGGCGCAACCCCGCGCAACTTCCCCGCGCAACTTCGGCGCAAGGGAGAAATTGTGTGTTTGTGTGTGTGTATGTGTGTAAGTGTGTGTGAGTGTGTGTGTGTGTGTGTGTGTGTGTGTGTGTGTGTGAGAGAGAGAGAGAGAGAGAGAGACAGAGAGAGTTGTACCCCGATTTGTGTGTGTGTGTGTGTCTGAGTTGGTGGGGGTGGGGGGGGTGCCCCATCCCCCACCAATCAATCAATCAATCAATCAATCAATCAATCAATCAATCAAAAAAACTGGAAAAAAAAATCTTTGTGTTTTGAGTCCGCTTCTGTTTTTGATTTTTTTAAAATAATTTAGATGCTCAAAAAATTTTAAAAAAACTATGGGGATGTAGAGAGCAAAAAAATTTACACCCCCATATTTTTTATTTTGTTTTTATCACTTTTTTGCCGCCGAAAAAAATTCTCGCGGGCCGAGTTTTACCCCAGTCTAACGGGGTACAACGGGGAGTTGCAACGCGAGTTCAACGGGAGTTGATCCGTTCAACTCAAAACCCCCGTTGAATCAACTTTCGGACACATAGATTGTTACAGCAATAGAATCTTTGGAGATTATTCAATCGGAACAACTAAACCTCTCAGTGCTTCTGCTTGATTTGGAGAAAGCGTATGACCGGGTATATTGGTCTTACGTTCTGACCACATTAAAGTGGATGAACTTTGGGGATAACTTATGTACTTGGGTGAAGGGTCTGTATACACTGTCCACAGCCGTCGTAATTGTGAATGGCAGACTGTCACAAAACTTTCCTCTGACTCGTTCCTTGAGGCAGGGTTGTCCGTTGGCACCCCTCCTGTTTGCCCTTCGGATGGAAGGACTTCTTAACAACATCCGAGCCAATCCTGAAATCAGAGGAATGCCAATAAGCCAATCAGAGTATAAAGTTAAGGCGCTTGCCGATGATTTGTTTGCTGTAATCAAAAACTCAGAGACGTCAATGTCTGCTCTCAAAGCATGTTTAGACGAATGTTCTGCCCTCTCAGAAACATTTGTAAATTGGCACAAATCTCTCTATTTCCTGCGTGAGAATTTTCGACATGTTGTGGAATGGGGCATGAAAAGACTGCAAGGCCGAGAATCAGAACGGTTCCTAGGGGTTGAAATTGCTCTAGTAGATTGCTCCGACAAGCAAGATGACATTTTGATACAAAAGGCCCTTCATAGGGCGGTTACATGGGGAAAAGTCCCTCACCTACCTCTGTTTGGGAGGGTAATGGTTGTCAATGGCGCCCTCTTTGCCTTGCTCTGGTTCATTGGCACGGTACGTCATCTCGGGAGTCACTTCTACTCATGCATCAGAAGAAGAGCGGCTAAATTTATTTGGAAGCCTTTCGCAGAAGAATAATTCCTTTCAAAAGTCGCTTGGGAGATGCTCTGCCTTCCCCGAGAGGAAGAAGGCTTGGGCATAAAAGATCCAGCCAAACAAAATGATTCATTACTGGCTAGATGCCATTGGATAACAAAAGTCATATTGGATCTCCAAGAGCAACACTGGATTCTTTTTGCAGAACAGATTTTGGCAACGGAATGGAACTTAATTCGACCAGCGGATGTCTGGACATGCCTCATGCTGTACTCATATCAACACAGAAAGGTGAAATCACATTTCTGGAGTGCAGTGATTAGAGCATGGAGGACACTCAGACCAGATTCCTGGGCTGAGCCGGTAACCAAAGTGGAAGTTTTATTACAACCGGAGTTCGAAAATCCAAAGATCAAACGTTCAGATGGAAACTGGTTCCCAGCAGACTCTGCCACGATAAGTTTTGGTCATTTCTCGATCGAAAAAGGAGTGGTGAGAATAAGTGATATTTGGGATGAGTTGACCAGCTCTTGGAAATCCGCTCGAGCCCTCCGGTCTGTCTTAGGGGCAGTATGGTTTCTGCAAGACCGTAGGGATGCTATCATCTCGGCTATTCCGGAGAAATGGAAAGAACTGTTGTTTGCTGTAATAACAGACCCCCCAGGTACCTGGTATTCCAACCAATCCTCCGACACGGTGAAATTGTGGAAACTCTTGGTATCCGATAGAGAAGGTAAATGTAACTTTCAGGCCTGGGACTGCATGCCGGACAACGTGCTTATCTGCAGTGAAGAGGCAACTCAGTCGGAGATTGGAATACCATTCAGCACCCGGTCGGAGGGAGTTGCGCTTAACGCACGCGCGGTAACTTGCGGCACTAGAGGAGGCCACATCACAGGTTGATGTGGCGTGGAATCTGACATGTGGCATAGTACTACGTGTTCCGCATATGATTTCCACAGTCGCCACCTTAACTTTTAGAGTGGTCTATGACTCTCGTGGCTATGGCGTAAGGACGTTGAGTCTGCTATAGTTAGTGGAAATTAGCGAAGAATGCCCTGAGTGATCCGAAGTGTGGAAGGTGTGACTACTCTAATACACGTGAAGGGTATGGAGGAGAGGGAGCAGAGCTTCATCCACAGAGCGGACATCTCAAGTAATACAACGTAGCCAGCTGCTGCTCAATACGTAGACAAACGGGGACCACGACGTTGATCGTATGCGACATAGCGTAGCGTTGATCGTGTCCGACCCTACTAGAAGTTGTTCGTGTCCGAGTTCATCCTGTAACCAAGCATACGAGGAGTATGGAGGACATACGCAGAGTACGAAGAAGAACTAGCAGCATCTCAACATCATATTGGACATCTCGTAAGAGAGAAACGATCGCGATTCGAGATAGTGATTAGTTTGGTATCGCGCTACTGCTGCTCTTCACGTAGACAGGTGGGAACCATGTTCGCGTTGATCGTGTTCGATATTGTGGGGTCCGTCATTGCTTGCAAATGATCGTGTCGGGTTGTATTTTTCATTGCTTGGCGTTGAGTCGTAAGCGTTGCTCATCGTTTCACATTCACATTGCCTGGTGTTGATCGTGTCCGACATGGCTTGGTGTTGACATTGCTTCTTGGCTTGGATCGTGTCTGACGTTGCTAGCCGGTGGTTGTAAGCGTTGATCAGCGTGATTAGTAGTCGTGACTCACGGGATTGCTCATCATGTAGATAAATGGAAACTGTGTTGGCATTGTTCGAACTCTGACATTGAGGGGCACCACGTCGAACCGCGTTGGCATTGATCGAAGTCTGACATTGAGGGGCGCCACGTCGGCGCTGCTTGGAGTTTATCTGAAAGTATGGTTTTTCACGATTAGTATTCATCACTCATATCATGTCGATCATCGGGCGACCGGTAGAATTTTGGTCTCGTTTGCACATTCGCGTTGATCATGTTGATCGTGTCCGACCCTACTAGAAGTTGTTCGTGTCCGAGCTCATCTAGTAATCAAGCATACGCGGAGTAAGGAGAAGAGGTAGCAGCGTCTCAACAACAGATTGGAGTAGATTTATCGTTGCTCGTATCCGGTTCATCACGTGGACAATCGGGCACTACGATCGGGTGGCGTTGCTCGTATACAATACTGCTTGGCATTGATCGGAAGCGCTGCTTGTTGTCATTAGTGGAAGGCGTGGTTTCTCTAATATGCGAGAAGGGTATTCATAATCAAGCATACATGGAGTACGAAGCAGATCTAGCAGCATCTCAACATCAGATTGGACATCTTGTAAGAGCGAAGCGATCGCGATTCGAGAGATTAATTAGTTGCTAGCCGGCGTTTGTAAGCGCTTATCAACTTGATTAGTAGTCGTGACTCATGGGATTGATAGGTTTTGGTCTCGTGCTGTTGTTGTTCATCACGTAGTTAAATGGGAACCGTGTTGGCATTGATCGAAGTCTGTCATTGAGGGGCCCCACGTCGAACCGCGTTGGCATTGATCGAAGTCTGACATTGAGGGGCGCCACGTCGGCGTTGCTTGGAGTTGATCTTAAAGAACGACTTTTCATGATTAGTGTTCATCACTCATGACATGTCGAGCATCTGGCGATCTGTATAATTTTGGTCTCGTTTGCACTTCCGCATTGATCATGTTTGTCAATGCTTGGCGTTGATCGTGTCTGATATTGCGTGGCGATTGATCGTGTTCGACATTGCTAGGTGTTGATCGTAAGTGTTGCTCATTGTGATTAGTGGTCGTGAATCACGAAGAGTGATTACTTATGGTCTCGTCAGCTCATTCAGAATTATGTCATTGTTCATCGTTGATCGAGTCCGACATTTCCTGGTGTTGATCATGTTCGATATTGCTTGGCGTTGTCCGTAAGTGTTGCCCATCGTATCTAGTAGTCGTGAATCAAGAGAGGGATTACATTTGGTCGCGTCAACACTTTCATATTAATTGGACGTCTCCGTCACTGCGGCTATTGGCGCTGTCCGATCATATTCTCCCTCAGCAAGTCGTGACTAACTAAGGAATGTTGTTGAACTCTGATGTTGCTCATCACGATTGGCAGACGGGGGATGTTCAAGTGTGACGATTGAAAACTGCCACATCACCGACACTGCAAAATATTGATTATCTCTCATGCGCTGAGTTGTTGGTTGTGGAGATCTGTCATCGTTTCAATCTGAAGAAGCGATCGGGGAACAAAGTATGAAGGTCAGACAAGATTTCAGGAGAGGAGGGGGGAAGGCGGGGCTTAAAGAGTGATCTACATTAGAAGAGGTTGTGTGGATTGGAATGGAAGCGGAGCAGTCAAGACAGTTGAAGTAGTTTGCTGAAGCTTATCATGTGTGTTCTGGCCACTTTACTCCTCAGTCTCCCTCGCCTCCTTCCCCACTCAAATACCCTGGGGTCCCCAGCCAGTTGTACTTCATACATCTCGTTACACTCTGAAGACTCGTGTACGTGTCAGTTTTAAGTCAGAAACAAAAAATACAAAAATTATCAAATGATCACAATTAATTTATCTATCAACAGAAAAATTCTCACGAGAAATGAAGTTAAAAAAACATTCCATAAAAAAAAAATCTTTGATATGTATAAATTATCATTCCAATGTTCGTCCAATTCTAAAATTTTCAATTTTATTTGACAAATTTTCGTCTAAATACAAGTTTTCCCTTCCAACTACATCTATTTGTTCAAGATGGAATGAAATTATGGATGAGTTTATAAAATGTTTTAATTAAAATTTTATTTTACTATAACAAATATCTTCTAATTTAGATTGGATTACCTTATTTATGACTGAAAATCCTTACTTAGAATGACAGTCTAATTAAAATATTTCATGAACTCATCCAGACTTTCATTTCATCTCTAGCATGCAGTTCAAATAAGAAGGGATATCACATTCTTGGAAGGAAAGTTTTCAAATAAGACGGAAAATTTTAAAATTGGAATGACATTTTTTAAGATGGAATTAAAATTTGAAATTTGGAATGTAATTTTACTATAGAATGATTATTTAATTCAGGGAAATTTTTCTGTTGATTAGGAATTAAGTTCGAAGTGTCCTTTGTTTAACACTGAAGCTTGTTTCTTCTGGCTGCTCGACTGAATTTTCCCTTTTCCTTGTTGTCTCGTCAACATGAAGTTGAGTTGTCGTCGGGCCAAGGGTCCAAGTTCCTTGCTTTTTTTATCAAGGGGCAATGAGGCATGCCTTGTTCAGGCAAATTGGTCCAAAGCCTTATTCCCGACCGAGAGTAGAATTGTTGAACACTAGCTCTGAAAAATCCTCGGAAAGGAAAAGACTACAAGATATGTCCTCCTGCTCTCTGATAAACCAGTTGGGAATGCAGCCAAAATCAATGAAGATCGCACCTCCCTCTTTCTATGCTGTTGTCTTAGGGCAACAACCGGCGATGGTCTCTCCTGGTTCACATGATCCGGATAATTCTATGGGATTGCTCCTTTCTTCTCAGGAGCAACTGTCGCTTTCTGCTTCAAATGATCTTTCTATGACGGAAGGAGGGATTGTCCACGATGATGACATTCTTACAGAGATGGAAAAGGAAGAGGAAAGATCACAAGAAAAATATTCTCCCTCCTCTTCATCATCTTCCAAGAATGACACTTCAGAGCCCCCTGCGGTTCCTCGGACAGATCATCCCTCTTTGGCTCAGAAGGTCAGACAATCTATGCAGGATAAGTCGCTGCTGATTCTACGCCTGACAATTGGACTACCTGGCTCTACTCATGAGGAATTTAAGGTGCCTCTGAAAAACATCTCGTCAGTCAAGGCGTATTTTCTTTATTTATTTCTTCTGCCTTCGGAGCTACTTGTGATCGATCAGGGGGATACTACGACCCTAATGAAATCTTATCCGAGTTCTCAATTGCCTCAAAGAGACGCCGTCTACACTAAACACGCTTCGAATTAGATTTTTTATGATGAAGCAGCTAACAGATCGGTAAATGGCAAGATTAAATTTATCTGTAAGAAGCTGGAATCATTAAGGGATGACCCTGAAGGCGTGAAGGAATTCTTCCTAATTCATCTTATCACACCGACTGTCTTTACTGTGCTTTCCCTTTTTGACAAAGATAAAAATATAATGGATGCATGGAAAAAAATGTATTGGGATCGCTTGGAAGGTCTATCCGTGGTTACCAAAGAAAATTGGGCCAGAAGAAAGAAGAGAGCAGTTGATGAAGGATTACTATTGGGTGGAGTTTAGGCATATCCCCACAGAAATCCATTCAGCTTTCATTTTTTATTTCGGTCAACAATACAAAATTGTAGACTTCATTGACCCTCTGCCCTCCTATCTGGCTAAGAGGGATGATTACTTGATGCTGACCTTAGATTTTCCTAAGGAACAGGTGTTCTCAGTGGATGATATCATCCCGTTTAAAATGGGGGGTCGGGTTTACCAAATTCATACTGCTCATAAGTTTCGCCCCTAGTGTTTTAAATGCAAAGTTTATGGTCATCTTCATTCCGAATTTGCTTGTTCCTTTCAATCTCAGCATGTGATACCACCAGAATTAAGACTCAAACGCGATCCCCATAGGCCAAATAAATGACTTCCAGTTGTCTCTGGCTTTGAAGGATGGGTTTATTGGGAGGATCAGAACTCTGGTGGCTCCTAGACAGGGTGGGTTTAAGAAGGTAGGAATGGGGTACATAAGCCACCCCGTCCTCCGGCTGATTGGCTGCCACCTCAACCTCCTCCCTCCCAATTCCCATCAGGTAATTCCTTGAGGAAGAGTCAGGGTGAGGAGATAGGGGTCAGGGAGGAGGGAGGTCTTCCTGATCCTGTAGTTGGCATGGGAGGCTCGCAGTCAGGGGGAAGGACGGAAAGACAAAAGCAGAAGAGTTCTTCATCCTCACAGCTACCTACCTTAGATAGAACTCCAGGGCCAAAGTTTGTTGACTACTTGCCCAAATCTGTGTGAGCGGGAAATTATGAATGGAAAGAAGTAAAGAGAAGAGGGTCTACCAAGCAAAAGGACCCCCCTCCTGCTTTTCCCCCCTCTCCCTCTCCCTCTCCCTCTACCTCCTCAGTAAAGGCTCTTGAAAAAATTGAAAAGACTGGCAAGTCTTCCTCGTCAAGTCAACCCGATACTTCCCCCATGGATATTGATCTGTTTAAAGATGCTTTTGGGTCTGAGCCAATGGAGATTGAGGAAATTCAAACTCTTATTCCTCCTCCTTCGGTCAACACAATGAAAGTCATAACTGGAAATGGGAGTGAAATTTTGGGTTCCCCCTCAACTAAGCCCTCAATCCTCTGCATAGCAGATTGGCTGCTATACAATCTCAAGAATCAGCATCCAACTATAGCAGTCTCGGACTGGCCTCTCTTCCTTCAAGAACTGATTTCTATGCTGGAAAGTAGCAAAAGTCTAGAATTTTTCCTGCTATATGGCCCTCCTAAGGGGATTGAATGGGAAGACATTAGCTCCAAATTGTTGTACATAGTTTCAGTGAGATTTAATGCAGGGCTCCTTCATAAGGGTATTCCTTCTCTGCACGAGCAATGTCGGTCGTCATTGATGCAGTCAGATAATGAAAAGGAAGAAAGGGTAATTAATCGATTAGATAATTCCTCCGGAAACCCTGAAAGCCCTGAAGGCTCTTGCAAAGATTCCTCTCCAGATAAACTGGAAATTATTCCGCTTAATGCTTCTATCAAACACAATGATGATCGACGAATGTTCAAAGAAGTCATTTCTAAAGTCACAGGGGAGAAAAAGTTCTTGCAAATTAATAATAAGCAGCAGTCTTCCTCACAAATGGTGCATGGTCAGGGTTTAATCGAGTGGGATAATTCAGAGGAACAGTCGAGTTTTTCAGGATCTGGTAATGCGATGGGATATTGTCAGTCTCTTGAGGTCATCGCTTCAGAAGAATCCTAGATTTCTCAGTCTTTTGCTCCGCCTGACTCCCTAGTCCGCTCATAAATGGTAATCAGAAAGGATAATGTTGCTTTGTCTTCTTCCCAATCTCCTTCCTCATCTCAGACTCCCCCCCATGATCTCGAAACAGAACTCACAAGTAAAAGATAAAGACTTAAACACCGTCTAGCTAAGGAACAAAGGGAGTTATCTCCTACGAAAGTTGGTACGGTACTCTTGCCAGTGAGGTTTCGGGGGGGTGTATGGGAAGTCGGCTTATCTGAGCCCTCGGGTGCTCTCTATGGAGAAGTCTCTATTCTGGGAACTGCGTTGACTCCTCCCTCTGCTTCCTGTGGTGAGGAAGTTTTACTTAACTTTGTTAAGGATTACTTCTCACAAGGGGGCAAGGCCTTACTTTCAGTCACCAGTGGAGAAAATAGGTTGGTTGAAGGTGATGTTTATGTAAAATATGATCATAGTAAGAACCTGGATTTAAAATGGTTCAGTCATAAGGCTCTGTGCGAGTTGCAACTCCTCAAGGTTAAGGCAAGTGAGTATTGGTCTTAAACCGATGTGGGGACACTGCTAATCAGATTATTAGCGCATAAGAGCTTGATGGGGGGGGGTGTGCTAGATAGTGGGCAATGGCTAGATTTTTGTTCCTCTTCCTAGTTTGAGTTCTCAATCACTTGCTGGACTGTTTCGTGGTTTTGAATGGATTACTCAAAAACGATTAATGCTCTCTATAACAAGGACAAGTCTTGGCAGCTTCTCAGAAGGAATGCGGATCTTGACATTAGATCACTAAACGTTAATGGTCTAGCATCAGCTAAGTTTAAAAAAAAACGAACAATTTACGATCAATTGAGAGGAATTGGAGGGAAGGATTGACCCGATGTAATATGTATTCAAGAAACCCACCTAATGGATTCTGCCCAACATACCTATTGTCATAATCAGATATGGCCCTTTACTGCTTTTCGGGCTCACGCACCTAGACCAGGAAGCGCGGGAGTCGCCATCTGGATCCCCCCCAATTCCAGGGTGGAACCAGTCTATTAGACATAGATAAAGAGGAAGGTAGATGGGTTTTAGTGATAGCGATGTTAGAATTAGAAATTATTAGCATCCTTTGTGTATATGGTCCCAACGAAGTAGGGAAGCGTCAACGTTTTTTTGAGTCCCTTCCTCCTCTTCTCCCTGTTGGGATCCCAGTCATAATAGCAGGAGATTTCAATGTTGCCCCTGATAGGTCGCTTGATAGAAGGAATATTTCAAACCCTTGCCCTCCTTATTTGGAATCGGACGAAAACTTGATGACCAACTTTTGTCATACTTTGAATATTTTTTATTCTTTTAGACGTATTAATCCGACCCAGCGTTCCTATACTTGTTTTCAGAAGAATCAGGCTAGGAACTCAACCAAGTCTAGAATAGACCTCATTCTCCTCTCTGAAGAACTGGAGGGTGCTCTTCAGGTTGCAGAGGTTTTTCCCCGAAGTCCCCTCCAAAGCTTGGACCATGCAATGTGTGTGGTTGTCCTTTCCTTTTGTAAAAAGTCTGATCAATGAAGGAGTTACTACAAACTTAACACAGCCCACCTCAAGATCGATGCATTCAAGTCTTATGTCATGGATGTATGGTCATTTTGGAGAAATCAAAAGACCGCCATGAAAAATGTTATCCAATGGTTCAACAATGGTCTATTGTTTCTCAGTCGAAAATGTAATGAATATTCAAAAATGCTAGCGAGAGAACGACACTCAGCTGAAGCTCGTGTTTATCAACGGATTCATGAGTTACAACAACTAGAAGATGAAAATGACTCTGAAACCTTTGAAATCTCTGCGAGGGAAATGTAGGAACTTGAGACCCATTTACTCTCTCAAATGGAATACAGATGGCAGGGTATGAGAATTCGAGGGAAAATGTGTAAATATCATACAGAAGGGGTCATGGATGCTCGATTCTTTGCCACGACTAAAGTCCGCTCAGGAAGAACTATCATAGAAGCACTAGCACACCCTCAATCTCTTAATGAACCGCTTGTAACGACTACAGTTGGGTGTACAAAAATTGCTCGAGACTTTTTTAAGAAACTCTTCTCATCAGGAAATAGTGATATGTCCCTGGATCAGCGTACCAAAGAAGAAGAGGAATTCCTTACTCCGCTTTCTAAATCTCTGACTCCTCAACAGAGAGATAATTTCGAGCAGCCTTTGTCTAAAGATGAAATATGGACGGCCCTCTTGCTCATGGAGGAGGACAAAACCCCAGGAATTGATGGTTTGCCTAAAGAACTATGCGAGGCTCTGTGGGACTTCATTTCCCAAGACCTTATGGATTATTATCAGGCAGTGTGGGATTCAAATAACATGGGGGAGATAGTTGGGCAAGGAGTGTTAACTCTACTTTATAAAAAAGGTGATAAATATAACATTAGGAATTATCGCCCCATTACGCTTCTAACGGTGGTATATAAGTTAAGCTCTAAAGCCCTAACGATCCGTCTGAACAAGTACATTGCAGATATTATTCATCATTCACAAACAGGATTTATTCAAGGAAGGAACATTCATGATAATATCCAGTTGATTAATGAACTTATTAAGCTTTCTCGTCAGTCCAGGCATAATGCAGCTTTTATATTTATTGAATTTGAGAAAGCTTATGATCATGTGGACTGGTTCTTCCTTGACAAATGTCTTGAAAAATTCAACTTTGGTCCTAACTTTAGAAAATGGATCTCCATATTACACATGAATGCTACCACAAGGGTAATGATAAATGGTAATGTAGCACCCCCTATTTCCCTCCAGATATCAGTAAGGCAAGGAGACCGTATTGCTCCTCTCCTCTTTGTGATTGTTATGGAAGCCCTTGCAGCAAACATTAGACATCACAAGGATATTAAGTGTATCCAAGTATCTTCTATTCTGGAAGAGGCGGTGTCAGTATGTTCTCTCTTTGTTGATAATCTTTCCCTTATGGTTGATGCGTCTCATACTAATTTAGACACCATCAGGAGATTAATGAATATTTTTTGTAGACTCTCAGACATGAAGGTCAACTGGGGTAATAAAACACTAGGTTGGTGGATTCACCATCAAGGAGTTATACCCTCTGAATCTCTCTGTATTAAATGGGTCCGTCATAATGAACCAATTAGAATCTTGGGTGTGGCTCTGACAGTTATTGGTAAACCTACCACTACTAATGATGGGATCCTTCAGCAGGCTAGATTAAAATTTGACTCCTGGAAGGATAAACATACATCTCTTTTTGACAGCACCCTTGTTATTAATAATGTAATTTTGGCTTCTATTTGGTATAAATCTGCATTCTGGGCCTTGGATAGAGGCAACCTAAAAGTGTTTAAAAGGCAGGTAGCAACTTTCCTGTGGCGAGGGAGTCATGATCGTCAGAATGTTATCAGCAGGGTTGCTTGGTCCGCTATAATTCAACCTAAAACTAAAGGGGGTCTAGGCATAGTTGATTCTCACACGGATCCTTTAATGTGGCTTGAGAATCTTTCCTGGTCACTTCCTAGAGAGGTTCGTCGGGGGACCCAGACCAACAAGACCTCACTGATAGGCAAGTAGTAAGGAGAGATCTTGGAAAGGATCCTTTTTGGATTACATTAATTAAGAACTGGAGGAAGTTACCCATCCCATATAAGATATCCCCGACAAGGTGGGAAGAGGTCTGTCAGCAGTCGTTATTCAATAATAGGTTTATTAGAGATAATCAAGGTTGTGTCTTGCATTGTATGGATGCCCCCTGGAATGGTTGGATTAAGAGGGGTGTTATGAGAATTAAAGACATATGGAACCAAGACAGTAGGGACTGGTGTTCGCCTAATGAGCTTCATGATCAGCTTAAGTATAGTCATCATCAGATCGCAGTCATTGATAAAATAATTGATTTAATTCCTTTGGACTGAATCAGAATTTTGAGAAAAGGTCCCAAACTTCTCGAGGGGGATTGGGTTGCATTTCATAAGCAAAAAATAGTCATTGGGAATATAATTGAAATTCATAATCCGAACCAGATACTACTCTCGCTATTCTTTATTCAAGAAGATGGAGTTCAAGTCAAAAATATAGATGAAACCTTTTGGGCTCCCTGTGATCAACTCTTCCGGATTAGAGTCCTGAAGGATAAAGAAAAATGGAATGCATTTAGGCCTGATACTCTCATTTTTCATCTTCCTTTCGACCCTCTTCTTTGAAAGTGGTCGTCTCCCGGAAAATATGGAAACCACCACCCAAGGAACCTCCACAATCTATCAGTTAAAACCACATACAAGATGCTTCGCCCTAAGATAAACCTAAAGGATCGTATTGAGGAAAGATGGCATAGGAAGTTGAACGTGAGTAAGGACAATCTGAGAAAGATCAAGTGGTTCCAACCAACTATAACCAAACCTGCTAATATAGCATCCTTACAGTGACAAATTGTTCATAGATGTCTCCTCACAAATGATTGGATTATTGATAGGACATTTTTGGAACAGAAGGGATTAGCCTTTCCATGGTGCAAACTATGTAAATCAGCGTAACGGTTTCCCTCTAAACTTATTCCAGAAACAATTGAGCATATTTTCCTGCAATGTCCAGGGGCGATCTGACTGTGAAGATGGTGGGTTAGGATTTGGAACCAGCTGGGTACATCCCAGGCGTGGCCATGGGACTGGAAGACCCTTCTTCTGGATTGTTGGCATCCCGACCAAGAGGAAGAGTTTACTACTAATCTATTCTCAATAAGTAGAAAAACCATTATCTGGGCAATTTGGACAAGAAGATGCACCTTTGGAATGGAGGGTGCCCGATTGGATGGACCAGACTTTACAGATTCTATCAAACAACATATTCAAACAATAATCTCGGCTAAGTGGCAACAACTTAAAGAAAAGCTTCTTCACTTTTACTTACGAAATGATATTTGGCATCAAATCAACCTCTTTAATAAATGCTGGCTGGGCGGGGACCAGGGAGGGAGGCTGGGAAAAGTAATTTGGGAGGAAGGACACACTAATTCTCAGGAGCCCATCAAGAGGAATTATCGGCTGATTTTTCATGATTGGAGTTCTGTTGACCCCTCTATCCCCCTCAGTCCTGTCTCTGCGTTTCCGGACTTCTTTCCCCCTCCAAGTAATTGTTTAATCCATGCCTCTTGGTATGGGTAATCCCTTGTACAGTCCTTGAGAGAAAGGTTCAGGAAACGGATGAGGATAGATGCTTGGTTTGCAAGTTCTTTCTGGCGCCCATGATGGGTGAAGAGGCATTATACTCTTCAGTTTTAGACTGGGATGGATGGGGGCTCGGGTTGGTTTTCGTTGATCAATGCTACTCTTATGATATTGTTCTCAAAGGGACGCTGGACCCGCTTTCCAKCAGGTGCTGCTCCCCACCAATAGATTGGAGGTTAAAAAAAAAAAAAAAAAAAGGTAAGGGTGTTTGAACACATGGATCTTAATGACTCACTGAAATGCACAGCCTTTGCAGGGGCTAAACCGCTCGCACTACTGAAGATAGACCCAACAATGTGGGAGTGGAGAGCTAAAGGCCACAGAGGTCAAAACGTGTCGTTGTCTAATTACTCTCTCCAACTGGGTTACACACTCAACCCCCCTCTAAAACAGCCGCTGGCAGTCGGTAGAAACCGGTGGGCCCAGCTGATGGAGATGGATCTCGAAAGTATTGAAACTAACCTGCTGCGCTGTTGGAAGCAACTCAAAGAACTGGCCAGCCAAAGACACGCCTCGATATTGCTAGTCTCTCTGGTGGCAACACCATCGGCGGTATGGCTTGCCGAACATGGTGTAACGGTAGATATGTGCTGCAAACGCTGCCAGTGGGCTTTTGAATCAATGGTGCATTTGTGGTGGGACGGTCCGGCTTCAAGCCGTATCTGGCATTGGATCATCAAACAATGGGACCGTATCTCATGTTCCCCTTTTCAATGGTCCAAAATATGGACCTTGCTAGGGGGTGTCCCCGATCATTTGTGTATCTCTAAGGGATGGGGATACGTAGCCCAATCCATGAGGGCACTGGGCTTCTATGTGATTTGGTCGAGCAGAAATAGCTATGTCTTTGAGGGTCAGGAATGGTCTAACAAGCAGATTGGGTCAACCTTCGTCTCACAATTGAGATTAGCTATGCAGGCGGATTGGAGGAGAAAGGTGGAGAAATCACCTCAGACAGGCGTGACTTGGTTCAGACAGACATGGTGCCTTCACAGCACCCTGGCTACTGTTGTTGATGGTAAGTTAGTTTTGGACCCCTGGTTATTTTCTGCTTAGTTTAGAAGGAGGTACCCGGTCACTCGGTTATCTCAGCCGCAGTTGGCTGGCAGAGGGAATAATAGGCGGAGGGAGTGTACCTGGTTTTGTCGTTTGGGTGCTTTGCTCCCCACCGTACTTAGGTGGTTTTAGGGTACTGGCTAGGATGCTTTTGAGTAGGATTTAGTCTCAGGCGTGACTTGAGTTCGGTTTTTGAGGCTCTGGTGGCCATTTTCTTGAGTTGGTATGTTGGGTTGTGTTCGGTTTTTTGAGGCTCTGGGGGCCATTTTTTTTGAGTTGCTATGTTGGGTTGTGTTCGGCTTTTGAGGCCTTGGTGGCTTTCTTTTTTTTCCCAGGGTTGGGATGACCCGGAGGAGTCAGTGCAGCGGTTCGGATTTGACCAGTCTGCTTCTAGACCATAATATCCCAAGGCCTGCACCTAAGCTGGGTAATGGTCCCAGTGCTGTTTCTGTCCTCTTTGCATTCCGGGTTGTTTGTTGAGGAATTTCCGGCCTCTTTTTTTTGGTGTGGTAATAAAAAAAAAAGAAAAAAAAAAAGAAGAATACTTTTTATTCTGTTCATACGATTCTACCTGGATTCGAACTTCAGTCTGTATTTACCGACACGGCTAGGCCTGTTTGGTGCATCCTCTCTCTTCTCACTTCCCGAGGTCTCCTTGCCTTTGGTCTGTCCGTGCAGTAGTCCCTCAGCTTACGAGGAAAGAGAGGAGAAGAAGCGGGAAAGAGGGAG
>BFEA01000084.1:2251518-2261961 GCA_003427395.1 Chara braunii
GAGAGAGAGAGAGAGAGAGAGAGAGAGAGAGAGAGAGAGAGAGAGAGAGAGAGAGAGAGAGAGAGAGAGAGAGAGAGAGAGATGGGTGATAATCAAGGGATGATTGGAAAACCTGGGCGTAAGGCTGGGTATGGGGGAGGGAGTGCGGCGGGAGTCATGGGCAAAGGAACAGGTCCAGCACGGGGGCGTGCAGATGTCCACATGAATTACCGTTCTCAAGGGTGTTCCGGCCTGTTCAATTGTGCGATGCTATGTCTGCCATCCAGCTGGGCGGGACGATGGATCCGACGGCGGTACTGGTCTTACATGTCCGATTCGGAGCTTGATTTTGAGGAGTTCGGGGAACAGCCGGCCTGGTTCACAGGCACCGCAAGGCGGGAAATTGAGGTGGGCCCGCGCACGGATTACCGCCCCCCATCCCGCGGCGGCAAGCTGATTTGCTCTTGCTACAAACTTTTGCTCGATATGAGTAATGTTGCTGATTGGGCAGCGGTGACAATTTTCGCCGCCATGCTGGCGGCCTATGGTGTTGCCGCGGCGGGCTCCAAAACTCTGTTCTGGTTGTCATTTGTGGCGTTGCTGCAGGGGCTGTTGTCAATTTTGATGACAGCGGCAAAACGGTCAAAGACGGGAGCAGACCGAGGGGCAGAGGTGCCCTGCAGCTACTGGCTGTCCAATCCCCCACGCGAAGGAATTGCTGCACAGTTGAACAGCCGATTTCCGATGCTTCTAGTCAATGATGCACAAGAGCTGGTGAACCACGTCGGAAAGGGCGTGGTTGGTGTCGTTCTTCTTACCGTAGGCCAAGACGAGATCACGAAACTAGGACTTGGCGATGTTGAGAAGAGTCTGGGGAGGAAAGATCTTCTGTCCAAGCTTCTGTATGTGGGTGCTGCCTGCTTGATCCTCCAGCTCGCCACGGCATTCATGGGCATGCTTATGCATTTCGTGAAGGAACACAATCCGGGGCTGAAGGCGTGGATGTCGCACTTCGTCCGTCACTCGACGATGCCTGGGGCTATGACGCACGACAGCGAGTTGTGCGGCCTTCCCGCGCACTGGTTCATCGGGTTGAACGACGTGAAGCTGGCCCTGGCATGGGCTCTTCACCGGCGGCACCAGTTCCGACTGAGGCGCACGCATTTCGGAGTCTTCACATACAGAGTGAGCAGCGTGCAAGCGGATCTCGGCGCGGAGATGGAGGTGTCCGACGAGGTGGTCGCAAGGTACACGGCCATGTCTCTCAGAGCCCTTCAGGGGGCGAGCACATACGAGGCGGGCCGCAAAGAGATCCTGGAGAACAACGGGTTCGAGCTGATCTTGTACGCCCTCAGGCCGGACAGCGATGGAGAAGTCCGCGTGCAGGCAGCGCGCGTCATTGACTCGTTCTTCCTGAACCTTGCGCGCCAAGCTTTTGCGGAGGGCAAGGTCAATGCCTGGGAATCGCCGGCGTTCCCGGTGCTGGGCCGGAAAGCGGGTTCCCGGCCACTGTTCCAGTGGCATGCTCCGGGAGCCTCGGGCAATCGGACCGCGCAGCTGATGAAGGTCAGTCCCAACTTCCTGGACGATGAGATGGAGAATCTGTCGGCGTACTACCTCCGCGCGGGTGCCGTTTTCTTGGTTGACATTGTGCAATCCAAGCAGACGACTGTTGAGCAAAAGGAGATCGCAGCGAAGGCCCTGCTGGCGCTGGTTGTTGCGGCGAGTACCAGTGTCTCAAATGCGTACGGGACGAAACCAAAGCATAGGGTGCTTAGCACGCTGCCGCGCTGGATGAGGACAACGCCTGTCGACGAGCTGGAGGTCCCCGGATTCGCTGGTGGTGCGAGGAGCCGAGGGCCGCCCATGGGTGCATCAGATGCTCCGGAACGAAGGCCGTCTCTCCCGGGGACCCCGCAGAGGAGCCCATCGACAGCAGTTGGGGAAAAGGTTCCCTTGATTGAGCCTCCGGCTCCAGCGAAACCTGCAGCGTCAGGTGGGGGTAGTGGGGGAGGGGCAGGGAGCCCGGGTAGCGGATCTGGTGGCACGAAGGGCAAACCATCACCAGCAGCGGGTGCAGTACCAGCGGGAGCGGAGCGTGGAGGGGCAGCCTCGGGCAGCGCCGGAGGACTTGCTGCCCCTCCTACAAAACCTGCTGGACCAGGTGCATCTCCTGGAGCTCCTGGAGGTGGAGCAGCTCCGTCGCCGCCTGGCAGGGGCAGTGTGTCTCCTCCGGGCGTGCCACAATCCGATGCGCCTCGGCAACGGAGTCTGCTGGGGTCCCCTTCTGGACGCCCCGCGGAGGCGCCTGCAGACCCTCCAGCAGCACGGCGCCGAGGATCTGGCGGTGGTGACATTGAAAGCGGCAAGCCTGTGCAGCAACCTCCACCTCTCGTCCGCCGGCCCTCTCTCGCTGAACGTCTTGAAGAGTTCGTCGGGACGGTGTTTGACATCCGGCAACAGCCAGCAGCGGCTGCGGGTCCGACTCGCGTGGACCATCATGCTGTGCAGAGCCGTCGTGCGTACAAGGAGACGTGGCCTTGGCTAGCCATTGTATCGGGGGTGACGGAGGAGGTGTTTGCCGCCTATGGCGAACCGAAGGAGGAGAATCAGGGACTCGATTATAAGCGTGAGATCATGCGCGAGGGATTCCGGGTGTCCAGCATCAAGGCCCTGATGAACGCGGCAGAGCTGCACGGAAACTCTGTCGAGTGCCGCATGCTTGCTCTCAGTGTCCTGAACGAGCTCTGCGCGGACGAGATATGTCGTGGCATATTCTTGGACAAGCTCAAGGGCATGAACATGATGATCCGAATGGTCGACCCTCTTCCGGATAGCATCTTCAAGGTCATACGCGTGGTGGACAACTACAACTACGAGCGGGAGATCAATGCACTAAAGCTGCGCACCACACCGGTCAGCGTCCGCATGGCCACTGTGTTCCTCTGCCTCAATGCCGACGAAGAATCGAAGATCATCACGAAACACAAAATGGACACCATGGAGCGGTTCGCTTTCATCATGATTGGACTCTCGCAGGACTTTCTGTCGTCCATGCCCTCCGCGGGAATGCTGTTCCGTGTGATCGATGCACTCCATGACAGCACGATGCTGGCTCGTCGCCTCCCGCGCGCGCTGCTCTCCAGGTTCCACGATTGGCAGTCCAATCCGCTGTACGACCTGCTGCAGCAGCTGCAGGCTGTGACTGCGCACATGAACTTCGCTCGCATCTTGCACAACCTTGTCCAGAACTTCTCTTCGGACTTCCAGAGAGGCTTCCGCTTGAGCCCCGCGGAGCAGCGAAAGAGGGAGATGAGGTATCGCGAAGAACTGGACATGTACGAGAGGATGTGGGTGAGGTTGAGGCTGGGGAGGAGGAAGCTGATCCGGCTTATCCTGTGGTTCAGCTCCAACTTCCCTCACTTCTTGTCGAAGGAGGCGAACTTGGACTTGATCTTCCGGTTCGCTGAGCACGACACAGCCGACACCGACGGCCCCATGCCTCCAGGTGGTGGGTCTGCCGTTAATCAGCCGGACGCGTCGGTGATGCAGCGTTACCTTAATGACAGTTTTAATCTGTGGAAGGAAGACCTTCATGAGGGGAAGTATCACCGAGATGACCACAGGATACGCCGGGAGATGTCCGCGGAGCTGTGGACCGCCTGGAGGAAGCTGTACGCGTTGCAGTCCCACACTCCCACAACTTTCGAAGAGTACTTGAATGAGCCCATGTTGTTTGGGCCGGCGATTTTCCTGGCCTCCTCGGAAGATAGGGACCGCACCCGCAGCAGCTGTGTCATGGACTGCCTCTATGTCTTGATTGACTCGCTGGTGCTTAACCTAATCGATATGGAGTGTGCGGACTCGCTGGCTACCATTCCGCAGTCGAGGGACGTGGTCGTTTCGCGGGTCACGGCCGCGGGTGAGGCAGACGTTGAAGGCCACGATGCATGGAGAGGAGGGTGGTCGTTCATGATGGACGTGGCCGATGATGGCAAGCTTGCGAGTATTCTCCTCCTCAACGAGGACAAGGACGACTTCATGCGCGGAGCGTACGCCCGGAAAGATATCCAGAGGAAGACGGCAACGACTCTCGTTAAGATTTGCCAGCTGCATGACAACTTGCGAAATCGTGTGGCCATGAGTTACAACCTGCGCTTCAATGTGGAGGCCTTGCGAGGTCTCAATCTGTCCGAGACGGAGGACCTTGCGGCCCAGATCGTTAGTTCCAAATCGACGACTAGTTAGTCTTAGACTCTTAGTTAGTAGGTACTGGGATTTTTTTTTTTTTGGATATCTTTTTAATCATCCAAATCGCTTACTTGCCAGCGGTAGGCGCTTTCATAGGTTGCGCCCTAATTTGTCTTGTGTTTGTTTTCATCCGAATTCTGTGTCTTGTTCTATCTCTTTTGCGTTGTTCTACTTGTTTCCCCTTAGTTTGGTGATTTACGTTAGCGCCTACATCATGGCACTGACGTTGCCCCGGCATGAAGTGGGAAGTCCGGCCTTCATGGTACACTGACGTGTCCCCAGCATGGACTGGGAAGTACGCTCAGGGAACGCAGGCCAATCAGTGGACGAGTGCAGATGTTTAGAAACTTCTCAGTCCAAGTAAGATCGCTGCGACAGATCAATAGACAATACTAGATAGATAGATGCGTAGGGACATCGGGTTCCTTAGACTGCATGCTAATTAGAACAATGCCCCCTGTCTTAGGGAGGAACGAGTCATCAAACACACACGTTCTTAGAAAAGTAGAAGAGGCCCATTTTGAAGGGAGCTCGGTGTATATAATAGTCTAGAGCTATTCTTTTATTAACCATTTCGTGGCTAGTTACAGTGACAGGACGTTTCGTCATCTGGGGCCGTTCTTTGACCATTCGTTGATCGTATCTTCTTTAGCCATTCTTTGGGCATTCTTTAGCCATTCTTTGGCCATTCTTTCTGCCGTAATCGAACCATTCTTTTAAACATGCTTTCCCATTGTTTCTTCATTCTTTGACCCGTCCTTACGCATTATTTGGCCGTTCTTAAACCGTTCTACTGGCTGCAGGCGTAGCAGAGCCCTTACACTGTAGCAACGCAGAGATGTCGAGTCGTAGGTAGGTTCTTGGAGGAGTGCCCGAAGATAGCAGCAACTGCATATTAAACAGATTGAATTTCCTGTGGAGTGTTGTAACGGAATTATTATACTTTATTTCAATATCGAAAAGCTGACAGCTGCAGTAGCCGACTGACTAGATCAGTAACATCATCAGTTGGTTATCACCTTCTCTAGGGACTCGACAATTCCTTACTGTGAACTCCGACAGCTATATTTCTGCACTCAGATTGTCGAGAAACTATGTAGCAGTGGCCGCCGGCCGGCGCATAGGTGCATGGAACTCTCTGTCCCCTACCTAGTAGAAGGATCTATGCCTCCGCCTCATAGCCATTTGATCAAAGGGTTTTGACACGAATCAGTCCAATGTCAGGGGTAACCACAAAACTCTGACATCCAGGGATGGGTTTCATCCTTGTCAGTCTGCCATTGTCAGATTTTCAGCCTCATTCTGCAAAAGGGCAGCTTTGCCTGTGGATTGACTCATCCATTCTCTGCGCTATACACACACACACACACACACACACACACACACACACACACACACACACACACACACACACACACACACACACTCAGAGAGAGAGAGAGAGAGAGAGTCTACAAAATGGGTTGTTGAGACTTCAAGAGGACAAAGAATCATGGTCAAGCCTCCCTGATAGATAATGAAGTCTAGGTCCCAAGGGACCAGGAGTAAGCTACCGCTTCCTACTTTTGTTGCCTCCTTGAGGTAGCTGGTTGAGCCTGGTTCTCTTACATGGTAAAGAGAAATCAGCAGCTGAGGCCCGAGGGGATACACTGGCCACTGCTGTGGTCAATCTATTGGGATGTTCAGATTTTTCAGACTACATGTATTTATATATAATAATAATATATAAATATATATATATATATATATATACATATAGGTAGATAGATAGATGTGTATATGTATTGTCAAACAGAGCTGCCGGGTAAACCGTAGCCAGAGAGGGAGAAGAGGACAACATATATTTATAAAGGCTAATTCTATTGAGGCCAATCAATTCAATTACCTTTCAAATCTGGACAGGACGACCTTTTAGCGAACCCCGTAGCAGCCACGAGGGAACATGCGGGAGCTGCACGCACCAGCAGGTGGTCGATACCAGCCAGGGGCCAGCCGGTATCATCAGCACCGAGTTTCTTCGACGGGTCAGTTGCTGCGACTCCCCTCTGGTCCGCTTTGAAGGGATCAGCGGCCTCTGCTACATGCCACTTGGGGGAACAAACGGCCTATTTCTAGGTGGTGGCGGCACTGGGCGCCAAGCATGCCAAAGAAGGTACATGAGATGATGAGCCCAATCATGGGGGTTGAGCCCAAGACGTCAATTATTTTACCTGTCCTGCTTCAGGACGACTGAATAAAGTTTGGCGTTTTCTGACAAGGTGAGAAAATAAGGTTGTAACAAAAGGGCAGAGACTTACGCAACCCCTTGCCAGTTATTAAGGGAGTGGGTTTAACTACAGTAAACTTGCAGAATGGGTTAACTTTAACTACAGTAAACTTTGTGGGGTTGCTTCTTCTTCCAAGAGCCTCAGACTGAGAGTCAGGAAGAAGGTCATGGTAGGGAATCCGATTCAAATACATATTTGAAGTTATTTACTATTTAATATTTTATTCAGTTTTGTCATTTTATTATTTGGTGAATTTGACATTCCTTGTAGCCAGTGCACTTCGGAGTTTGCAAGGAGCGTGAGGTAGTGACATTTAGTCATTATTTGAATTTGTTTTATTATTTGAATTTGTTTTATTATTTGAATTTGTTTTATTATTTGAATTTGTTTTGCTATTTATAAGCCGGAATAAGAATACTAGAAGTTGGGTCTGTTCACTGTTGCATTCTATTTTTGCTTTTCATTTAGTCATTCATTTTATGCAAGCATTTACGGTTTCATAAATTTACATAACTGGCGGAGTCTGGCTCAGCTGTATATGCTGTAGAGGAGGAATGAAGATGGCAGTGAACTGACTAACTGTAGCCTAACCAGGATTTATGAAGTTGGAATCTTCTGGATTTATTGAAATACGCTGAGTCTACCTGAACCCTGACCGGGATGGCTGCAGACTGACCTTTTCTTGATTCCTTGATTTAGTCCCCTTTTTGGAACAGCCATAGAAGCCTGTTCGGCACGACGGCACCTGCTGAGCCAATGCGACAGGAGCTTGAGTTAGTGTCATATTCTTCAGACGTCAGCAGATGATAGTCAGCTAAGGTGAGACCGTGAGAGTGCATGCTTCTACCTACAACCATGCTACCGTCTTCAATCCCTGAATAGAACGGCAGGTCATTATAATAGCAGCTGTGGATTGCAAGTTGGCCTGAGTACAAGTATAATGACCGGGAGACGGTGCTGTCGAAGATCTGTTGTTGAAGATGGAGGTCGGATTACACAGAGCATCGCAGGCAACAGGTTGGCGCAAACAGTATTATAATACGAGAGAAACACGGCCATTAGGTCTGCTCGGGTTAAGGAGACACTGTTGTTTCGCTCACTGAGCTTTCTTGTGCGGGGGACCGGTGCTCACTGTTCAGACGATGCATCGATCGGTCCTCTATGACACCAGATGGCACACAGTGCCTCCAGTATGTCCTCATTTGCAATTCTGCACTGTGGGGAACTTGGGGGCTTTCGGTGGAGGGTGGGCAGATCAAGCCCCATCCCTGTTCGTCAACCGGATTATGGTCAAGGTGACCATCTTGTTTGTCTGGCTGTTGTCATTTTCTTTGACAGGGGGCATGGGGATGGAAACCTCGGAAGGTTGTTGGAGAGAGAGAGAGAGAGAGAGAGAGAGAGAGAGAGAGAGAGAGAGAGAGAGAGAGAGAGAGAGAGAGAGAGAGAGAGAGAGAGAGAGAGCCAGGTTGCCTTTGAAATGTTTCCCTCGTGTCTGTGTTCGATGAATCCATTTGAATGTGCTGAACTCTGAACTGCTGTACGTTTTTCTGTCTTCCAACTTGAAGATGAACAAGGGTCGAGTCACACTGGGCTGAGACTCTTTTGCCTGAATCTTAGCTGGAATGCTGTAACAGTTCAGGTATGTCCAGAAAAGACTCCTAAAGTAATCAGTTTTCTAGAAACGACTCCTCTTTGAGCCGTATTCGCCACCACAATGAATGGATGATGATGGGGTTATACCAAACAGTGAAAACACCAACATGCAGCATAAACAAAGGTAATGTGAGTATACGATCGTGACGTATTTCGTTAGAAGGCCAGCTTTCTTTTGGTTTTCCTTTTTCTTTCTCATGTGAAGTTCCATTTTGCCAACTTGCAAGTAGCTGTGCCTCCCATCTACTGCCTCTACCCTCATCCGTGTCCATCGCCAGCACTCTCCTGCAGGACCTGCCCACATGCCCCCCCCACACAGGCACACACATGATGGTTAAAGACCCTACCAATACCAAACTATCTCAGTTGTTTGTCTACTTGGCACTAAGAGTGTGGCTGGTGGTGGTCAGTGGGGATTGAACCCACGACCTCCTGAACGCCGCATGTGTGCCTAACCAACTGAGCTAGTCGCGGCTTGGCATGCACAATGTCCACATTTTGCACCGAGTAGTTGATACAATCGATCGATTGCTCTTGTCATGAACTTTTTCCATTTCTAGCTTTATAGAGGCACTGCCGAGTGATATTTCTGCAATTTGAAAAGAAACGAAGGAAAGAAGGTCCTGTTCCAATTCTTATTATTAATTGCATCGGTCAGCTTTCGATGGTGTAGTAGAGTGCTCGTGAAAGGCCTTCCACGATTCAGACCTGAAATCCGGACTTCAGTCAGATGCCCAGGTCACGGAAAGCCCGAGTTCGTCAAACTCAGAAAAGTCACAATCGGGTACCTCAGCACTGTAGTCCAGCAGGCACCCAGCAAACAGTCACGTTTCAGGCACAAGAGTCACGTCCCGTAATAAAAACCATTCAGAAGAGGCACATCCGACAAGTGAAAAGGCAGATTCACCAAGCAAGAGTAATGTCTCGAAGGTACGAGTCACGTTTCCTAATGAAAAGTCATACTGAAGCACAGGCGAAGGTCGTGACCCACAGGCAGGAGTCACTGTCCACGGTGAAAAGTCGTGTTCACAAGTGAAAAGTCATGACTCAAAAGGCCCAAGCAGCAGATTCTGAAGTACAATGGAAATTCGGCAAGGTTCTAGGCCTTGACATTCAGTAGCAGACAGGCCGTGGGGATGTGGTACTGGAACCAGTCAGGAGCCAAGAGACAGAGGCGGGCACGAGTTGAAGTGCAAACCAAGACTACAAAAGGACTGGCCCCCGCCTTGCATTCAGGCAGATTTCTCATTCGCAAAGAGTGTGGAAGTGCTGGTGTGAGGGGGGCAGAGCGATGAAGCCAGAGTGCTCCGCAAAGAGGGGGGGGGAGAGAGAGGAAGACAGCGCTGGCAGAGAGAAGGCAGCCATAGCTGTGCCAGCACAGGGTGATGGTGTTAGTATTTAGTAGTAGTCTTCAGAGAGTTAGTAGAGTTAACAGTGGGTGTATTGAGAGTAGATGTTTGAAGGGTAGAAGTCAGTGCGATTGTGCGTGCATGTAGGGAGAGAAGATAGTCAGTGCGATTGTGCGTGCATGTAGGGAGAGAAGATACAGCGAGATCAGGAGCTATGAAGAAGACCAGCAAGGAGTGATACAACTAAGAGAGAGAAGAGCGGGGAGGAAGACGAAACTTACCTGGGCCTGGGTGATCATGTCGGATGATTGGATACCTATGACATGGCATTCCGCTAATGTGCGCTGGTGACTCGGAACTCGTATTGCTCTTGTATAACTTGTTGGAATTCATAAGCTGCGTTATCTGGTCTTAATCTCTCTGGTCTTCAGTGTAAACTCCGTGTCATCTCGTATAATATGCACGAAGTGTGAATATGTGCATTCACTGGTGTCGAACTAGAAGGTTCATTGCGCTCATGTCTCTCGTCACGTGTCATTTTCATCAACCGTAGCATTTGATGCTCTGAATGCAATGCATTGCTTTTTTTTTCTTTTCTTTCTGAGATTGATAAAAATGCGAGGGAACAACGGTCAACATTCACGTTCCACGTCTGAGAGAGAGAAATGTCTGCGAGAGAGGGCCTAGTGTCAAGGGGTATCAAGGCCTGAGTCAATTACAGTGGGCAGACGTCCCAGGTGAGTTGGTTAAGTCTTGGAAAATCAGGAGTCAGACCCAGCATGGGAAAGGCAGGCCCAAAGTCAACACAAAGTCAAAGTCAACCCTGTAGTCAGCCTGAGCCGTAGATCAGATGCAAGTCAATGGTTGTCTGCAGGTCTGTGCCGTACCCCCCGGGTGTCTGTGACCGGACCCCCGTCCCGGTCACAGACTTCCTGATCGGCGGG
>BFEA01000084.1:2262967-2276911 GCA_003427395.1 Chara braunii
AGAGAGAGAGAGAGAGAGAGAGAGAGAGAGAGAGAGAGAGAGAGATGGAGAATGAGAGAGAGAGAGAGAGAGAGAGAGAGAGAGAGAGAGAGAGAGAGAGAGAGAGAGAGAGAGATGGAGAATGCGGGGTGTGGGGTGTGGGGAATCTGCGGCTGTGGTGTTATGGGGGGTGCAGCAGTGTAGTCCCCTGTACGTCGTACGCGGGTCTCCGTACCGCCCATCTGAATGGTACGGACAGATGATGGACAAAAGGGCGTACCGCCCCGTCCGAACGTGAGCGGCCCTGGTGGGGGGTCGGACCCCCTGAGGAGGTAGGGGAGGTGGCAGGGACCCCCCCAGTATAAGAGGGGGGGGGAAGGATTTTTTTTGTTGAGAAATTAAAAAAAAGAAAAGAAAAAGATTCATGGTTGATTTATTGATTGATTGGTGTGTGTGTGTGTGTGCAAACGCCCGGGGGAGGTGACTCCCTGCAATCCATCAATCAATCCATCAATCAATCAATCAATCAATAAAAAGAAATGCAGTGACCCGCTTCATATGCCTCGTGGAATGACTAAGGGCCTGGCCAGGCCACAACCCGGCCTCAGGTGGAAGGGGCAAAAGACCCCCAGAAGTGGTGCCACGGCCTGAGCGCCCGACAGTTGACTTCAGTCAACTGCCTGAGGCCCAACAGTCAAAGTCAATATGGACCCAGCCCAGGCCGCCGGTCAGACACACACACTTGTTGTATGCAGGTCGACGTCTGCAACTGTAAGTGATCCAGGTCCCCGGCTGTGAGTCAATCTGGGCCAAAGTGGATGGGAGACCTGAGGCAGGTCAACTCGGTCTATCACTACATAAGACCCTGCTTCCAGGGAGTCAACGTTCGGTCTTGCTATGCTGACGTGACGCTGGCTCGACGCTAGCTGGACGCTGGCTAGCTGGACGCTGGCTTGACGCTGGCTTGATGATGGCTTGACGCTGGCCGTGCTCTGGTACTGTGGACGACGATGCGGGACTGAGGCAGCATGCTGGCGCCCTCTCTGCTGAGCGCCACCCTCTGCCGATGTGGCTCATGCCACTTGTCTTCATTGCTGATGTGGTGCATGCCACTTGTCTTCATTGCGGAAGTGGCACATGCCACTGTCTTCATCGCTGATGTGCCATGGGCCACTCTGTCTACATTGGGTGACTGGATGCGACAAGGAGGAAGATTGGGATCTGTGGATGATTGAGGAGGATCAGGATACTTACCTGAGGTTGATGTTGATACTGTGCGCTGTTGATTGTCTCCAACGTCTTCACGAGAGAACTGTGCCACGTTGCACTTCGATGTGATCAGAACCTGTCAGACTCGTTACTGGATACTGTTTGTTGACGTGGAGTAGAGGGGAAGCCCGGAGGAGTGGGAAATGTTGGGCTACTCTCTTGGTGGTCATTGATGGTTATTGTTTCTTCCACCCTCTAATCTGTCTATTCTTCCTCCACATTGTGTCAGATCTGAGTTATCTTGTATTTCGATGTTTGGCGAGTATCTTAGAGACAGGGTTCATTACAATTTGGTATCGAAGCATACCTTCTTCGTCTCAATCTGTTGTCAGGTGCCACGTGCCGCCCAGGTAAGTGGGAGGTGCTGCACGTGTATGGGACGAAACGCGTTTATAAACGTGCGCGATTCATATCGCGAGTCTAGACGTTGAGTACCACACGTGCGTGCAGCCCCCCTTGAAGATGATGACGTGGACACTTTAAAGAGGAAGACAGTGACAATTGCTTACGTGGTGCTTTGTTGCTGATGTGGCATTGAGATACCGGCGAGTACTGTTGGCAGCAGGCTGACGTGGCGCTGGTAGACGAGAAAGAGCGAGAGAGTGTGGATATTGGGATTGCTGACGTGGCGCTGGTAGACGAGAAAGAGCGAGAGAGTGGATATTGGGATTGCTGACATGGTGTGCTTCATACGTGGCATGGTGCAGGGGTGCTGATGTGGCATCCTACTATTGCCAGGGCACTGTGTCGCGACTACCTGCTGACTTGGCGCTCCACACTTTAACACCATTACTTCAATCTGAGGTGGCATATCAATGGTGGATGAGTTGCCATTCTAGGCGTTGCTGACGTGGCATCCCTCCTGAAGGGTGTGCTGACTCTTGACGCTAATGTGGCACATGTGGTGCGTTAGCATTCCAGGGGTGACACATGGCATGCTTTGCACGTTGACGTGGGTGAGGTGTTGATAATTGCACTTGTGTGCTGGCAGGCGGTACAACTTCATGATTGCTGTATTGCCACGTGCCGGCCTTGTGTCTGACTGCATTTGCTTTGCAGATGGTACAGCTATAAAGGAAAGGATGCTGACATTTAATTCTTGTTGATTGTGTTGTTTGACTTACTCACTTGTTTGGCTGTTTTGTGGTTGTTGTGCAAACTCACCTGTGTTGTTGTGTCTTTATCACACTGGTCGTGGTTGTGGTACCTGTGCGCTCTCGTTAGGACGCCATCACACATAGGACAGACAGCAGAAGTTAGAAATAGACAAAAATAAAATAAAATTGAAATCTGTTTTTTCTTCGTTATCGTTGTTATTTCTTGTTGAAGGAGATTTTGAGTGTGGCCGTGGAATTTATTTTTGTCTTCTAATTATTTATTGTGCGACATTCACACACTGGGAAACATGACTTATCTTTGGAAATGTTTGCATGCCTCCATTCTCACAAGATATATTCCTCTCTTTTTTTTTCATATCCCTATCACTGTTTATGCTGATGCAGAAGGGGGAGAGTTACGAACCCTTGGTTAGATAAAAGCGAGAAGGCAAGCATTGATAAGCCTTCTTCGCCAGTTGCTCAGCGAGATATATGGAGCCGGATCAGAAGCTGAACGACATGTTCACAGACAGTTAAATCTGCTTACTGCAGAAGATGAATTGAAGGCCGCTGAAACTGCCGTTCAGATGCTGGAAACCGGTAAGCAAGTCGAAGAACTCGTTAAGAAAGGGTGAATATCCCTTGATCGTTATATCGTCGAACATCTGGAAAAGATGAACCAAAAGAAGACAGCCGGGGGAGAAGGAGGAGGAGAGAAAAAAAAAGAACCAGAACTGTCTGAAAAGATCATGGAAGAAAACATTAAACAGTAAAAAAAATCATTGAAGGAAGAGAGAAGAAAGATGGAAGAATACCAGAGGAATAAAGAAGAAAAAGAACAGGAAGAAAGAATGTTGGATGAAATGAGACAACAATTTCATTATGAAGAAACAGAAATTGATTTTGCATCCGTATTGTAGGCCATGATGGCTTAACTTGTTCACCTTCAGACCAAAATTGATAGTCATATCGCCGCGTTAGAGATCGTAGCCAGACTTCTCAAGGGTAAGCACAAGGTAAGGATTGAGGAGGTGACCACGGGGGAAGAGGAAAAGAAAAAAAAACAAGAGAAGTTAATGAAGGATGCAATGAAGAGAGTGATGCCGGAGTACCACATTACCTCCTTTATTACCTTCAATTTTTTTTTGTACTTCATAATTTTTCATATCAAACTGAGGATGAAGCTATGACTTTGTTCACGGGATCTCTATTCTTGTTTTCGTTTTTTTGCTATCCTATTTTTGTATCAATTATTGAAGGTTCCAAGAAAGAACCTAAGAAACCAGCGGAAAAGAAAGTAGAGTCCGCCAAGAAAGAACCGGACAAAAAAGTGGAGAAGTCGAAAAGAAAAGAAAAGGTCAAAATGAAATTACCTTTTACTTACAATGGAAAGAGGGGCGAGCATCTATTGCTCTGGATCGCCGAGATTCATATCTACTATGGGACCGCACCAGTAGAGCAAGAAAGCCAAGTGGCTTTCACGACGACTTGTCTTGGCGAGACAACCAAGGAATGGGTATTGTCCGAGGTCAACGCTACTGGCTTTGAGGATATAGGTGAGTGGCCAAAAACATTTGACTCTCCGATAATTTCTCTAAAAGCTAGGGAGATATCCCGGGCGCCCGGGTCCCGATGTCACGCCCGGATTGGCGACCGGGTGACCGGCCGGGCATTGCCCCGGGCAGCCTCAGCGCAAAAAATAATAATAATAATAAAAAAGAATCAAATCCAGAAAAATCTGAAAAAAAAAAATGTTGTGTAGAATTGCAATACGAACAACTTTTGGCTGAGGGTCACATCAGAATTCCTCACAGAACTAAAGATAAAAAAGAAAACAACCATATCACACTAAGGTACCCCGCTTTAAACCCCTTTAGCCCCTTCAAAATTCATTTACACTCCCCTTCCCGCCCTTGACAGCCAACACTCAAAAAAAGAAAAGAGCCCGGATTTGGACTCCTCTCAAAGAGCGCGGAAAAACACCACCGCCAATTTTTTTTTTTTTTTTTTTTTTTTTTTTGCCATGACCGGGTCACCCGGGCGTCATGCCCGGGTGACCGGCCGGTCCAGACCGGCCGGTCATGAGAATCTTCCTAGTCCAAAAGATCAAAAAGAGATTCCTGGACAAGACTACGACTGACAAGGTCTTCAATGAACTCACCACTATAGGTCAAAAGTGTTGGACCTCTGTTGACGCATAGTCACGTGAGGTTGATCGTTTGTTGCAGGCATCAGGGTTGAACCTGCAGGACAATCAAGTCCCTTACATCTTCTTGCATGCTCTGCCTGAACCCGTTCGAGGTCAGTTCATAGCTGAAGCCAAGTCCAGTAAGTGCAACTATTGACAATTCAGTGATTTCGCGCTCCAAAGGGAACAATTAAGAACTGAGGTAAAAAAAAACTTATGCCTCAATCGTGAAGTCTGATCCGGTAGGTGGGTATGGCAAAAGGGTTTTGTGGCGGCAAAAGCGCAAGGACCATATGCGTGTTGTTTTTTATGATGACACCGTGAAGAAGTTACCCCTCAACGAGTCCGAAAGAGGAGGTAATGGCGACAACGAGTCTAGAAAGGATGACATTGCTGCCGTGGTGGCCAACAAGGGTGAAACCAATCAATGGAAGAAGAAAAGGACGTCAACACCCCGACATCGCGCTAGGGAAGCCTTGGGAAAAGATGGGTCTGTCAAGGAAACAGTGGCAAAAACGTATGGATAACCATCAGTGCTTTAAGTGTGGCACTATGGGGCACGTGATAACATGATGTCGGTTAATTCGTAACCCAACAGTGAGCAGCCAATAGGAGTAGCATCTGCTCCTACTGAGTTGAGGGATTAATTCGTAACCCAAAAGTGAGCTGCCAGTAGGAGTAACATCTGCTCCTACTGAGTTGAGGGATTCGGATAAAGGTAAGGCGCCAATTATCCGTTTTAACCCTCGACTCACATGGCAGAGGACGACTCTTTTTTGGCCCATCGTCCAGAACACCCTGAAATTGTCATATGTTTTGTCTCTCTGGACGATTCCCTTGACAAACTTGGTAATGAACTAATAGCCTTAAGAAGTTCCAGGGCTAAGAAAGATAGATCTAAGGGTGAGTTAATAATAGATAGATCTAAGAGTGAGTTAATAATCGTGAACATTGAGATTGCACGTACGTAAGTATGTGCCTTGTTCGATCCAGGATCGACACAGTCCTACATCTCAGAGAAGGCAATTCGTAAATTGCATACGGGAATGAAGGTACAAATTTTACCTAGACCTATCACGTCTATGCTGGCCAACAAGGGCACGATCACTGTTTCTCAATACGTCAATTGTGTGAAATGTTACTTCAAGACTAAGGAAGGAAATAAAATCTTACACAAAGTATCCTTCATAATTAGAACGAACCTGCCTTTTGATATGATTTTAAGAATGAACTAGCACAAGGAAACTGACTCAGAAGTCATGTTTAAAGAAAAGGTTGTCAAGTTAAAGAACGAAAAGTTCGAAATGAGAAATATATCGTAAGTATGGATCTGACTCAACCTTGTCTTTTTGTTGTATGAGTTATCCAACCTTCAAATCTATGGTTTCAAAGAAGAAATTGGATCAGGATGTGATGAATCTGATGATGGTGCTTATTAAGCAAGCAGGTGAGTGTTCCCCATCCTATCCTTCTTCTATTGAGAAAATTCTTGACAAGTATAAGGATTTGCGGACTGAGCCAACGGGAATCACTGAGCGTGCTATCAAGCACACAATTGAGATTATTCTCAGTATTAAGATTACTAAGGCTCTCATCTATCGCATGTCTCCTAGGAAACTTGAGGAAGTCAGAAAACAACTGCAAAAACTCGCTGAGAAATGATGGATTCGACCCAACTCGTCTCCTTATGATGCTCCTGTCTTATTCGTGCCCAAAAAGGAAAGTGAATTTAAACTATGTATTGATTATCGTAGGTTGAATGTCGTCACTGTCAAAAACGTGGAAACACTTCCATGCATTGACGACATGTTGGACCAATTGCAGGGAAGGGGGGACTTTAGCGAAATTGATCTCAAGTCAGGGTACCACCAGATCGAGGTGGCTCCCGAAGATTAACATAAGACAATTTTTCGAACCACGTATGGTCACTACGAGTTTGTGGTTATACCCTATGGATTGACTAACGCCGTTGCGACCTTTCAAAGGCCCATGAATGAATTGTTTCGTCAATGGTTTAATCAATTCATAGTTGTGTATTTTGATGATATCCTCGTGTATAGTAAGACACTGGAGGATCACGGGAAACACATATGAATGGTTCTACAGAAGTTGCGCGAGGGCAATTTTAAATTGAATCCTAAGAAATCTGAGTTTGCTAGGCTTGAGGTCTTGTACTTAGAGCATATAGTGAACAAAGAGGGACTAAGGTCTGAAGAAAAAAAGATAATGACAATTCGAGCTTGGCTCCAACTTAAGACTGTAACTAAGTTGAAATATTTTATAGGACCAGTCAGTTATTACAAAAAGTTTGTCAAAAATTTATCTTTAATAGTTGCTCCTTTGAGAAGATTATTGAAGAAAAAAAAAAATTGGTTGCGGGATAAAGATTGTGCGTCCTCGTTCAAAAGGTTAAAACATGTACTGATTCACTACCCTGTTTTAATGATTGTTGATCCTTTTTTCCCTTTCATTGTCACGACTGACGCAAGTTAGTATGAAATTGGGGTTGTGCTAGAACAAGATGACGGTAAGGAATATAGACCTATTGAGTTTATGTTCAAGAGACTTTCGTTAGAGAAAGTAGTCAACTCCACCTACGAAAGAGAATTGTATACCTCGCTTGCTACACTAGACACCTGGAAACACTACTTGTTAGGGAGACACTTCACTATCTATTCAGATCATTCTACTCTAAAGTGGATAAAGAACCAATCGAGACTCACTGATAAGTTAGTAAGATGGTCCGCTTTTATTGATACCTTTGACTTTGAGTTGAAAACGATTAAAGGAAAGTCTAATGTTGTATCGGATGCTTTGTGCAGGCGTGCAGATTTCTTTGGTGTCCTTATCCTCTATTTCGATATTGGGAATGAATTTAAATAACAAATACGAAAAGTTTATGTGAACGATTGTATTTGGAGTCCTATCATTGGAACCCTAAAACAAACCCCTGAACTATTCCCTGAGTATCAAATGATTGATGACCTACTCTTCTTTTATAATAAAAACTGAAGAAAGACTGTGTATTCCTCACCAAATACATATCAAAAGTCTAATCATTGGGAAATGTCTTGATGAGGGACACTTTGGTTTGAAGAAGACGAACGTTGATGTAAGAGAGCACTTTGAATTGAAAAAAATGAAAGAGGAAGTACTGATCTATGTGCGGATTTGTCGTATCTGTCAGAGAAACAAACCCTCATATGAGAATCTCTTGAGACTATTGAGACCACTACCTATACCAAGTGAGCCAGATGAGTTTATCTTCATAGACTTCATGAGTCTTACTAAGATTTAAAACGGAAACAGTCAAGTAATGGTTATTGTAGATCGATTCTTGAAATATGCTATGTTCATTCCTTTGCCCGTTGAAATTAAGACTGAACTGGTCATCCAAAAAATTCAGATGCAATGGGTCTTAGAATATGGTTTCCCAAAGACCATCGTTTTCGATAGGGATGTCCGGTTCACCGAGATTGAATGACAGAAGCTGATGGAAGTCTATGACACTAGGTTGACCATGTCGTCAGGTAGACACTTTGAAACGAATGACCAAACTACGCAAATAAATCGTCTTTGCCAACAACTTTTGCGCATGTATGTACGACCCGATCAGATAGATTGTTATAAGAACGTACCTAAGATTGCAAGTGAATATAATAATAGACATACTGTTACCGAAAGAACACCGAATGCATTGCATAAAGGTTTGAAACCTCGACGTCTCATTGATGTTCTAACCTGGGACCAGATTCAGATGTTACCCCAGACACTCGATAATTTGCTGTTTTATACGAGGAAGACATCAAGAAAGTTAAAGAAAATATACAGAAAGTCCAACTGTATATGACTGAACGGGCCGACAAGCATCATCGGCCTTCTTAGTTTCAAGAAGAGGATCTAGTTTGGGTAAAATCTAAAGTGATTTCCTTGAAAGAAAATGTGTCAAAAAAATTGTTGTCTTTCCATTACGGACCCTGAGAAGTTCTTAAGATGATTTGGGATGCAGATTGACCTTCTTACCGAATTGATGTACCCCCACACCTCAGAGCCTATCCTGTTTTTTCACGCGTCTGAACTCTTTTTATATTTAGAGGGAACTTAGTTTCCTAACAGACCATATATGTTCCCCCCCTCCATGAATGGAGGCTACGAAGTTGAAAAGATTTTGAAACATGGCTACTTCTCTACACGCAACAGAGGACGACCACAAAAGCACTATAAGTTCAAATCTCAAACACCCAACTAAAGCTAGATGGTTCAATAAGAAAAAACTTATACCTACTGATCTTGACATTGTTTCTGCATTTGAACGCGGCTTAAGAGAAAGTTTTTAACATGGAACTCGAAATTTGGGCCGGCAGGAATGCAGTGACCCGCTTCATATGCCTCGTGGAATGACTAAGGGTCTGGCTAGGCCACAACCCGGCCGCAGGCCGAAGGGTAAAAGACCCCCAGAAGTAGTGTTACGGCCTGAGCGCCCAGCAGTTGACTTCAGTCAACTGCCTGAGGCCCAACAATCAAAGTTAATATGGACCCAACCCAGGCCGCCGGTCAGACACACACTTGTTTGTATGCAGGTACCAAGACAACATTTGGACCAGGTGGAAATCTGCAAGTGTAAGCGATCCACTCCCTCGGTTGTGAGTCAATCTGGGTCACCTTGGGTGGGAGACCTCAGGCGGGTCAAGTCGGTCTATCACTACATAAGACCCTGCCTCCAGGGAGTCAACATTTGTCTTGCTATGTTGACTTAACGCTGGCTCGACGCTAGCTGGACGATGGCTTGACGCTTGCTGGACGCTGTTTGTGCGGTGGCACTATGGACGACGACGTGGGACTGAGGCGGCATGCTGGCGCCTTCTCTGTTGAGCGCCGGCCTCTGCGGATGTGGCGCATGCCATTTGTCTTCATTGCTGATGTGGCGCATGCCACTTGCCTTCATTGCTGATGTGGTGCATGTCACTTGTCTTCATTGTTGAGGTTGCACATTGCATTGTCTTCATCGTTGATGTGGCATTAGCCATGCTGTTTACATTGGGTGGCTGGACGCGACAAAAAGGGAGATCAGGATGTGTGGATGATTGAGGGGGATCGGGATACTTACATGAGGTGGATGTTGATATTGGTAGTTGTTGATTGCCTCCAACGTCTTCACGAGATAACAGTGCCACGTGGCACTTCGATGTGATCAGAACCTGTTAGACTCGTTATAGGATATTGTTTGTTGACGTGGACGCGAGGGGAAGCCCGGAGGAGTGGGAAATGTTGGGCTACTCTCTTGGTGGTCATTGCTGGTTATTATCTCTTCGACCCTCTATTCTGTCTATTCTTCCTCCACTTTTTTTGTCTACGAGTAACGAGACATTGTATCATATCTAAGTATCTTGTATTTCGACGTCTGGCGAGGATCTTACAGACAAGGTTCATTACAAAAAAAAAACGAAACGGGCATTTGCCCCGCCTGCGTGTGTGTGTGTGTTTGTGTGTGTGTTTTAGTTTTTTTATTTTTTTATTTTTTTATTTTATGATCAATCAATCAATCAATCAACCAATCAATTAACCAATCAATCAATCAAGCAATCAATCAACCAATCAATCAATCAGTCAATCAATCAATCAATCAATCAATCAATCAATCAATCAATCAATCAACCAATCAATCAATCAATCAATCAATCAACTAATCAATCAATCAAGGAATCAAACAATTAATCAATCAATCAATCTTTTTTTCTTTTTTTTTTTAACACCGGGACCTTAAAAAATATATTTTTTGAATCTTTTTCCCTTTTTTTATGGGGGGCTATCCCCCAACACCCGCACCGCCCCCAGCCCATCCACCCCGCCAACACCCCCCGGAAGGCCACGTACATAGGGTCGGAAGTCTGTACATACAAACCGTACGGGCGCTGAGGGTACGGTCGTACGGAAGTCCGTATGGGCCATCCACGTACGTGGTGACGACACTTGGGTGCACGAATGTGGGGTTATGGATGGGTGTGGGTGTGTTGAGACTCGGGGGTGTTTCCGACACCCTAAGTTTTTATTTTTTTACCTTTCCGTTTGTGCAGGGGTTCCTTGCACCGAACCCGCCACGTCCAACCCTCCACCCCCTCAATTAGTTTCCCCCCCCCCGCCCCCCCCCCTCTATATCCCTTCGAGGCCAGGGTAATTTTTGTTTTTCGAATTTGAAGTCGGGGGGGTAGAGCCCAACCACACAGCACCCCTTTCCTGCCAGGATCCCGACTGGACCGGCTGCTGCGATCGATTGTTCATGGAAAACCGGTTCTGTGATGAGCCGGTCACTAGTCACTGACCAAGCCCAGGCACGTTCACGGGGCGGGTACGGCTGCAGGTGTCCATAAATATTTATGTCCAGACTCGAAAAAGGTACCACTACTCCAAGGCTGCATATAGGCCGTCAAAATCTGGCAAATTTGAAGCATCGACATGGTCCAAAGGAAGACTGGTCCAAGCCAGTCAACACTGGTCAATGCTACATAAGGTTAGCTCGACCACCGGGAAAGGCATTCTATCATGCGCTTTGACCCCCGGGAGGTGCTGACTGATCGCTTCTCAGACAAATCTCTGACCCCTCGAATTCCAAAATGTTGTGTCTAACGGGAGGTAAGAGGTCAGGTGGGCAGGTATAATCATGCGTCTGTCAGCAAGGCGAAAAAAACCTCTTTTCTTCTCAATCTTTCTCTTACAACCTGCAATGCCATCCTGTCTAGTTAATCCCCTGCGAGTCAGGGCAATCAATATTGGCAGGCAGACGTTTGATACACTCTAGATGTATACTGGGACGCTGGACCCAGTTTCCAACAGGCGCGACTCTCTACCAATAGACCGAAGCATGTTGTATTAAAAAAAAATAAAAAATAAAAAATAGTGTGGAGTGTGATGTTGTCGCCATACGATGCTGGAAGCCGCCAACCTAGAGGGAGATTATGTTGGCGCAGCCATAACCGCCATAGTTGTAGACTAGGTGATGAGGATTGGTGAGGAGGAGGAGGAACACGGTTGTGAGACTGATGAGAGTTAAGGGGAAGCTTACCTGAATGTATTTGCTTGTCTCTACGAAGGTGAGGAACTGTTGCGCCATCCTCCGTATCTTATTGTTGATGTGGAGGGTGGAGGGCGGCCCTGTTATAGTCTGTACAATGATAATGTCAGAGTATGTCGAAGGAGTACATGCATAATGATTGATGAGGTGGCGATAAAGGAGAAGTCCAACGTGGACGTAGGCAGAAGACAGATATACATGTATTATTGATTATTATTGAGACACTCCTCCTTGTCTCTCTCTTTCCTCTCCTCTTTTCTCTCCTCTTTCTCGCTTTCTCATACTCTTCTTTGATGAGACGATGCTTCTGAATTGTGCATATAATTGAGACATGGGTTTGTGATTCACTTTGTATTGCGTTGCTGACTGGTTTGCAAAGAGACAGAGTTCATTATGATTTGGTATCAGAGCGTTCTCCACTCACCTCACCACCTGCTGGTGATGACGACGAGTGAAATAATGATGATGAGTGAGGTGCTGATGATAATGATGTAGAAGTGTCCATCGTGGATAAGTTATTGCAAGTGAGGTGGCCCTTCGAACTTCGAAGGATCCGAGGGTGAAAAAGGTAGCGGCAGTGAGTCTATAAACATCGACATTTTAACCATCGTGGCGAACAAGGGAGATGCATTCAATGGAGGAGTGAAGACGATGAGGCCACGCTCGTTTTCTGTTCATCCTGACATTCCCTTTGGGAAACAGTGCTTGAAATGCAACATTGAGGGTCACATTATTGCATGGTGTCCCGTATTTAGGAACCCAAAATGGAGCACCTCGTAGAAGTAGCATCTGATTTTACTGAGTTGGGGGTTTTCAGTTGAGTCTGCACCACAAACCTCTTCCAACCCTCCTGGTCCTATGGTAGAAAATAACTCTTCCACGGTCCCTCATCCAGATACCCTAAAAGAGTCATGTGTTCAGTCACACTGAGTGAGTTCCTCGATGAATTTGGAAATAAACTAGTTGCTCTACGAAGTTCATGGACTAAGAAAACGAAATCTCATGGTGAATTGATGTTAGTTGATTTGGAGATTGTGAGGACGCGTGTGAGTACTTTGCTTGATCCTGGGTCTACAAAATCCTACATTTATGAGAAGGCGATTTTGAGATTGTGAGGACGCGTGTGAGAACTTTGCTTGATCCTGGATCTACAATTCCTACATTTATGAGAAGGCGATAAAGAAATGCATTTATGAACTAAGTTGCATAACGTACACGTACGGGGCCTTTCCGTACGAAATGTACAGGTATTATCTGTACGAGATCTGTACGGGAACCTCTACGGGAACCTGTACGTCTTATACACCCCGTACAAAAAAAACAAAAAAAAAACAAAATCATCAAAAAAATCCAAAAAATAAATATGTGATGCAACAACACAAAACAAGAACATTTAGCTGAGCATTATCTTCAGATTCTTAATTGAATTTGAGAAAACCAATAAAAACAATAGTATCTGGAAAAAAAAAAAAAAAAAAAAAACCTCGAACGGGGCGCCTAACGTACGAGTAGCATACGAGTACAAGAGTATGAATCCGTACTCGTACGAGGGTGCGTACAAGTGACAACGCAGCTTAGGAATGAAGATGAAGGATTTAACCAACTCGATAATCTTTATGCTTGTTGATTAAAGCACAATCATTGTGTCCCTATATGTAGACAAAGTGAAAAATAAATATTCATTCCTATTTGATCATACATATATATAAAATCAAGTTAGATCCTATCTATAATTTATAACATTTATTTTATTGTATTCATTCTGCTTACTATTTTTGATTCCCTTAATATGTTGAATATAATATTAATATAATATTATGTTACTTCAGGACAGAAGAAGAAAAAAAAAATTTGCATGAAATCATCTTCCTTGTGGAGAAGAATTTACCCTTTTACTTGATTTTTGGCATAAATTTGCACGAGAAGGTCGACCCAAAAGTCAAGTTAAAAAATAAGATTGTAAAATTGAAGAATAAAAAAGGACGAAATGCTGCGTTGACACTTGTACACACCTTCGTACGAGTACGGATTCGTGCTCTTGTACTCGTACGCTAGGGCCCTGTACGAGAAGAGTATTTTTTTTTTTTTTTTTTTTTTTTAAATCTGGTAGTGTTTTTATTTTTTTCTCAAATTCCAACAAGAATCTGAAGATGATGCTCAGCCAAATGTTGCTTGTTTTGTGTTGTTGCATCACATTTTTTTTTCCCAATTTTTTTTTATGTCTTTGTTTTTTTTTTTTTTTTTTTGCTTTTTCGTACGGGGGTGTACAACTGTCTCTTATACACATCTAGATGTGTATAAGAGACAGGTCAAACAGAGCTGCCGGGTAAACCGTAGCCAGA
>BFEA01000084.1:2307233-2319758 GCA_003427395.1 Chara braunii
AGAGAGAGAGAGAGAGAGAGAGAGAGAGAGAGAGAGAGAGAGAGAGAGAGAGATGCTGAATGGCAAAATTGAAATATGGGTCAAATTGCGGCCGCGATCTATTTCACAGTTGGAATTATTTTTTTTAATTTATTGAACGTTTTTCCCGGAAAATGGCTCAATTTGACCCACACATGGCTGAGTGGCAAAAATGGAAAACATGCTGAGTCGGCGCAACGATTATTTCGCAGTCTAAATGATTTTTTGTAAATGTTCTAATATTATTTCTGGAAAGAACACGACCTCATCTATGGATTCTCAAAATTTCAGCTTTTTCTGCATGTTCCCCCGAGCACAGAAAATCGCCAAAGTTGCCTCTTGCAAAACGCCTGTTTCGTTGTGCCTGACGACCTCCCTGTTCTGAGAAGACGGGGCTCAATGCATGGGCCTGAGGGCCCTTTTGCAGTTCACATGCAGTCACTTCTTTTTTGGGTCAGCTTCTACCCGAGGACCGGTCCAACGCCCCCCGGTCCTTCCTTTTTCCAAAAGTCCCGGTTCTACCAGAGCTAGCTGTAGGTAGTCCGCAATTTTGGCAAGGACCGGTCCCCCAATCTTTTTTGCCGCCTGAGAACCCACTTTGCGTCCTGGTCGCCCGCCGCCAAAATGCAACACCTTGACACAGGCGCGGAAGCCCACTATACCGAAGCCTAAGGGCTGTGAATTGTAACTCCCTTTTGCATGTGGTTTCCCCGCTTGATCACAAAATCCAAGATCTACTCAGGCTTTTTTTATTATATCAGAGATGGGCGCTTCCAATCGTAATATCGGTGAACATCCTCCTAAGCCAGGTTCTATTGCAGCTTTACTAGCCTTCAACCCTCAGGAGCTGGCCAGATGTCGAACCAAACATTTCCACTACTTCCCTCCTCCCTCCCTCCCTCCCTCCCTCCCTCCCTCCCTTGCTGACCACCTCACTGACTACTTGCATTCATTCATCAATCCATCCATCCATCCATCCATCCACCCATCCAGTTATTTTATCCATAAAGGTTCTGAAGACTTGGTCCAGAAGACTCCTGCTGCCCATTCATTTACTCCTCACTGTCTCACATCTCAACCAGAAATGACAGAAACCCATTCCTCCATCCATGCATCCATACCATACTTGCAGTGCACATGCAGCGCATAGCGCACGTGCACGCATGCGCGCGCATGCGATACGGCACATCACATTGAAAAAAAAAAGTAAAAAAAAATCCGAAAGAACAGGGTGGGGTGGCCAAATGTGCCCCTCGCTTCTAAAAATCAAACTGAAGGAGGGAAAAAAGTCGGGGCCACGTCTTACCCCAAAACTGTGTGTGCATATGTGTGTGTGCGGGTGTGCAGGTCCTAATGTGTCCAGTCTCTTTTACAACGGGCCCCTACAGCGAATCTGCAAGGACCCATCGAGAAAGCAGAGATAGGCATTAGGCTTCCAGTTCTGCATGAGTGGGCCGAGAATATCGTCTGGATCATACTTGCGCAACCGCATGAGCCTCACATTCGTGCGGAGTTCCATGCGGGGGTTGCCTAAGCGGAATCATACAGGTTTTCTATTTCTATTATTATTATTTAAATTTATTTAAATCATTTTATCTTTGTTTGGGAGGGGGGACGGGGGGGCGTATGACAGGAAGATGGGGATATGGAGAGGAGGCCGAGGATGTGGACGAGGATGTGGACGAGGAGGACGACGAGGATAACAAGGACGACGAGTAGGGGGTGGAGAAGAGATGGACGGAGGGAAAAGAGGAAAGGCAGGAGGAGGAGGAGGAGCGGGAGGAGGAGAAGACATGGACGGCGAGGAAGGGGAGGATACGAGGACGGGAAGGAGACGAGGAGGCATGGAAGATGAGGAAGTACGAGGAGGAAGAAGAGGAGGAGGATGAGGAAGGGCAGGAGGAGGAGGACTAGTCGGAGGAGACGAAAAGGAGAAGGGAGGAGGAGACATGGAGGATGAGGACGGGGAGGAGGAGCAAGGTGACGCAGCACTCCTGTAAAAAAAAAAATCATCCCGCTTATAATTTTGGCGGGGGGGCTCAAAATGCACCGTTTCGACCCCGGCCTTCTTCTTTTTCCTGAGGGGGGTGACAGGTCGTTCCCCGCACACGTCGTGCGCTGCATGGGATTGGTTGGGTGGGTGCGCCGTACGTCGGAAACCGCCCACACAGAGTGTGCTTGTAGTACGGTCTGGATTGAATTCAGGTCTGTGGATTAGCAGTTATGGGCCACTAACTCAGCTAGGCCCTGTTGCTCTGATCCGTTTTCCTTTTCTTAGGCATACATGCAGTTGCTCTGAGGGCCTCTGCTCACCACATGCACAAAAGACAAAACATATGGCGACGTATGTTTCCATGTTCTAGCAGAAGATTCATTCCAATTTTGCACAATTGGTAAGTCGTGCAGCCAAGCCCTGAGAAACATGTGCAGAGACCAACAGGGCCTAGCTAAGTGAGCACCCCATAACTGCTGAAACACAGACCTGAATTCGAATCCAGAGTTATATATTCGGCCAGCTCCTGCTCCACTTCATACTCAACGCCTGCCTCCATTTGGTGGAGGGTCTACGCTAGCTTGCTGCGACAACACTTTAGATTACCTGGAGGGCCCTTTGATGTGTGTGAAAGGGGTCCTGCTCTCTCTCTCTCTCTCTCTCTCTCTCTCTCTCTCTCTCTCTCTCTCTCTCTCTCTCTCTCTCTCATGCGCATCAGTAATTTGCGCATGGCGCACGCGCACCACACGGCCCACTGCAGAAGTGCTCCGCAAGTATGATCCATACTTGCGTTGCGTGCTCCACATGTTCAAACCTTCGAGGTGATGAATCAATATAGCAAATCCAATTCCATCTTATCCCGTCCGCAATCCAATCCAATCCAATCTAATCCGATCTAATCCAATCCAATCCCCTACGACCCGATCCTGATGCAGCCGGACGTCGTAACGGTGATCCTGATCTGGTTCCAATCCCATCCAATGTGCTCCCATACAATCCCATCCCCCTCCGAACCCTGTCCTGACCCATTCTGTCCAAACCTGTCCCTTCGCATCCCATCGATCACATCCAATTCATCCAATCGGATCCCCAAATGATCCATAGCTTCTGGTCCTGGTCCCATACCATCCAGTCCCTTGTGATCCCGTTCCATCCCAAGCTGTCCGGTTGCATCCGATCGCATCAGACTGTATCCGATTCCATCCAATCCCCTCCCATCCCTTTCAATTCCATCCCATCCCTCTCAATCCTGTCCCGCCAAGTCCCCTCTCATCCAGTCCCATTCCATCCAATCTCATCCAGTCCCATCCAATCCCGTCCCATTCCATCCTCTCCATCCAAAAAGGAGTAAAATGAGATTGACAGACATGCTTTCAGAACCAAAAAAGAGACATTCATTGAATGCTTCACAGTAATGCCCCAGTCATCCACCTGTTTAAGCACTTGACAAATGACTGAAGAAATCAATAAACCACCACCTCAAGGTCATATTTCACCATTTTACACGTCTTTTCACGTTGTCTCAAGCGAAAACCACAAGACAAAGAGGAGGCAAAGAGAGAAGCCAAGAGGAGGATGACAAAAGGAAAAAGACAGGAGAGACCGTAAGAAGAACGGAGAGGAGAAGAAAGGAGAACACAAGGGACACAAGCAAAGGCAGAAGTTGATACTTAAAACCCAGAGAGAGAGAGAGAGAGAGAGAGAGAGAGAGAGAGAGAGAGAGAGAGAGAGAGAGAGAGAGAGAGAGAGAGAGAGAGAGAGGGAGAGAGAGAGAGAGAGAGGGAGGGAGGGAGGGAGGGAGGGAGAGGCAGATTAGAAAGAGAGCCAACAAAGCAAAGAGGCACACTTTATTGTGATGATGGCGAACAACAAGGGTTAATGATCGATCTTATGGAAAAAGAGGGCGAGTGAGAGGGGGAGACTGGCAGAAACCTGTACTGATGCCGTCGGTGATGCCGAGGGAGGGAAATCGGGAGAATGATCTCCATCACCCGCCAGAACTTGCCGCTCCAATGCAAAGTCAAAGTGGAATGTGCTCCTGGGTATATCCCCATCAAGCGGTGATAACTCTACCTGTCACCAGATAGGACCATTCACCCACCGCCCTCCCCCCCCCCCCCCCCCCCCCTCCCCCTCCCCCCTCTCCCCCATCAAAGATCACAGAATCCAATATGCAATTTGCCTGCTGTAGGATGTAAAACCACTCCACTTGGGAAAAAAAAAAGAACAGCAAAAAAAAGACACTTCATTTGAGTCACAATAACACATATCCACAGCGGAATGTTTTCCACTGTTTCAGGACTCTTTAAGAATGAATGAATGTCGTAATTACGACCACATACCTTCCAAACAGCCCTGATGTGAATATGTCCTCAACACACGCACGCACACACAAAAAAAAAAAACCCATCCCCGATTCTGTTCTGCGCAACCACATCACACAACTTCATATGCCTTCCTTTAAGTTTTTCTTTCTTTTTTTTTTTCGATTTTTTTCACTCTTTCATTCCACTCCCGATTCTCGCCAATCAAGATATTTGTGCTTTTCACAATACAAAACCTCCCACAACCTGCGCACTTTGACGAAGACTCCAATCTGTACCTAGCCCGTATATGGCTGAATGGTACACACATGTAACTGTTAGTAGACAGATCATGAGTTCGAATCCTGATTGAGTCAGATAGAGCAAAAGTTAAAAAAAAATGACAAGCGAAAAAAAAAAAAAAAAAAAAAAAAAAAAAAAAAAAAAAAAAAAAAAAAAAAAAAAAAAACACAAGACATCGATTTAGCCGGAGACTGAGTGAGCGAATTATCACTTCTGTCGCTGCACAGTCACACCAAGGACTATTTGAAATGACTGAACTTGGCCACAACTTTGGTCAAATACATCCAGGAAAGCCCTCATGTGAATATGCCCACCTGTCTTAAATTACTATCTATATGTTCAACGATTGCTCATCAAAAGTTATAAGAGAGATCTTTTGCCTACCGTCTCCACCTGAATAAAACACCCAGTCATTTAAAGGCTGTATTTGGTGCACCTTTCAGTCCAGATACAGCTATAATGATCGGGTGTTGTAATCGGGTGAAGACGGTAGGAATCATTCACAGCGATGCAATCTCACATTATCAAAAAGGTTCCATATCCGCATAAAGGCATGGGCATTTTCGGGCAAAACTGTATGTATCCGATCGCCGTTCAGTCCAGATTCAGTCCAGACACTTGTAGTCAGGATGTGGCCCACGTTCCTTAGGACACGCTATCTGCCTTCCTATGACGGGATCCAGCAAAATAACGCAATTAATCCTTGCCACTTAGTGAGCTTTTTTTTCCCTTTTTATTCAAAAAAAAAAAAAAAAAAAAAGGAGCTGTCTGGCTCCGGATGCTCATAAACTATGCATGAGAGGTTGATCCTTCCCACTTAGTGAGCTGGTTTTTTTTTTTTTTCCCACGAAAAAAGAGAACAACAACGACGTGTCTGTGGCTCATGATACACGTAAAACATGCGTGAGAGGGGGCACCCCTTTTCTTCGATTCTTTCAACCAACTGAACACGGGCAGCAATCACACCTGTGAAACCTTTTTCCTTCCTTCTTTTCTCTCTATTTGAAGGCTTTATTGTATTCCCTTTCTTTTTCGGTGGTGGTTGGAGATGGGGGGGAGGGGGTGGAGGGGGAGGAGGGGGAGGAGGGGCAGGAAAAGGGAAGCGGGTGGAGGAAGAGGATAAAGAACAGCAAACTAACCCGGAAAGAATGCACTTGCACATCCATGCGTCACGCACTTGAGCATCTGCATGCCCAGCTGCATTCTGACCGGGCTAGCTCCTGCATTTTAAACATGAGCAGCAGGCTCATTAATAATTAATAATTATGCACTCGATATGTAAGTTCCCCCCTCCTTCTCCTCAGGCTGAGTATATAATTATTATGTAACTTCTCCCTTCTTTTCCTCTGGATTTTTTTTCTGGCTTTTTTTTTAAACATTTTTCTCTCACAGTTTTATCTTATTTCCTCTGGCAATTGCTCTTCTTACCTGCACAGCTTAACTTATTCCGTATATAATGAAGTTAAACCTAGGCTACCAGAGTGGCCCGGGACCACTTGCCCGGCCGGGCCAAAAAGAAATTATTTTTTTTTTAAATATTAAAATAATTTTTTAATTTTTGGTAAGGAATTTATTTTTTTTCTTTTTTTTTTCTTTTTTTCCCTTAAAACTACACTATGTTCTTCTCTCAAATTCTTTTTCGCCTTTCACTACCTTCCTACCACTACTCCTAAGACTATATAGAGAGGACCCCTGCAAGCATAGGGCCTCGCAAACGAGGTAATTCATGTTGCCCCCCGCCCCAACAGCGGTAGTCAGAGATGGGGTGGGGCCGCCGGTGGGGGTCCGGCTAACGCAAAGACCAAGCATTTTGCCAGTAGCTGCGCCTCCCTTTCTCATCGTCCCCCACCCCTCATCGAGTAGCAGCAGAGGCTATGGCCAACACTCTCCCACACACCACACACAACCCACTCACGCTCACACTCACACCCATGTTGGTCATAGACCCCGCTAATACCGATCAGGGATATCCAGAGGACTATCACAGTCGGTTGGCACTAAGTGCGCCTCAGGCGGCCACGGGGCTTGAGGAATTTCGATGTGACCCTGAGGCAAAAGTTGTTCAGTTTATTTTCTGCATAACATAGGATTTTTATCGAGTTTATAATTTTTTTATTTTGTTTTGCTGGGACCTTCCCTTGCACGGCCGGGCCGCCCGACGAAACAGGGCGACCCGGGCAGCCCGGCTGGTAGCCTAGAGTTAAACTGTTAAACCAACAAATGGAAGCTGACACGCGGGGGTGTCATACAAGAACAGAAAGACAACGGTTCGCCTCCGCGACCATGAAGTTTGGACGAGGAGAGAACGAGAGGGGTGGGAGCAGAGGGCGGGCAACCCTGAACCCCTCCTCCCCCCCACGCCGACCCCATTTCCGGCCTCAGTGAGGCAACTAACACCGCTTACACGGCCAGCTGATTTTCAAAATCTTCAAGAATTTTCAAGTTACGACCTTGAGAAGACCAATCACGGTCCGCTTGTCCTCTGCTAACCACTCGGAGTGCTGTACTGACAAACGGAAGGCGCGGACGTATATTTATATGTAGTCACGGAGAGCTGCCAAGTGTGCCGAGGACTTAGATATTTATTATATTGTCTCATACCAATCGACAAAAAAAAAAAAAGAGTGCACGAAACAAATGAAGAAAACAGCAGACAGCATGAAGCACACTGCAACCCTTCTTTCGCCTATTTCCTGGGTTCTTTCTTTCTTTTCTTTCCTTTTTTTTTTTTTTTTTTTCACGGTCTCTCTTTTATGTCTCCTTTTAGCTCCCCCTTTTTACGTACAAGGCTAGCCCCGTTACTCTAGTTGAGCGTGAGCCGGCCACATCCTCGTCTGCCATGACGGTCCACTTACTCTCTGTAAGGAAGACTGGTAGTAAAGGGAGACGGGATAAACAGAGAGGAAAGATGGAAGGGAAGACAAGGGGACAATAAGGAGTGTGGAGACAATGGAGTGAAGGTCAGCACATAAGGAGGAATAAGAGGCAGCTCACCAGTCAGTCTGCCTCTTAAGAAAAAGAGGACATGAACGCTAGGGAAGCGATGGACGATGGCATGGAAGACCTAGCCAAGCATTTTCAGCACATCCATTGCTATGACAGCTGGCATTTAAGCATGCCCACCAAACACTGCCGACAAGTCGGATGTCGATTGCAGGCAAATAGGAAGGAAGAATGGCCATCACAGAAGGCCATGCATTTATTATATTATCCCTGCCCGCAAAATGGACATCTACGATGTCCGGATGCAGAGGATGGGCACAGTCAGGAAAACAGGGGCATCCCTCTGCACACACAGATGCAGAAACCCTGCCATTCTAGTGATTGAGGCAGAAGCATGACACCTGCAGGTGAGCATGACGGTGTCTGTAGCTGTGGAGACGAGAAGGTCGCAGAGAATTGACGCATTGTCCTGACGTGGAACAGGGGCAGAGAGGTGATCTCTGACATAAAAGAGTGTGCGGAAAGTTTGCTGCAGAGGCATCCTTGCAAAGGTAACCGCCGACATCAATCGCAGCATCCACTCTTCTCCCACTGTCCCACAGCTCCCAGTGGTCAGAGACAGGCAATTGCCATATAATGGCCAGCTCCGAGTACAATGCAGGGCAGGGATGTGGGATGGAGAATGAAGCCACTCACCGGGCCGACCAAGGTGCAGTTGAAATTGGCGGTCCCTCATCGCTACTTGTTGACATCAATTGTGAAGTCTCCTTCCCTGGTATGGTTACTACCCTCTGCCTCTAACGTCTTCCCCCAAAGATAACGCATCCTCATTTTGACTGTATCGGGCCGGGAACTTACCTTGGATACGTTCATTTTCAGCGTGCATTACGTTTGGGGGAACACGGTATAGGCAGGGGCGATCCACATCAAGCTCAAGGGCACAGTAAGAAAGTCTAAGTGCATATAAGGTGGGTGGTGGAGAAAGTGCAGACAAGCGTCAGTAGCAGCCAGATCGCCGAGATTGACGAAGATCTCAACGGAAGTAGAGGAACAGGGATCACAGAGATGGTCCTCATTGTCGTGAGCAGGCTGGCGCGCCAGACACTGGCCTGCAATTTGCGAGTTACCTACACGATGCTCCAAGCCCTGAATCTCCTGGACTGTGTCCTGGCCCCTCATGAGCAGATCACCCATGCGCTCTACGCCTTATTGGGCAATTCCCAATTCAGCCAAATGATGTCCCAAACCCGGGACGTCCGGGACTGCACCGTCAATTGGAACTGTCCCTTGAGTGGGGAGTGCACCCTAAGCGGGGACCGTATCCTGCTCTCCAAGGAACTCATGAATCTCCACCGATGAAAAGCTTGAAACGCGGTCTCATGACTGCACACCGGAAATTGCACTGCCTGCAGGGGACACAGGAATTGCCAACTGAAGGGATCAGGTAGCCTGTGGAGGAGGCACAGAGAGGATCAGGTAGACAACGAAACAGGCTACTGATATGATACCCAGATGAGGAATGACACGGTGCACGCCGTAGACAACGCACAATAAGAGGAGCTGCGGCATAGCAGACTGGAGGTGAGCATGTCTCCGGCAATGAAGATGGAACAGTGGCAACAAGAGAGTCTGTTGTCAAGCAAGACCGTGGAGGAGATGGAGGCAGCGCGGAGGAATGCTGCCATCTGCAGCCAAGCACAGAAAGAGAAGAAAGCGGTGTTCATTGGGCAAGGGTTTTGGAATAAACAATGCAAGAGTCGGTGAGGCTGTGGTCTTCTCTTCACTCGAAATGCAGCAGCGAAAACTGCAGCAGAGGAAGCTGCAGCAAAGGAAACTGCTACAGTGAAACCTGCAGCAGTGGAAACTGCAGAAGAGGAAACTGCAGCAGTAAAAACTGCAGCAAAGAAAACTGGTGGAGTGAAAACTGGTGCAGTGAAAACTAGAGAAGAGGAAACTACTGCAGTAAAAACTGCAGCAGTGGAAACTACAAAAGAGGAAACTGCAGCAGTGGAAACCACGGGACTGTCACGAGCAGAGGAGCAAACAGGGGCACGACGAGAGCTTCGTCGGGGAAGGAAGAAAGTGGATGATGCAGGGACCATTGCAGCATGCATCGAACCACGGAAAGACATGGGCCACATACATAGGATAGTGGTGCTGGCGAGAGCACAAGTAGCAGGTCCAGCCCTTAGCAAGAGTCGATGGGGGATTCCCACGAGAAAGCGTGTGGGAAGAAAGTGTTGTCGCGCCAGTTGTTGTAGACTTGTTAAAATTCCGGTCAATTGCCCAGTGTACACGCCAGCCGGTTGATGAGAATGGGTGTTGAAGGTTGCACTCAGATAATGAATGACGGGGAAGTCACAGACAGGCGCTTTATCAAAGACACTCATGCGAAGCGTGCCATTGGAGCTGACCGCTAACTACATACCTAAAGAGGTACAGGAGCCATCTGCCGCTGTAGTTTCCTTCCACTCAAGGCCATAGTGCTCTCGTGGAGGTGGTAATTGCCTCCTCGAAAGAACGTCCTCAAGAAAGACGAGAAGTGAAAAGATAATCTGATAGCCTGGACGATCACACTGACGAAGGTCATCAATTCGTCATCAACAAAGCACACTTCATCCCAATTCCTGACCAGCATTAGTTTCCTACTGCAACGCCGACAGTCTGCATCCAAAGTGTACCACCAACCGGCTATCAAAAATAGTTCGACTACTGAACAAATCCAATGGATCTGGGTTTCAAAAGACCCGTCCTCCGTGGTGTACAGATAAGTGTTCTGTAGAACAAAGCGAAGAAGTAGGAGAATCTGGGACACCGAAGATTGTCCAGGACTGAATCAGCTGGCGATGCACACACCAGAGGCAGATCTGACATGTTACTGATCCCCAAAAGCGCAGACATAGCAGCACTGGCCATATGTATATGTGTATATCTGTATATGTGTATATGTATATATCGTCAAATAGAACTGCCCGGTAAACCGTAGGCAGAGAGGGAGAAGAGGACAACAAACGAGGGGCTGTGTGTATATGTGTATATGTGTATATATTGTCAAACAGAACTGCCCGGTAAACCGTAGGCAGAGAGGGAGGGAGAAGGAGAAGAGGACAACAAACGAGGGGCTGCAACAACCTGTTTATTATCATAGAGAACTGCCTAGAGAACCACAGGCAGAAAGGGAGAAAAGGACACGAAACCGGGGGCTGTAAACATGCTCGTATGTATATATTGTCACATATCTATCAACAGAAGGGGTGTATTTTACGAAACAAAAAAGATGAAATTCTTTATTTTATCTCTTTCTCCTTGTTTATGTCTTCTTTCAGCTCTGCCTGCGTCATGCCTCTCTGGTACAAGGCTCATCACATCCATGTAGATGAGTGTGACCTGCCTAAACCCCTGTGCGACATAACCGCCCACTTGCACGCTGTGCAATAGAGGCAAACTAATGGGAGAGAGAGGGAATACAGAGAGAGGAAAGATGGAGCAGAGCAAGACACAGGGAAAGTACTAGGGACTGTGTGGAATGAAGATGAGAGCTTAGGGAGGGATAAGAGAAGATGCGGAAGTCAGTCTGTCCTCGACCACAGAGGGGACATGAACGATAGGCATGTGATGAGTGACGACATGAAAGACTTAGCTGAGCATTTCCACGCAACAGTCGCCACAATGGCTGGCGTTAACCATGCCCACCAGACACTCCGGGCAAATAGCACGTCAGCTGCAGGTCAGGAGTCTGACTCAGGACGAAGGAACAACAGGCATCACAGAAGACAATGCATTCATTCTAACCTCCATGGCCGCAAAATGGACATATGCGATGCCCGGATGCGGAGGGCGCGCGCAGTCAGGAAAGGAGGGGCAGCCCTCTGCACACATGGCTGCACAAAGCTTATCAATGTAGTGATTCTGGCGGATATGATGATGCATTGACACGTTGCCCTGCTCCGGCACAGGGGGCAGAGAAGAGATTCTCAACGTAACAAAGCGTGCGGACAGTTTGCTGAGCAAGAAAATACCGTCGTTGCAAAGGAAATTGACCACGTCAACCCTGGCATGGACCATGGTGTCCTGGTCCCACAGTTCCCAAAGGTCAACGCCATGAACAATGGCTTTGTAAATGTCCAGGTTCGTGCAATGCAGGCAGAAATGTGGGACACAGGATGAGACCACTCACCAGGTCAGTCGACCGTGGTGCAGTTCATGTGGTGGAGCGCGTCATTGTAACTCCCTAGGGGCTCGATCGTAAGGCCTCCTTCGCACATCTCTCTTGCAATTGCCCTCCAGCTCGATTATAGTTCCTACCTTGTGCATCTAGCCGGGAAAGATTCACATCAAGCTGGAGGGCAATTGCAAGAGAGAGTCTGAGGCCTTATACAGTGGGTGGCGGGGCATGCGCGGACAAGCATGAGCAGCTGCAACACCGCAGAGATTGTGAGGATCTCATCGAAATGAGAGGAACGGCAGGGATCACAGGGTTGTTCCTCATCATTGCCGTGAGCAGGCTAGGCCGCCAGAGGCTGGCCAAGCCTTCGCAAGCTACCCCAGATCGTGTTTTTCCAAGTCTCGAATGTCCCAGGTTGTGTTCTAGCCATACATATCTATCCATATATCGCCAAACAGAGCTGCCCATATATCGTCAAACAGAAGAACTGCCTGGTAAACCGTCGGCAGAGAGGGAGAAGAGGACATAATACCGACATATACATATGTGTATTCACAGCCCCTCGTTTGTTTTCCTCTTGTCCGTCTCTGCCTACGGTTTACCGGCAGTTCTGTCTGTTCAGAACCTCTTGCGTACAAGGCCTCCCACGTGAATGTAGGTTGAGCGGCGGCTGCCCCCACCCCCCGGTGTCATATCGACCCACTTGCACACAGCCAAAAGGCAAAGAGACAAAGAAGAGAGGAAGGGAACAGCCAAATAAACCAGAACAGGGGGCAACAAAACAGATCCCAGATGACAAG
>BFEA01000084.1:2326076-2342804 GCA_003427395.1 Chara braunii
ATCGGAATACAAGATGTTTTTCTTTTCGAAATCCGAATAGAAAGGGTACAGGTTGTATTCGAATACAAGGTGTACGTTTTCTATTCGAGGAACTCTGCTATTAGAGAAAAGTGGACCCACACCATTTCAATTTCGAAAAAGGACTGCGGCCTCCTCGGCCTCCTATGCGCAGCTACCGGTCCTACACGGTCCTGGCCCTTGCAAGGCCCCAAAACCTCAAAATGCCCACCCTCCCGACGACCACCGACGTTGAAATTTGATTGACGTTGAAATGTCTCAGGGGGGTAAACGCAACCGTGACGGGCTGCGAACTGACCATAGATAGCAGAGATCAACGGCTAGAATCTCTTAATCCGTGCAAGTGGGACCTTGCCCCGTAGTTTGTATATGCTTGATTGATAAACTGTTAGACCACGCTAAGCGTGGTGGAGGAGAGTGTCATCGTCACCGTGTTGGACGTATTGAGACCACCACGGGTTTACATTTAGGAAATTGTGCAGAGGATCGAGACCCGATGTCTGTCACGAGATCCTGGGCAGTCGTGCGTGTTTCCTTCGTCCCCTTAGTTTATCTACGGGAACTGTCCGTCTGGGCTCCGTGGTTCTCGGTGGAGAGACGCCCGCCTACGCCTTCTTCCGTCTTTGTATTTTTTCTTACCGCGGTGCATATTTCCATGTTTTCAGGAAGTCTCATCCCTTATTTTGCAGATTTGATGAGTGGCGGCCCAAGACCTTCCGTCTTTTTTTTTTCTTTTTTTTTTGACAAGAATTCGAATGATATAAAGCCTTGGAGGCCGGTGACCTCACAATTCAACCTGGGGCCAAGTCCCACTAGCAGCGTTGAGCTACCTCAACGCCTGAATGTGGACGCTTTTGCGGAGATGTGCAGAAGTGGTGTTGAGTTTCCCGAACTGCACGTCTCCACAAACACGTCCAGATTCAGGTGTTGAGCTAGCTCAATGCCGCTAGTGGGACTTGGCCCCCGAAGTTATCCCGGCAGTCAGCCGGCTTAGCTTATGAGATTTGCAAGCACTGTAGAGCGGTATCAATATCTAAGAGAAGCTAAAGAGCCTAAGAGTACTGTCATAGAGACTCAAATGAAATGGCCAAGCTGCCCTACATAGCTTTCATATACTGAGACGAATCCATTCAAAGAGGTAGAGGAGCACAGCTCAACCCTCAAAAAAAAAAAAAAAAAAAAAAAAAACACCGAGAGTTCGGCTTTACAGAGGAAGGTCTGGTGCCCAGCTGGGGAAAGAAGAGGAAGGTCTTGAGTGGGAAGGGGAAGGAAGAGGTAGAGGTAACTAGACATGGAGGAGAATAGACCTATCAATTGGACCATTGTTATTGTACTCGACCTATGACGGTCTAGTGGAACCAAAGTTCCTTCGGATGAGAGTGGCACTCTCCCACCCACCACCGCCCGCGGTTTACTGCAACCGCCAACAGAAACCRAGTGCCCTGGTTTGAGAAAGGAAGTTACCTAAGCTTACATTCACTGTACCACAACCGAAAAAACAGTCAATAGAGGCTAACATTCCCCCTGTTAACCATCTTTATCCAACGTCACACAACAAAAGATTCTAGAGGACAAAAAGGGGGGGAGATCGGAAAAAAAAAAGAAAAAAAAAGGGGGGGGGAGGGTAAAACGTAAGTCATGAGCTCGCACCCCCTCTGATACCCCTTGATACTGCAAAAAAGACTGAGTAGCCCTTAGCGATCCATTTATTTTATTTGCAGAGGGGGGAAAAAAAAGGCCCCAACGACGGTCGGGCGCAACCAGGCGGACAGGCGCGAACGGCGACCCTTCCACAAGAAAGAAAGGCGGATCCGCCCTTTGGGCGAAAGGTAGCCAGCCGGCCAGGAACGAACCGTTTTGGGTTTTGGGGGCTTCGAGCCCCAGGGGGTAGGGAGGGGGAGAGGAAGGGGGAAAGGAAGGGGGGGGAAGGGGGAGGCAAAGCGTCGATATGCATAGATAAACGTGCACTGGCGGGATTACTTCTCTTTTTTTTCCTTTTTTTTTTTTACTTTTTCTGTCCAAGAATGAACAACGTCCGGAATCTGACCAAATGCATGTTTTTCGCTTTTTCGCTGGTGGCTTAGCTGTTTGGCTCCCGCCACCCAGGTATAGGGATCACTTTTCCATCTCAGAATGGACCCCCGTCCAAAATCGGGCCAGAGGCATTCCTTCGGTTTTTGCGCTGGTTGCTTATCTGTTTGGCTCCCACCACCTGTACTGCCATTTAACCACATACATTCAGAGTGTCCTGGGACGACGAACCGAGAAACAAAAGAGGCTGAGAAAAAAAAAATGAGAAAAAGTACGGTGGTCTCCCAAACAGGAAACACTAGACGCCGCCCGCCAGACACCTCAGACGACCTACCCAACCTACCGGTGGTCGGTGACCATCCAAGCTGTCGCACGACCGCTTAGCCTACCGGTCGTTTTTATGTTTGCGACCACACCCTTCCAGCGCCCCTGTAGATGCCCTGTAGACCCCTGTTAACGGTCCTCGACTTTCCCTGAGAAGAAAGTTGTGCTACACGACAAAAGGCAACGGGGTAAGGTGCAACCTATGGCTGCGAACACACACACACACACACACACACACACACACACACACAAAGCCTGCGCACTTTCGTAGGACTTTTCAGCCCCTGCCCCCGCCTTTGCGCGCCCTTTCCATTTGCCCCTTCTTTGCCACCATTTCGTTTTCGAGCCTGCCCACTTTAGTCGGACTTTTCAGCCCCTACCCCCAGCCCCGCGCACCCTTTTTATTTGCCCCTGCTTTGCCACTGTTTCGATTTCGACCAAAACCCATTCTGACCAAAACCCAAAGCGCGGTCCCACCAGCAGCTACCGGTCCCTCATTTTTCAAACAAACTGCCACCACCTCCCAAAGTGCCATACCTGCACCTTCCTGCATTTTTCGAGTCTTCCAACGACCAAACGACCCGTAATGAAAATAGAGGGAAGAAGAAGAGAGGCATTTGACTTACCGAGAGGGAACGGGTGCGAAAGTGAGGCAATGGGTGCATCCACCGCTGCTTTGGCCCTGTTTCAATTTTTCGACCAAAACCCGTGTGGTCTCGCAGGCAGTTACCAGTCCTGCAGTTTCAAATTAGATGCCACCACCCCCTAAACTGCCATGCCTTGTTTTTCCAGCCTTCCAACGATCGTATAATGAACGACGACAAAAAATGTTCTCAGGGGCATAAAACGTACCCCTTAACGGGCTGCGAGCACTCGCCATGTTCCCAAAAATAAAATAAAAAAGCATTCGCCACGTTGTTTGTCCTTTTCTGATTTGCTAAGTGGGTCCACTAAAGTACAAGACCAACAGGCCTACACCAAAACGACGCTAGTGGGCGAGCAGCGATAGCGCGTGAGGCGCTACTGGGGGCAAGGTCCCACGTGCGCAAATTAGGAGATTTCGGTCGTTGATCTTTGTTATCTACAGTCAGTATCTCTTAATTCGTGCAAGTGGGACCTAGCCCCGGGCCGTCACCCTGCGCCGCCAAGACGAGGAACTCAGAAAGGAGTCCCCCTCCTCCTCGACGGAGAAGGGGCTACGCCTATTGGCGGCTTTGTTACCCTGATAGCCCATAGCTGTAGAACTGGTGGGTCATACCTGGCCTTATTCTGGGGACGGAGAAGTAATTCCCTTGATCACGGTTCTGAGTTACCGAGCGAGATAGACGTTTTTGCAACAAGGAAAAAGGAGGCGAGTGATTAAAAAAAAAAAAAAAAAAAAAAAGAGGAGGTAGAGGCGTTCATAGCATAAATTTATTCTAACTCCTCGAATTTTACGAAATTTTGGCACCGCTTCCCGTAGGAAAAGTGCCTTTTCAGAATTTCTGAAAGCCAAAAAATGACTAACTCTTTCAGATTTGTAGAAATTTTGCCAGTGCTTCCCGTAGGAAAAGGAGGCTGCCAAGATTTATACAAAGTTGAAAATAGAAGGACAAAGCAAAACTATACTTGGGACTAACTTTTGACGCTTACTTGGAAGGTAGAATCAGCGATAGTCTGAGCGTGAGTTAGCACTGATCCTAACTCCTAGCAGAGTCAAGTCCTATCTTATCCCAAGCTTCTCTCCCATCATCCATCTTATCTGCTTATGGCTCCAGCACTCAGCGGGCATCTAAAGCAACTAACCCTATCAAAAGATACCCCAGAGTGAGAGCCCGCAAACACACACACAAGCAATCACAACGAACATCTCTCACCAACCCTCAGGTTTCTTTCAACCTCATAATTCATTCAAAAACCTCGTTATTCTCTTTTACATCCCCCTTTCCTATGGCATACGGTCAGACAAGGCCCTAACCCTAGGGTATGCCTGACCTGCCTAGGTACACAAGTAAGGCACGCACATTTGGATCGCCCTAACCCTAGGAAGTGCCCAACATAACATGAACTATACACATAAGGCATATGCCTAACTGACAACAAACGCATAGGACTGGGCTGCCCTAACCCTAGGGTGTGCCCAGTCTGCTTTGAACAAAGTTACATACGGCATCATTCTAGACCATCCCTACCCAGGGGTAGGTTTAGCTTGCCTGAACATAAGTACAAACGACAAAAAGTTGAACCGCCCTAACCCTAGGGTACGTCCAACCCTAGGGTACGTCCAACCCACAACACATCAACGACAAAAGCATATCACTAGGCCGCCCTAACCCTAGGGTACGCCTAGTTAGCCATACAGTTTAAGTTACATAAGGCAATGTGATCAGGTTGCCCTAACCCTAGGGTGTGCTTGATCTGCCCGAACAATTATAAACACCGAAACGCTGAACCGCCCTAACCCTAAGGTACGTCCAACTTACATTAAACGACAAAGGCTTATCGCTAGGCCGCCCTAACCCTAGGGTACGCCTAGTTAGCCATACAACAGAAAATAGGGTACAAATATTGTCACAGACTTTATGTTTTTCCTTCTCTTATTAGGCAGTCAATCGGACCTTTCCAACTAGTGGAACTTCCAATTTAGCCTCATGTCTCGAAGGGGAAATAAAATCAGATTTATACTAACTCTCTACTCCTTAGTGTTATTATGAGCATACAACTGAACCGCCCTAACCCTAGGGTACGTTCAGTCTGCCCAGTTACCTTTGTTTTACTCTTCATCTCTTTCCCTCTTCCTTAGTTCTACCTGACTTACTGACTGGCTTTCCGCACCCGGGAAGCCCAATCTGTCAGAAATATAAGTTCAAATAGTATATATATCAAATTTTATACTCTGGTTTGCCATTTAGTTCATGACTCATGGCTAAGCCGCCCTAACCCTAGGGTACGCTTAGACTTATGCCGTTATTCCCTTAGAAGAAACATACACCACAACTCATTAAAAGAAAACATCAGGATTCTGAGCCTTCCTCACCCGGGGTGCCCGTCCTCCTGTTCAGAAACCCTTAAAGAAAACAGCGGCTGATCCGTCCCACCCGGGTAGACCAGCCAAAAATCATTCATTCAGATCAGCAAACCTCAACAAAACATAGCCCTGAGTCCACATCCACCCGGAGGAACTCAGCCTGGGTTTGACCCGGTCAAAACATGCAAAACACCTTCCTTCCGCCTTCCCCCAGTTCGTTCTGTCTGAATTCACTCAAGGATTATCTGACTTCTCATACATAATTGTTCATTAAACCTTTCACAATGCATGTTCTGACCAACATAATAAAACAGAAAAAGTAGTAGCCTCTCACATATACGTTCTGATACCCACGGGATAGCAGATAGGGGAAAGGATCACACGCGTCAAACGAGAGTTATACCTGCAATTCCTTGCCTCCAGAACCCCGCCTGGGTTCAGACAGAGCTCCCGCAATCGGTGGGGCGTACCTCCCACAAAGGCCTTGGCACGGTCCTACGGGTTGAAATCCCGCCTGCCGCCTTCCTCTCGGCACCAAAAAACCAGACTTAGACTGAGAAGGGCAGAGGGAGAATAGTTCAGACTCTCAAGGTGCAGGAGAGGTTCACTCAGACTTGCGGGAGAGGGCCTTGAATTCTTCAATCTCCTAAGGGCCCCGCAATGGTGGCCAAAACGCACAGCAGTTGACCAAGACGAACTCAAACCGTCGGCCGTCTACCCCTTCCCCGATGAACCTCCAATTCATAGCAATAAACCCTCCTGCCGAATCTGGCCACTTCTCAAGCTGCAGCAACAACCTCCCTTTACAATTTTAGTTCACAGGCGAAGTATAACCGTCTGCGCACACTACGACCATGCGCAGCCAGTCCTCTGCAATTTAGCAAGGCCCAGCAAGACGCAGTGCTTCGCAGCAGCAAGTTTGGCAAAAGCTCAGTAACACACAACTAGCAGCGCCATTCAACAGTCGTCCGCAGTAACCGTGTGTGACAGCAGTGATGACCTCACCATCAAAACTCCATCCTCCTGCTAGCAACACCTGCTTCAAAGAGCACCACTAACCCCGAAATCAACAGCAGCAATGACTCAAAAATCTGCGCAATTCGAAATCCAAGGTAGGTTAGTCACAACTCCAAACACCAGCTATAACTCAAGGTATGGTATGTGGCCACCCCGAAGCAAAACGGCAACGTGACCGCAAAAAGGCATACGCCGGTGTCGAACGTGCGAATCATCCTAGCCCCCTCCCCAATTGCTGCAAACAGCGAGATCGTGGCACATAGTCAGACGCAATCACCCTCTCAGCTTCCATACCTATAAGACCAAAAGAAAAGCTGAGCCTCACAGTTCGTCAATCTTCTCTACCTCCGTTGGCTAGCCGACCAACATTCCCTCTAAAAGTTGGTCACGAGGAAAGGGCCCTGAGTAGCTAACTTGTAGGCTAGGATCTCGTTCGTTAACGGAATTAGCCGGACAAATCACTCCATTAACTAAGGACGACCTTGCATTGTCACCCATAGAATGAAGAAAGAGCTCTCAATCTGTCAATTCTCGTTATGTCTGAGTCTGATGAGCTCTCAGAACCGCCTGATGCTGCTCATTTGGACCCAAACTCAACTTTGTATTTCAACAGTTTGCGGCATACAGATTGAGCTTGGCTGTTGCTCGCTATGAAAGGCCGTATGACCGCCAACGGAGGTTTCGACATGTTCGATGGGTAGTGCAAAGACGAGCTTGATGACGACCAGCACGTCCATAAACACAAATGCCTCGAAGAGTACGACAAAGATCAGGGCAACGGCAGTAGTCGGATACCGTCGGCGGCTACAACCCCGGACAGCTCGTATGGCTAATGAGCCTTACTTCAGTACTTCACCAAATGTGTTTCATTGAGAATAATCCTCCTGCCAGGATTTGGAAAGGGGCACGCACCCGTTTACTCCCGAGCCTACTCCTGATAACGTAATTGAATCCTTTGCTCGAACCTACCCAGATGCATTCAAACTCCTACTGCAGGAAGCCGCATTATGCCGGTAAGCCTCGCTCTTTCTCCTCATTCTTCTTACTTCCGGCTGCCCCTCATGCTACTCCCATCGAGCGAAATCGGAATGAATCTTCCGCTCGAACATGGGGAAATACACTCAAAGCCCTGCGCAGGAATCCGTGCTATGCCAAGCAGCCAGATACGTGCCTCGTCACACCGTCTTCACCCTCCCTCTCTCGTGCTTGCTCTCGTGCAGATTGGAGCCCAGTCACCATGCCTTCGTCGATTGCTGCTCGCGACTTCTCTCTCTCTCTCCTGCACTCTCGCACTTGCTTCGCTGCCACGCCTATTTCAGCACTTACCAAATGTGCAAAATGAGAATGAATCCCTCACTAGATCATGGCCAGGTGCACCGCTAGACGAATGCACTCTACAACGAATAGGCCCAAGATCATGAGTACGAGGCAGCGGGAATCGAGATGTCAAACAGCGCCTGAATCTCGTTCTCATTCACAAGCAACAGCACGCCCCCGGCTTCAAGTAGCAATGTGTCCTTTTGCGCCCATCACCCCGAGTGTTCTGCAGAGCAGTACGATCATGATGAGCGCTCTTGGCTATACCGGTGACCGTCACGGAGGTGATCACTAGAGCGGCGAAGGCTGCGAAAACGACTGCGATGGCGGACACAACCACCATCAGCGCGGCCTCACTCCCGTTCTCACCAAAAGTGCCGAATGAGAACGAATCTCCGCTGCATCATGGAGAAATACACTACTCTCCCAACCATCCGCGTAGAGAGATAGAGCCGAGCTACTTCAATCGGTAGGATGAGTAAAATTTCGAAATGAATCTTCCGCTGGAACACGGAAGCATGCACTAGTTTCCAGCTATGCATGCAGAGAAATGGCGGGAGGCTTCTTCCTCCGCCAGGACGAGTAACGCACCGCCAACAGGTAAGTCTCCAACCCTACGTCTACTCCAACGTTACTTTCATCGATAGGATGAGCAAAATCGGAATGAATCTTCTAGCGGAAGGATTCACTCCTTCAACGGTCCTTCCTCATGCTATAGCGCCCATATTTAGCAAATGGGACTGAATTTGTTGCCTAAACCTGGCCAAGTGCAAAGCATCCGGGCGCAAAGCCGCGCGCCCGGCTCCACTCGACCTGGTAAGTGCTCTCTGTCTCTTTCTATCTCTGTGTACCCCAACGTATGAATGTACCTGGTCGTCGATCCGATGAGGCTTCAGAATTTAGCCTGCTGGACTGATGATCTCGAGGCATGGCTTCAGCGGACAAACAATACTACGATGAGCGTAACTATCAACGCCATTGGAAGCACGATGACCAATGCTACCACTGGTAACGATGATCGCGAGAGCGGTCACGATGGATGCAAGCACTGTAAACAACATCACATCGTCAATAGGTGGGACAACGAGAATCCCAACTGAAGTAGCGATCATCAAAAAGAGATGCCAACAACACTGTGAATCCGTGATTACGATGATGAGCACGGTCAAAATCGAGACTTCAATTAGATCTTCACGATGGACAGGTAAGCCCCTTCTTTCTCATCTTCAGTAGATCTCTTCTCCTAACTCTCATCCTTCTCTCGCTGTTCTCTACGCCCTTACTTTTCTGACGCCTCCATTCCGCCCGTGCTCACCCATATGCCGCGCAGCCTTTACAGCTCGTAGCGGCCGAACCGGTGGCCGGCTTCAAAATCTGCCGTGGCCATTCTCTTCAGAATGCCTTAAAACCTTAGTTTAGTGTCTTCTCTCACTTGTTTTCATCAAGAAACGAGTGAGGTAAGCGTTTTTAACTCCCACTGCCATCCTTCCCTTGCTCGCCGACCCTTCTGCGCACCCCTTTTCTTTTCTTCCTCCTCTTCCACTAGTTCTCTCCTCAATCTAACAATACCACCTGGTTCGCCTTGCCCCTGAACCCCTACCTACCTTCTTCCCTCGCTCGTTTTTGTTAAGACACGAGCGTGTTGTAGCTATTCACTCCCGGCATAGCTCCTTTACCTCGCCATTATCTTCGTCCCCGTTTTGAATGCATCTGGCGCGATTGTGCGTCCAGATTCATCCTTCTTTTATGACCTCTCGTTTCTTCCTCATTCACCCTTGCCGCCTGCCCTTCTGTGCACCCCTTTTCTTTCCCTGATGCTAACGCAACATCCCAACACCCTTCTTTCTTTCCGCTAACGCAGCTTTCAACAGCAATCGACTTCTCAACGTCCAACTCCAAAAAAACGAAAAACGCGAAGGCTAAAGAGTGACGGAAAACAGAAGCTTCCACACTCGCCTTCGATTTATGCGTGTCACCTCTACACAAGGATCCTACTAAACTCCTCTATATCGTTCCAAATGTTAACGGATGTCCCGAAGGACAGATCGGCAGTCCCTCGGTTGGGACTGCACAGGACCAAAACCAAAGCCAGATTTGCGCTCGACCGCCACAGTGGTTTCAACACTTTCAGAAGCGAGGGGGAACTGCAGACCTTTTCTCGATTTATGCTTGTCATCCTTGCGCAGGGGCCATGCTAATCTTCTCAGTATCGTTCCAATTTTAACGGATGTCCCGAAGGACTGGGTCAAACCAATAGCCCTGTGATACCACAGCGGAAGCGACTGATCCCTGGCCATTCGGAAATATCCGGTTTTATTAACCTAGATGATTAGAACCATCATCTGGATTCGGACTCTGGTCTGTATTTCAACAGTTCAATGGTGTACCCACTGAGCTAGGCTCTTGGGTGTCACGGTTGGTTCATGGACCGGTACCGGACCCCGTTCCAAAAAGGGACAATTAATCAAAAATGAAAATAAAAATAAAAATGAGAAGAATAATAGTCAACAAAAACTAGAAAAAGGAATCATAAAATGGCAAGGGGGACGGGCGCCACTGGGACTCGGCCCTCGGTCCTGCCCGTCGGGCCCGCGGTCGGAACCCCACGCAAAACCAAAAGGGATAGTCCCACAGGACCCTCAACCCCTCCGTTTCCTCCTTCGCTCCCTCGCTGCTGGGTGCTGGCCTCGGTCCAGATACTTATTGCCTGAAAGTCCAATGCTGTAACCAATAGGGCTAAGCCCAAGCCTGGTAGCAATAGACACAACTCTCCATATAAAGTGCTACCGCGGCCAACTTGGCCTGCAGAACTCACACCAAGGCCGTTACTTGGCCCACCATCTAACCCAACGGCCTCGCACGCGCGCTCTCACTACTCGGTCCGATTCTTTGCTCGACACATCGCACACGTAGCCCCGCAGCACCCCTTTCTCTCCAAAAACTCTGCGCTGACCACGACTCCGCCAGTGCGTCCGAGGTTGCGACCCACGCAAACTTTATCCAAAAATATGACTTTTTCCCGGCCTACACTGCCAACCAGTTCGTTCGTTCACACACTCAGCTAACGCGTGCCCACAAAGTGAACGTCCACACACACACACTCTGACTCATCCAAGCGTGCGCCCGCCACTTCAAGAGTCAGTCGTGGTCGAGCGAAAAGCACGCCACTCTCTCAAATACCATCAATGGTGCCTTTGCTGCGAGGTGCAAGAACACGCATAATTACCCTTGTAAGGGTAATCGTGCCGACAGCGCTGTACAACTCAGATTCGTCAATTTCCAAATGCCAGTTGTCCCTCGGTCGCGCGCGCACTTACTCGCACTAATTAGATGACGAGGCAGTTGGCTAGCGTAGGAGTGTCATAGCTATTCTCGGCGTTTACCCACTCTGGATTGAATCTCTCATTGACATTCAGAGAGCTGGATAAAAGTCACATCGCGTCAACACCCGTTGGAACCACCGCAAGTTAATCGATTCATGCACATCACTAATTAACCGTTCCCCACGCTGTGATTTCGCAGGATGGTAGATAGGGACTGTGGGAATCTCGTGAGTCCGTTCATAAGCGTCACTAATTAGTCGTTCCGTTGGCTGTTATTTCGCAGGTAGCCTGCTAGTGTCCCCAATAATTGAAAACGTCTGATCATTGCGAATGGATCTAGCACTGACATCCCTCCCGTCCAAATACATGCAAAACGTGGAGTAGTGGAGCCAAAATTTTCGTCTCATTTCCTCTCGACGAAGAATTGCCCCTTTCAAAAGTTGCCCTTGCTCATATATGTCGGTCCCACCAATCTGTGGCATTGTCACAGCAAAGCCACGAAATTCCCTCGCAGTTGTCCAGATCAGCCTCTTATAGATCAGCCTGATACAAATGATCAGCAAGGTACATATCAGTCGGGTACAGATCAGCCTGGTACAAATCAGCCAGGTGCAGAACAGCCTGGTACAGATCAGTCTGGTACAGATCAGCCAGGTACAAATCAGCCTGGTACTGATCAGCCAGGTACATAACAGCCTGGTATAGATCAACCTGATACCGATCAGCCAGGTACAAAGCAGCCTGGTACAAATCAGCCAAGCACAGAACAACCTGGTACAGATCAGCCAGGTATTAAACAGCCTGGTACAGATCAGTCTGGTACAGAACAGCTTGGTACAGATCAGCCAGGTACAAAACAGTCGGGTATAGATCAGCCTGGTACAGATCAGTCAGATACAAACCAGCCTGGTACAGATCAGCCTGCTACCCCCCAGATCAACCTCCTTCCGTATGTGCATCAATGAGGACGAGGGTATTGCCCTGGTTTGTGTGCAGGAAGGGATACACAGGCTTTTGTGTTCCCGCGCGTGTGCAACTCTTGAATGCCTTGATTGGCGCGAGCCTCTTCCTGTCTTGATCAGCTAATTAGCCGTCTCGCGCGAGGCCCGCATCGTGGGTGTATGTCCCACGGAACAGGTCTTGGCTCCAACCATTTAACACTTACATGTCTGCACTTACCTCTTGCGCCGAGTAATCATCTTTCCCCGTATGCGCCAAGCTTTCTCCCCCCCACAGTTCTTAACTTGTATTGATTAGTCCCTGCATTGATTCCTTTCGTGCATATCTTGTTGGGGGTCTCTCCCGGTTCTTGGATCATTTCTCATCTCGTCATTTCCTCCATGCCCGCTTCCTTGCATGCCCACACACGTGGCAGCGGCGCTTGCTCAGGTTTTTCCCTCGAGCGCATCCTAGTCCCCCTGGTCGCCTTAGTCCCCGAATAATCCTCGTCCTTCCGCTGGTCTGCCTTATATTTCCTCAAGGTTGTGGCCTCAGGCCAGGGAGAAAACCCCAGTCCCCCGCTGGTGGTACCTGTTCACAACTGAAGGTTGGCACCGCCCGTACCTGCATCACCAGGCCCATAAAACTAAAATATTACCCCCACCAGCAGTTGCGGTTCTGTTGGTACCGAAGGCTTGGGCGCGGTAGCCTTGGGTCAGCGCCCTGTGATAATTCTGTCGAACTGCAAATAGGCCATGCCGAACCAATATCCGTACTTGAAACAATTATTTCGAACTGCAGTGGTTTGTCTCAGTGTCGTGCAGGTGCCAATTAAGAGAACCGCAGTTGTCCCAAAGCAGAATGGAGTACCATATCAGGAAATACCAATGTCGAAACGCCCAGTACCATGTCGGTTGCGAACCTGCAACTGATCCTCCCTTCGATGTCACCAATGTCCTTGAGCACCTAAGGGGAGTACGACTCCGCTTACTCAATAAGTTACAGAAAATCAGGTAAAATCAAGTGGGCGTTTATAAATGTCAGAAATCAATTTAAACCGATGAAGAGGCATAAATACGCGATCTTTGACAAAAATTCATCAAGAGTAGGATTTAATAAAATTTAGTTAAATATCAAATAATCATTCTTCCCCTCCTCTTTCATCATTTTTTTTTTTATTTTTCCCATCTTTAATTTTGTTATTATATTTAATGAAGATCGAGGGTTCACTTCCCCACCAATTGGCCAGTGTAAAAAGGTTGCGCGAACATGTGTACATTTCGCCTCATATCGGGCTGAGTCGAAGTCCGCCTTAGAATAAACGAAAAGGTTAGGTTCCTCAACAGAAAAATTCCCACGAAAAATAAAAGTTGAAAAAACATTCCATAAAAAAAAAATCCTTCATATTTATGAATTATCACTCCAATGTTCGTCCAATTCTAAAATTTTCAATTTAATTTGATAAATTCCTGTCTAAATATTATTTTTCCCTTCCAACTACATCTATTTGTTCAAGGTGGAATGGAAGTCTTCACGAGTTTATGAAATATTTTAATTAGACTTTCATTCTACTACAACGAATATCTTCTAATTTATACTAGATTCACTTATTTATGACTGGAAATCCTTACTTAGAATGGCAATCCCATGAAAATATTTCATGAACTCATCCAGACTTTCATTCCATCTCTAGCATGTAGTTCAAATAAGAAGGGATACCCCATTCTTGGAAGGAAAGTTTTCAAGTAAGACGAAAAAAAATAAAATTGAAAAAACATTTTTTTAAATTGAATGAAAATTTAAAATTTAGAATGTAATTTTACACTAGAATGATTATTTAATTCAGGGGATTTTTTCTGTTACTGGCACGGTAGAGGCGGTTACACAAGTTATCAATTTTGAGGGTTAGTACTAGTGGTTGATGCAGGGAATTTCAGAGTTTATCTTAGGACCCCTAATTTTCCCCGACAGTTCCGACAAGGTACCCTAAGAATCTCAATAGGGCATTCAGCTGACGACCCAATCCATTTAATTTCGGGTGGCGGAGTGGTCGAGACCGCCTGACACCGTAAAAGGAATGCTGAAATCCTGCAACAAAACATTAAAAAATCCAACTTTTGTCTGAGTTCATGTATGACTTAGTACAAATCTGGGAAGCTTACTTCTCTAAAAGTAGATGCTGCAAAAATGTTTATTAATTCAAAGAGTTAGACAAAGTTTAACTTTATGTAGTCAGAGTTACTTTTATATTTTGTATTTAATCTTGTATAAATTTTAGAAAGACACTTTTATTCCTGCCGAAATTTCTACAAATCTAAAGAGTTAGTAAGATTTTGTCCTCACATTATTCAAGTCTTATCTTGTGTACGTATTTGACTTAATATAAATATGAGAAGCCTGCTCTTCTAAAAGAGATGCTGCCATTTTTTTTACAAAAACAGGAAATTATACAAAATTTAAACTAAAAAAAAAGTAGAAATATCATTTTATATTTCATATTCAACTTTAAATAAATTATGAAATACATTTTTTTAATGGAAAAAGTTGTCGAAATTTTTCTAAAAAAATCAGAGGAGTTAGAAAATTTTAAAGCTTTGAAGGTCTGAGAGTTTATCCATGCTTAGGGGAGATACTGCAAAACCCCTTGACATTTTCATATATATATCACAGGTGAGATAAGAAAGATAGGAATGTTTCATACTCACTTAAGCATAGCTTGGGCATTGACCCGTGTTGCGTTGCAAATCTTTTTACTTTGATTATCTTGTGATTTTGTTAGTTTCAAGCTGATCCTACAAGGATCATCTTCTGTTATCTTTGATATAACAGGTCGGTTTCGTTCCAACTCTAACTCATTCTCACTTCTTAACCTAAGAGTCTTAGCCCGTGTTGGTTGATTTTGTTTCTTAGGGTTCTTACCTTGACTTTTGTTAAATGGTCATTTAAAAAGGTATCGAGTGTTTTTATTTTGAAAGGTTGGACAAAGGTTGAGGCTTGTGTGGACAAGGCAAGGGGTATGAGTGCAGAGAGCAGTTAAAGTTGAACTTATGTAGCTCATGGTTTGTTGATGTTAAATCCTTGATGTGATTACATGTATGTTTTGTGAATGGAAGTTCAAATTTGACTTTGCATGTGATCATAAGTATATCTTGAAGGGAGTTATTGTGAGAATGATCGTCTCGTATTTTATAAGTTAATGTGTGTATGTGGTATATCCGCACGATTTACTAAAATCGTGCGAGTTTGGTCAGATAAAATTATATTGAGAAAAAAATGAGATTCATTTTTAAATATTTTTCTAGTTGGACGTTAAGGTTCGTAGCAACTGTGAAAATCAAACCCCTTGACCTGTTTCCAGACCTACAATGATGAAACCTTACTTTCAATGTTAGGGGTGTTCAGTCGCTACAAAGGGTCGAAGCCCGCCTACTACCGCTTATCTGCGCAGGGTGCATAAGAGGGTAGAACTCACAACCGCCTTTGCAGTTGTTTAGCACTGCGAGACGAACCTCTGAAGACGCGTGTAAACCGACATTTGAGTGTCGAAGGCGACCCTCCAATTCATTGAGGGCCGCTTGATTATAAGTATCATTTAGTACGCCATTACTAGAACTGATTGTGTATCCATGCATAGCTCGTTGATATGACTAAGATCTGTATCGCCACAATTTTTATTCAGAACCTCACGAGTGATACTCGTTTTTATATTTCAGTCAAAGTTATGGGTCAGGTGTGAGAAAGGGACTTGGCGCGATGTACGTACGAAGTTCAATATTATTTTTTGTGAGATGTATCACGTGGTTAGATCCGACCGTTTTCGTCGACAGATGTAAAACCGCATTCGAGATCAGCACCTCTGACAACGATTTGTGCACGGGTGGATTCGGACGTTAACCACAAATACCCCCTATGCTACAACAGACAAGAAACACCCTTGGTCGAGTTGTCTCTGCATTTGCATACGAAAAACCTTCGCATGTGGTTCAATAGCTCGGCGGGGATACGCCCACCTAAGGGATAGTGACAACTCTCACGGGTGGAGAATAGTTGTACCTCACGTGACCCTATCCTGTCGTAGGGGTTCGCAATAGGTATGAATGACGCACTGGGCCGAAGTGACAAACACTCTATGCGACAAATCATGCAAAATCCTTCGTGACGTGGCTGGGAGGGTCCCCCTCTTTGGGACCGATGCGCTCGACATTGTTGAGTTCATGACCTTATGATGGTGTATCTTTCCACTTTCTAGATGAAGATACACCCGCCATTAAACACAGTTTTGGTGAGCAACTCATGAAGGTTTTTTCCCTGCTTCGTCCATTTTCTCGCATGAACTCGCTTATACTCGTCTGAGCAGCCACGTGGAAGTTCCCATCATTCTCGCCCGAAACCCTCTGAACTGTGTGGGAACGCATCGTTATGGGAGCCATGTACGAGCCAACTTAGCATTGACTTACCGTGAGGGCACGGGTGCGTAGCCCCTAGTAGTTTATTTATTTATGTGGTTGGAGAAACGTAAGGTAGTAATTATATTGTGTATATTTTGGCATGTTCACTAAGAGTATGTGTGTGTGGGGTCCGAACTAGTGCTTTATTCACAATGTTCATGGAATGTTGAACCCAGTTTCCAGCATGTGTCGCTCCCCACCAATAGATAGGAGAATGTGTGTGTGCGTGTGTGCACATGTCTATGTGTGTGTGTGTGTGTGTGTGTGTGTGTGTGTGTGTGTGTGTGTGTGTGTGTGTGTGTGT
>BFEA01000084.1:2350788-2361952 GCA_003427395.1 Chara braunii
CCCTTCCCCCCTCCCACTCTTTCCCCCATCTTACTGCACCCCGCGTGTACCATACCGGGCCAAGGTTAAATTGAATTTCGGAGGCGGACACGTGGCATGATTTACTGCGGCGGGAACGGCAGAGGCGGGTGGCGGCTGGGCGTCGGGATCGGGATCGAGGGCCAGGGGAGGGTCTCCAATTCGGTTGCCTACGTGGCGCTCACTGGGTGTATCCAGCGAGATGATATAACCATAACCACGATGCTTCTGCGAAACCTCCCCTCTGGTCGGGGTTGCGCGGGAGTGTCGTCGTCGTTGTCTAATTTGTGTCGAGTTGGCGGGAAATGGGTATTCAACGGTCGCTTTCCAAAATCCATATCCAGCAATTCGAGCTTGTCCGCCGATTATTACCTGCCGTCATCGGGATACCACCGTCGAGGGCCGTCGTCCCGACGGCAGCTGATATTGCTCGACGTGGGGAGGCCTACACGGGGATCCCGACGACAGCTGATCCAGATTGGAGCGGCTGCTGCTGCTGCTACTGTTGCTAAGGGGGACAACCGCGCGGCTTCGCTGGTGGACTTGGAGGTCGGCAGATCGAGGGATCGAATCCCTGAGAGGAAACGACAGCTGGTCGTGCTGGACAAGTCATCATCATTAGCATCATCATCATCATCATTAGCATCATCATCATCATTAGCATCATGTAGTGCTGGTCCTGCTGCCGCTATAGTCTGTTGCGCTGCGGCGAGCTCGACGACCTCCTCCTCCTCCTTCCCCTCCTCCGCCTCCTCTTCCCCTACCTCCTTCATCTCATCCTCCTTCTCCTCCTCCTCCTTATCATCCTCATCAAATTCGTCGTCCTATCTCTTAATATCAGCGTTGTCAGCATTCCGAAAAGGAAAATCGTCCGATCCCGACGGCGGCTTACACGTGGGGCGGTTATCAACTGCCACGTGGCGACGGTTCCTCAGTCTTAGTACCACCCCATCGGAGATTTTGGCGGGAAACTCTTCACGTGGCGGGAAGATCTGCCGAGGTGGTGTTCGATCTGACGGTCCCGTAGCAACGCCAGAGTTTGTGATTGCTCAGTTGGGGAAGGAGAGGGTGGCTATGCAGGAGGGGGGGGAGGAGGAGGAGAAGGAGGTGGTGATGGTTGCTCAACCTGGACCGTCGTCAAAAGATAATGGTCGTCGGCGGAGTGATGATGTGACACGTGTCACACGTGGGGATGTATTGGAGGGCTATTCAGTAATTATGGCGGGAAAATCTCAAGGAGAGGGGAATGAAGACGAAGGAGGAGGAGGAGGAGGAGGAGAAGAAAGGGAGAAGGAAAGACAAAAGGGAGAGCGGGGAGGAGGAGGAGGAGGAGGAGAAAGAGGGGAAGGAGGAGGAGGTGGTCGAGTCGGAGACGGGAGAGACCTGACCAGCGTCTCGATTAGGAATTTTGACGAGAGTTTGGGTCGGATTCAGACGGCCATCGAGGAATGCGACTTCGTTGCTCTTGATTTGGAGATGACCGGTGTGGAGAGTGCCAAGTGGAGGCGGAACATTGAGGTCGACTCGTGTGATACGCGATATCTCAACGTGAAAAACAGCGCGGAGAATTTTGCAATTTTGCAAGTCGGGATATGCCCTTTCAGATGGGAGTCCTCCAATAAAGCCTTCGTGGCTCAGCCGTAAGTACCCCATTCCCAAAAAAAAAAAAAAAAAAAAAAAAAAAAAAAGATGTTTGCTGTCTGAACGTGCGCGGAGAATTTTGCAATTTTGCAAGTGGGGATGTGCCCTTTCAAATGGCAGTCCTCCAATAAAGCCTTCGTGGCTCAGCCATAAGTAGCCAGTCCCCCCCCCCCCCCCCCCCCCCAAAAAAAAAAAAAAAAAAAAAAAAAAAACAGTGGAAGATGTTGTACAATTTTAGGAAGTTACACCACCCGAAGCAATTCTTCGTCCTGCACGAGATTTCCGTCATCATGGGATCCCGATCTTCTATGTTTTCGTACCCCCCTTGTCCACCATCTCTCTCTCTCTCTCTCTCTCTCTCTCTCTCTCTCTCTCTCTCTCTCTCTCTCTCTCCCCCCCCTTCCTCTCTCTGTGTCCTTCATCTGTGCTTCTCTCCGTATGGCCATCCCCAGCTCCCCCCCCTCCCTTTTTCTCTCTAACTTCTAACTGCGCCTGAATCCAATGGGCGGGAAAAGCATTTTAGACGTCCATTATTTAGCATTTGTTCTTATTAGAAATGATTTATGAGTTATAACTTATAACCGATTCGTGTCAACAGACAATTATTTATTTGGAATTATTGACAGAGATCGCGATCGAAATCCAAAAAATTGATTGGGAATTTGGGTATGAAAAAAAATGAAAATAAAAATCCCAGCGATGGCATGGCATCCCTCATGCCGAGGCTAAGCAACGGCCATGGTTCTTGTGTACCAACTTTTTTTTTTTTTTTTTTTTTTTTTTTTTTTTTGGTAACTGGCGAGGGTCGTTTTTTTAAGGCTTGGCTCGATTTGGGGTGAGGATGGGGGGTTTACCTTATCTTCCCCGAATAGTACGCACGGTCATTATGGCTGTATCTATATATAGACTGAAAGTTAAGCACCCCCCCCTCCCCCTCCCCCGGCACCCCACCCCAACCCCCCCCAAAAAAAGAAAAACCTCAAAATTCTCAAATATATTACAGTATGTATAAGCGATACTGACTGTACGTTCTATTCGGGGGAGGGGTGAGGTTCTAGTGACTTGATGGTGAGATTAGTCGGTTTCCTCCCGAACTTGTAATTTCCGTTATGGTATCCCGATCTGAGATGTCGAGTCGGTCGGGATAAACTAGACAACCGGCGATCGGGATATAGTCAGATTCCTATTGAAGATGGGTGGCAATCCTATAATTCCTTTCTAGTGTATTCCGATCTGGGATCTCGATCGGTCGGGATGAACTGGACGCAACTGGCGATCGGGATAGTCAGGTGCCTATTCCTGTCGAGTGTAGTGTAGCATCCCGATCTATCTAGTATATCGATCGGGATAGCGATCGAGGCACAGTAAGCAACGTGGCGATCGGGATAAATACCGTAGTCAGTTTCCTATTCGACAAGGCAATCCCGATCCCCATCCGGTCGTGAGAACTGGCAATCCCGATCGCCATGTTAAATAGGAAACGGACTGTACTTGGCAATCCCGATCTCGACGTGTGTTGCTCACTTTTGAGGGAAAGCGAATGTATCTTTGGCAAAAAAAAAAAAAAGAAAAAAAAAAAGACGGAAATCGATTACCGGGCAATCCCGATCTCGACGGGTGCTGCTCCCTTTTAAGGGAAAGTGAAGTGTATCTTTGACTGTCCGACGTGGCATTGATGATTTTGGTCAAGGACGAGGATGAGACTACCTTCTTGCCCCGAATACAACGTACGGGCAGCCATTATTATAGATGTTTTTGGGCCATCGTTCAGTCCAAGTACAGCAATAATGACCGTACGTTATATTCGGGTGCGAAGAAGGTAAAGAGTCTAACGTGGCATTGATTTTGGTAAATGACCACGATGATTTTTCGTCTTCACCCCCCCCGAATAGAACGGCTGGTCATCAAAGCTGTATTTGGTGCCAGCTTTCAGTCCAGATGCGGTTTCATAATGACCGGGCGTTCTATTCGGGGGTGAAGACGGGTCTGTCTAATCACTAATGGGAGAGAATGTGTTTTTTCCCACGAGCTGTTTGTCTCGTGCTTTTTTTCTTTTTCTTTTTTTTTCTTTCTTTTCCTGAAGGGTCGATGGCCTTGAGATATCGGGGCTCGTTAGACACTCCTTGGGGGGTCCTCGGGGCTGAAGGAAGTTTCCTTCGGGGTTTTGAAGGAAATTCCTGCCGTGGTTCCACCTATCCTTGGGGTCGTCTCCCAACGGCCATTTTCATAACATTATAGTCCGGGGGGGGGCAATGCCTTGGTCCATTGGGTGATGTCCGTGTCGCTACAAAGCGGTCCAGCTGCCGAAGGCGGTAGATTTTGAAAGGCGCTGGCGACGGGAACACCCCCCCCCCTCTCCTTAAAAAGCAATGGACCTCCCCATTTGAAAATCAAATTTCGTGTTGGGTGCTGGACGTCACGACGGGGACGCGGGGCAGGTGCCGTCCATATTCGCGATGGTGGAAACAGCAATTTGCACCATCGCAGTGGAGTCCTCGTAAGTCGTCACGAATTTGTGAGCGCCCCGCGAAGGTCGATCGACATCTCCTCCTCCTGCCGCGGCGCATATGTGTGGCGAGTTGGTAGACTGATGTATTTCGGTCTTTCATGAGCATTGCAACATACGGGCCGATGGAGGCCGGCAGCGGCGTCGGTGACTTGGTGCTGAGGTTATGGTGGTCATGGCGAGTTGGTAGACTGATGTATTTTTGTGGTTCGTGAGCATTGCAACATACAGGCCAATGGAGGGTGGCAGCCGCGACGGACCTGCGAAGTTGACGATGATAGAGAAGACGGCCGTGCTCTTTCGTTGTCAGCAGCAGGGCATTGGGCAGAATGAGAGTGCAGATCCGCGCGTGGAGGAGGAAGACGTTTCATCAAGTCAGTCGAAGAGCTGGATACCGTGGCCATCAGGTTTGCTGCACGATGGGTTGCAGTGTTCTTCCACAAGTGACATGGTGTATGAAAAGGAGGACCGGGGGGTGTGGGCGGATCTCAGGCAATGCAATGATGCGATGGGGGAGTACTTATGGGAGAAGCTGCGTATGTCGCTACGTGTGTTTCGGGCGATGACGATTGCATCCAGTGTACACGAACGGCCGCGGGACGTGCTGCCAATGTCGATGTGACTGCAGTCGGTGTCGATCCCTCATCTTCTCTGCTGGAGGCCTTCGATAGAGGTCAGCCATCAGCATGTGGAACATAAGGACCACGACAAGCAAAATTGTGACTAGGAGCAGCAGTGGCAACCTTCAATAGAGGTCAGCCATCAACGACACATACAACAGGGCCATAATTCCACGATGACAGTGAAGGTCCACCGAGCAGACTGTAGAGGACTACGACACACGCACTCTAACGGGACACACGCACTCTAACAGGTCGTACGCCCTTGCACTGCGAGCCGGGACGTGGCCTGCACGGTGGCTCGTGGAGTGGTCCACTGAAGACCTGCTCTTTGCCTGCCGTCCGTCCATGATGAAGCCCTTCTTTGCAGAACGCCTCTTGCGTGTGCCCTTCTTTGCAGAACGCCTCTTGCGTGTGCGTCCAGACGCCCTTCTTTGCAGAACGCCTCTTGCGTGTGCGTCTAGACAGCCTGCGATGCAGACGTGGAAGACGATTAGAAGGACAAACAAAATGATTATCAGGAGCAGCAGCGGCAGCCTTCAAGAGACGTTGCCATGAACGACGTGTAGGGAAGGGCAGTAACTACAGGACGCCGGTACATGTCCACCAAACGGTGACGGAGAGGGCAGCAAACGACAGACCGCAGCATCCGACAAATGCCCTCTAACATTTCACGTAACGTTTGAAGTCACTGAGTATAGTGGGGAATCGAAAGACGGGTTGACCAAAGTATTCAATTGTGCCGACTGTTGAAGCCCTTTCCGGTTGGCGGCACGCACTGCGAGGGAGAACACCGGTTGGGGACGTTCGCGGAGGCCATTAGGCCACCAACGGTTACCATTTGCGGAAGGTTCCTTGAAGCAGAACGTTGACGACCCAAGATGTCCGTGTGGTGGCCGGTAGGCACTCCAATGGACCAGCCGGTGAAAGTTTTGTTGTCAACGATGTGTGCCATCAGCGCTCCGATTGTCGCGGATGCTTGACCTCCAAGGGACCTCGGGAGGTCCCTTGGGGAACGCCACCAAATGGCTGTAGCCCGAGGATTCCCCGAGGAAATGTTTTCACTTTTTTTTTTCGTTTTCATCCCCGAGGATAGGTGGAACAAAATTTTTCTCGGGGGATTTATGCGCCCGAGGAGTGTGTAACGAGCCCCATCATCATCTTTGAGCTGACCAGCCCTGGCTAAATTTGGAGTTTTTTCCACTCATCGGGTTCCGTTGGTATTCGAACGCAGGTCGGTGTTCCATCAGTTTAGGCGTGTACCGACTGTGTTACCCTTTTTCACCCGAATACAACGGACGGTCGTTATTGCTGTATCTAGACTCAAAAGTTGCCCCAAATACAGCTATAATGACCGTACATTATATGTGGGGGAAGATGGGGGGGTAGGCCAGTTGGTCTCTCTTTATTTTTCCTGTTTTTTATTCGTGGTCTCCAAAAAACTATAGTTGCCATTTTGCCGGAGGTCGGGAAATACAGACCAACCAGGTGTGAACAGGCCGGAGGATGTTTCTATTTATTTTCATTTATCATTCGAGTGGGCTCTGTGAGCATGCCACGTGGCATGCGCTCTCGTTCATGCCATGTGAGCGTGCCACGAGGCATGAGGTTCTGTTCCAAGTCGTTGGGGGAGAGCTCGGGCCACGACTGTGACACAAATGTGCTCCTGTTTCTCATATATGCCCAATCAATCCACTGTCCAAGCATCTTCCTAACTTTTATGGCGGAGACCTTCCTGCTAACACTATGTACTCCGTGGGCCAAGTCCCAAATACCTAATTTGGAAACCATCAGGCCACTCGTTGGGACTTGGGACCAACATCTGCTGGGCGGAAATCTTCAGATGAAAGGACGCTTTATTTGACACTCCTCCGTTCTCCCTCCTCCCTCCTCCCTCCTCCATCCCCCCTCTCATCGCCGGACACAGAACTGTCTGCAAACGAATGTGGTAGTTCCGTTCCAAGTCGATCCGTGGGACAAGCCCCATTATTCCAGTCCCAACTGAATGGCTGAATGGTCCCAATCCCAGTTTCTTTCGGAACTCATCCTATGCGTGGAACAACTAACTAACATCAATTAATACAACAAAAAATATAATAATTTGGAATCTGAATCTTTTAGAATGCTTTTTTTTACTTTATTGCATTTTGTTATTTTATGATAGTATTGTATTATGGGGGTCTTTTCCAAATTATCCCTATTCTTTTTTAGATCTGTGCAGCCAGAGCAGGTTCCTTTCCTGCTCGTTGGAACAGATCAAGTCGGAATTCTTTTGGAAAGACCCAGAGGAGGTCCGGACATGAACTCGGTAACGGGGGATTTGAAGAGGGAGAGGAAAATAAAAAAGAGGAGAGGAGAGAGAAGATTAACAGAGAGAAAGGGCAAGAAAGAAAAAAGAAGAAAAGAAAGAAATGGAACAAGAAGAGGGCGAAACCAGTAAATAGTTTGCTTGGGAACGTTCTAGATCGGTCCGGATCCCATTCCGGGTCTCGCCGTGGCAATGAGAGGTGGTGGTGTGGGTTCTGATCGGTCTGGATCACATTCGGGGTCTCGCTGCGGCCGCATTTCATCAAGTAATCGATGTCCATTGACTGCTACTCACTCGCCGGTATCGGGAGTATGGGATGATTACTAGTCAGTCTAGGAATGACGACCTGGGGGGCGGAGGCGGGGGCGGGGGAGGAAAAAAACAAGGATTACAACCTGCCAACAGTGACAGTTGGGACAGCCGGGGGTTGATGTCAGCGTAAATGAATGTCGGGATCATCTTGTTAATGGAAGTTAGGATGGGAGGGGTTTGCTGGTCGACAAGGAGGGAGAGTGGGACGGAGAAAGCAGGGAGGAGAGGGAGGAAGGAGGGGGTTTCACTAGTCCAGCGAGTTGTAATTAGTGGAGAATGCTAAAAAAGGACTGGAAAGCTGAAGAAGATCCTGGCAACTCTTAAAAAAAAAAGAAAAGAAAACCCTGCCAACTCTGAGCTTTCCCCCCCTCTCCCCCCTAAAAAAAAGACATACTACCAGTAGTACCGGAATCTGCTTTTTTGTTTTTTTCCTTTTCTTTTTCCCAACCGACTTCTGTTCCATATCTCTCAGGTGCACATCTTTGGTGTGTCGGTGCCACCTTTTTTTTTTTTTTTTTTTTTTTTCAAGCAGCTATTTTGTGAAAATATTTTGCATCGTTTGATGATTAATTTTGAGTTGCAATTTTTTGAAAGTATTTTGCATCATTTGATGATTAATTTTGCTGTTGCTTTTTTGTAGTTGATACTGATTGGTGGATTGACCTTCTGTTTCCCTTTTTTTTTTTTTGCAGGTACAACTTTTTTTTATTTCCCCGCTCACATTTGGAAAGAGATATTCCATCTCGAATATTTCTTTGCCAAGTGGGATCTGTTGAATTTCTCGCGCAACATAAATTCGATTTCAACCAGTGCATTTATGAAGGTAAGAGTCAAACTGTAAGACATAATTAAAAAAAAAACGAAAAAAAACGAAGAAAAAGAAAAAAAGAAAAAAGAAAAAAAGAAAAAAGAAAAAAAGCAAAAAGAAAAAAAGAAAAAAGGAAAAAAAGGAAAAAAGGAAAAAAAAAAGAAAAAGAAAGGTTACAACTCAGAAGAGAGAATCCCAACCTAAACCGTGAGCGTTCTCCTTTTGTTTTAGGTATATATTGCAATGCAATGAGCTTCACAATCTCATCCAACTGAAACATTCAAGAAGAGAGCATTCACATGAGCGTTCACACCACGGCTGAGAGATAACAGATGAAGTAGCGCCAGATGAATTTCCTCTAAAAATATATGTACCCGAGTTCCCCTCCCTCGGTGTGTGACCCTCTCTCTCTCTTTCTCTTCTCTCTCTCTCTCTCTCTCTCTCTCTCTCTCTCTCTCTCTCTCTCTCTCTCTCTCTCTCTCTCTCTCTCTCTCTCTCTCAGGTCTTGTATTGCTCAACCTCTCTGATGTGCTCTGCCTCTCTCTCTCTCCGCCTACTAGGATCTACCCTGAATACAACTGCGATGTATCACTCTAAACCTCTGCCGTTATGGCCGCCGTCTTCTTCCTCCCTATGCTTAACTATGGCTGACTTCTCTCCGCCAGGTTTGCTTCTCCCCAGCGCCTCCCTCTGTCCAGGTCACGCGATCGCACAAGCAACCAGCAGCGGCTGCCGCAACTTTGCAAGTGAACAACCTGATGGCCTTGTCACTATAGCTAGGGAGAGGAAGTCAGGTACATACCGGCCGCCCGCAGTCTCTGCTATAAATAGCTGGAGTTGACTGAAACTACCTGCTTCGACCGGTACCGGTCGCCCGCGGCCTCTGCTGCACTTTTTCGTGTTCCAGAAGTCCTCAGACTTTTTTCGGACGGTGCTGCAAAAATGGACTTTGGGACTTCACTTCCTCTGATGGTACCTGCAAACTTTTACCTACCGTGACGCTTCGGTATCCGACATCTACCGACCTACGACGTTTCGACCTACGGACTATAGGACTCGACCTACTGGGACAGCCTGGGACTGGTGCAATCAGACTCGTTCTCGTTCACACTTTTCATGCATGTAAACAGCAGCACAGCAAACTGGCGACATGCGCCCACTCAAAACTCAGGGATATGGCTTCCAGATACGAGTCCACTTCCAACTGGCTATGGCGACTTAGCGCCCAAACAACTCACTGTTCACACACACTGGATCACCCTGGATATCCCACACGCGTAACTCTGAACACTCGCACATACACACACACACTTCACACTAACTACAGCTATGGCAGCTATGGCTGTCTCTACCCTATCGCTATGCTAACTCCTCCTCTCTTGTCCACTGCGTCCTCCGGGCTCACTGCAGACCTCCTTGCACAAGTCGCTGTGGCAGCGCTTYCGCATGGCTCACGCAGGAATGAATGAAAGGCTGGGCGCTGCCTCTTGATTTATACTTCGAAAACTCGTTGGTCTGCCCTTTGCCATCGGCCCATGGTGCTCACAGTCCCCCGTGGTACTTGCTGTACCGGACTGGGACTGACTGGACCCTACCGCTGACTGACTGTGGACTCACTGCCATCCTACCGTCGTCGTACTGCGATTGCACTGCAGTTTAGTCCACCACTTGCTTCGCCACTTGCCCACTTGCCCACTTGCCCACTTGCCTACCTTCTAGAAGGACTACAGCTAGCCTTCTGGAACTCGCTAAGACTTCTACTCTATAGCTCTACAGATCAAACCCCTACTGCCTATGGACCTACGACAGACCTACCAGCTGTCTACGAATACACAGGTCATAGGTTCAATTCTCGGGGTCTACACAGATACTGTACATGGGTAAGGCGAGGTGTAGGGATCGAACCCTGGGTACTGCATCTGCTACTGCTGAAAGGTGAAAACCGTTTCACTCCCGCCGTCCTAAATTCGAGGTCCTCCGAGAATATTTCAGTCCAAGGCAGGACCTTTACCTTTCCTGTCACGCTCATAGGCTCTGACTATGTTGGGAGCTGTCTCTAGAAGTTCTGTTCTTGTGAACCAGCGGTCGTCTTCCGGTTCTTGATAGGCAAACCGGACCTTGTACTGCTTCTGGGGACGACCTCTACCTCCTGTTCTAAATACATCCTCATCTACAATGCCCTCTACGTCATAGCTTCCATCCACTGGGACCAATTGGGACTCTGGGACTGGGACCTGGGACTGACTGTGTGAAATCCTTTCAATATATAGATATATTATGTCACAACGCCTCGTTTGTTTTCCTCTTCTCCCTCTCTGCCGATGGTTTACCGGGCAGTTTTGTTTGACGATATATATATGAAACTCCGACGAAACAGTTTGTCACAACCCCTCGTTTGTTGTCCTCTTCTCCCTCCCTCTCTGCCTACGGTTTACCGGGCAGCTCTGCTTGATGGTATATACCACGACTTCGCTAGCACCCTGCTACGGTTCTGCGGTCAAGTCGAGCGACAGTTGTCGGGGTCGTCACTATGCGGCCATGCTGTGCCTCTAGTGCCTTGGCGTGTCTGGAGTGTATTTTTTGTCTGTTGCATACCTTTCTTTGTTTCGTGGATGTTTAGCTGGCTTGTGATGGGTTGTGAACCGACAGTCTATAGAGTTTTCCAGCTGGTGTGGGTGATTGATTGTCTGCTTTGATTTTCGTCACAGGTACCTTGAGGGCAGTGGTTGGTACCCACCTCACGGTATCAGTTGTTGGGCAGTCATTGATGCTTAACCACAACCGGGGTTAAGGTGGATTATCACTTACAACGTAATCAGTTAGGGGATTCTGTAGACTGTTCAGGGTTCAGCTTCGTGATGAGTCGGTGAAACTCTGACGAAACAGTTTGTCACAGCCCCTCGTTTGTTGTCCTCTTCTCCCTCTCTGCCTACGGTTTACCGGGCAGCTCT
>BFEA01000084.1:2426801-2455491 GCA_003427395.1 Chara braunii
GAGCACCTTCGACTTGTGCTAAATAAATTGAGGGAAGCAAAACTCAAGATAAACCCAAAGAAGTGTGAATGGGCTAAGCGTCAAGTGCTATATCTAGGACATGTGATTGATGGAGATGGGGTCAAACCGGAAGATGCCAAGATAGCAGCAATCAGAGATTGGCCGAACCCCCGCACCTTGACTGAGTTGCGGTCGTTCCTTGGGTTAGCCAACTACTATCGAAAGTTCGTAAGACACTTTATGATAATAGTTGCTCCCCTTCGTCGATTGTTTAAGAAAGAAGTAATTTGGAAGTGGGATTCAGACTGCACTATGTCTTTCAAGCGTCTGAAGAGGTGTTTGATCAATTATCCGGTTCTGAAAGTCGCAGACCCTTCATTACCTTTTGTGGTCACGACCGACGCTAGTCAATATGGTATAGGTGCTGTACTCCAACAAGATGATGGGCATGGGTACAGACCTGTAGAGTTTATGTCTTGCCGCTTACCTAACGAGAAGGCGGCCGCTTCAACGTATGAACGAGAGTTGTATGCTTTGCGTGAGGCTCTCAATCATTGGCGACACTACCTTCTAGGAAGGCATTTTAAAGTATACTCCAACCGTGAAACGCTTCGCTGGCTCAAAACGTAGGCGCGAATGACACCTAAGTTGACAAGGTGGGCTGCGGAAATTGATATTTTTGATTTTGAGTTGAAGCCAGTAAAGGGTAAATATAAWGTTGTTGCTGATGCACTAAGTCGTAGATCAGACTTTTTCGGTGCTATTGTGACTTATTTAGATGTGGGTACTGACCTATAGAAGAAGATTAGGAATGCGTATTGCTCTGATCCTATATATGGAACCATAATTAAGCTGGTGCAAGAAAAGCCAACAGAGTTTCCCGATCATAAAATAACTAAGGGTCTATTGTTTGAACGAACTGATGTAAATGATAGGCTGTGTATACCCAATAATGAAGAGATCAAAAGTATGATCTTGGGGGAATGCCATGATACAGAAGGTCATTTTGGATGGAAGAAGACCTACGGAACTTTATTGCGTTCCTACACCTGGCCTCGAATGAAAGCAGACTGTATCGCGTATGTGCAGGGTTGCCAAGTGTGCCAACGAAACAAAAGCACCACGAAATCGCCCCTCGGGCTACTTAAGCCCTTACCTATCCCTACCGGCCCTGGAGACTGTCTCTATAAATTTCATAGATACTAAGGTCAAAAGTAGGAATGGGAAAACGCAAGTAATGGTCATAGTGGATAGATTCACTAAGTATGCTGTTTTTATAGCTTTACCTGCGGAAGCAAAGACTGAATTGGTAATTCGGGAATTCTTTAACCATTGGGTAAAAGACTTTGGACATCCCTTAACTATTGTGAGTGATAGAGATACCAGGTTCACGAGTGAACAATGACAACAACTGATGAATGTTTATAGCTCTAAGTTGACTATGTCATCAGGCAGACATCCTGAGACTAATGGCCGGACTGAGCAGATGAACAAGATTTTGCAGCAAACGTTACGCATGTACATCCGTTCCAATCAGATTGACTGGGATAAACATCGACCTAAAGTTGCCAGTGCCTATAATAACTTTGTACATCTATCTACATGTAAGACTCCTATGGAGTTACATCTGGGATGGCATCCACGCAGACCCATTGATCGGTTGAACCCGGATCAAGTACATAAGCTTCCTATAGGGACTAGTGAATTTGCAGTCCAATATCAGAAAGACATTGAGAAAGTAAAAGAAAATATACTTAAAGCACAGCATCAAATGATTGAACAGGCAAATAAACATAGGCGCCCGTCTCAATTTGCTGTAGGAGATTTGGTTTGGGTAAAATCTAAAGAGTTTGCTCTTGAAGAGAACATCTCTCAGAAGCTTCTACCCACCTACAGAGGACCTTGGCAAGTTCTAGACGTAATTGGAGATGTGGATGGTCCTTCGTATGTCATTGAAATTCCTCCTCATCTACGTACATATTCAGTGTTCCATGCGTCCAAGCTCTTACCTTGTGTAACGAATGAGCTCTCCCAAATCGCCGATCAATGATACCTCCGAGTATGGATGGGAAGTATGACGTGGATAAAATTGTTGCAGAAAGTACTTACCACACAGGACGTAGAGGCAGACCACATCGACAGTATAAGGTGAGGTTTGCATACCAGGATCCTAGTGAAGATCACTGGTTTACAAGAGAAGGGCTGTTAGATTTTGCACCTCATATTGTGTCTGCATACGAAAGCGTAAAGAGAGGAATTCATATCCTTGATAGGTAAATTATTCTCAGAGGACTTCGAATTTAGGCCGGCGAGAGTAAAAGGGCCTTTACCCGAAATAGGCCTCAGGCCTTGTCAAAGTAACGCAGCACAGACCTTGTAAAAATAAAGCATTGTGAAAAGGTATCTCGCCAGGGCTCAGAAACGTGAAAGCAGGTCAAAGGTCAAGTTCTCTATCAACAGGCATATCTAAAGCTCAGGCAAAGGGCATTGTCAAAAGACTTACATGTTCACCAGGAGATGTGTATGTCATGTCTGTTCGGGTAAGAGTGTGTCTGTGCGTGCAGGCAGTGTACCTGTTCGTGGAAAGTAAAGTGTCTGTTCAAGCAGTAAATGTGTCTGTTCGTTGAGAGTTGTGCCTGTCCGAAAGTAAAGTCAATAGGCACAGTCCCAGTTCTGGTCTAAGTCCAGGGGTCAGTCCAGATCCAGACTTTCAAGTCCAAATTCAGGCCGGGAGGCCTCAGCAGCAGTTGAACTTCATTGGGACTCTACTGGGACATATGCAATGCAGGGTCTGGGACAAAAGGAAGGCTGGATTGAGCCAATGCAGACCCAGCGAGGAGTATAAAGGAGGAAGCCAGCCTCATTCCTCGCCAGATCTCCACTGGTTGTTTCAGCGTGGAAGTGTTGAAACACTTGTGCGCTAAGTCAGTAGGAGCAGCGCTGGAAGAAGCAGATGTGCTGAGTGAGGGAAGAAGATTGCACGCTGGAAGTGATGCAGCCATAGCTGCCCAGCAAGTTAGAATTAGTAGTAGTGAGTTAGTATGTAGCTATGAGTAGTATTCAGAGTAGATCCTCATGAATGAAGGGTGTGTATGCATCGTAGGAGGAAGGGATTGAGGCTGAGAGTATTCATTCAAGGTTGGGCTATGGAAGATACTTACCTGAGTTGAATGTGGGCTGCAGAGGTGGCGCTGATGAGTAATGACCACATTGATGACTTGGAGGTTATCTGCAGGAGTGGCGCTGATTCACTGGAAGTCACATTGATGAGCTGATAAGAGATTGGGGTTGCGCTGATGAGCGCTGGACTCAGGGGAACTTTGAAATACTTTGTATTCATATTTCTGATAATATAAGTTGTGAAACTCGGTCCTCTTCTTCTCTACCTTTGTCTATGGTTGATACTATTGATCGCTGCGTGTGAAGATGATGCATGACATGTACACATCTGCGTGAGATGGTCCCCAGGACTCATGCAGCCCCCCTCTCCCTCTGTCCTGCCTCAGTGTCTACCACTGACGACTAGCACTCCTTTACCATCTTTCTGGGTGGGATGACTCAACCGGACAGCAGTTGCAGGCATCGTTGCTCAGCAGGAGATCATCCCTGGTTGAAGCACAAGCTCAACCGAACCCTTTTCGGGTACTTTGGGTGCGAGGTATGACCTTCTTCTATGCAGGCCTGCCATACGGGTACTTCGGGTGCTAGGCATGAACCTTTTTCTATGCAGGCCAAATGGGCATCAACACCCAAGACGTTAAATCGCCAGACTGAGTACCTTTCCCCACTTGAAAAACAATATGCAGCTCGTTTATGACCGCAACTTTCGGGGGTTGGGGTACCGCACCAAAATGGCTGGCGGCGCCAGCTAGGGCATTTCCAGGGTCGGAGAAAAGTGCCTCAGGAGTTACAGTGCGCGACTATGGTCCTTATTATAGCATGAACGAACATGGGTTTTCTAAGGCCACTTTTTTTTTTTTTTTTTTTTAATGCTGTTTAAGGCCGACATCGCTAGCACCTGGGGGGAGGCTCCATCTATTGGTGGGGAGCAACACCTGCTGGAAAATGGGTCCAGCGTCCCTTACATAGATTGATACAAAATGTTGCAAAGAGGAAAATTGAAAAGCGCCTGGAGAGGGCCTGCCAGCATTGATTGCTCTGGGAATCAGAGGATTGACTGAGCAGGTGTGAAGACGACCCGAACGTGAAACTGGGAGTGGCAGAACCTCACCTCCCTTTCCATCCCTATGCCTGGTCAAGGTACCGGGAGGAGCCACTGGGGGGCACCAGTGGTTATCCTGCGGTCTCCCTACCATTCCTCCGAAACGCCTACCTACAACACTGTCTTCGGTCGCCGCCATCCACACTGACAGCAAAAAGAAGGTAGTGGACAAAAGACACAAAAAGGAGAGGGATTGAAAAACAGAACACTGTCAAACGGAGGCAGGCTAAAACCAGAAAAAACAGGTAATCAGGAACGGACCATAAGAACCAAAATCCGCTCCAAACACTATCAAAAAGCATAGACAATACTCAGACGGAAAAAGACCAGGAGGGTTCAGAGGGTTCCAGTGGGCAGAAGATTACAGGCGTAATTCCAAAGACCCCGGATGCGGAGGGAAGGGGTCTGGAAACTCCTCTGATTGTCTCATGGGGATGTACGAGTCTATCGACAACCATTCCTTGAAACTCAGGTGGTAGTCCCTTGGGACTACCTCTCCATCTTGGTCCTCCCTGCCAACATCTCCATCCCAATCCCCTGCCCAGCAGACCTCCACTACCCACCCCTCCCGATCCCCATCCAGCCGCTCCCTAGAAAATTGTAATAGACGTTATCGAATATCCTTGGATCTGTGGAGGTTATCGAGTGATTGTCTAATGGTCTTCCACCTATGCAAGAGTTCCAATTGGAAATGCGTTTTGAGATGCTCCAACCTCTCCTCACCCTCAATCCGTACCATGTCGAAAGTGAGGATGCAGCGTTGGCACCACAGGATCCACAAGATCGTTCTTCGTGACAAATGAAACATGTTTGTCACAAAGGTGTTGTCCTGAAAGGGTGGGTAGTAACACATGAGGATGGCCCACCATTCCCACAGTCATGGATGCCCTGGAACCATTCGTTGCCACACCCTATCCCACCATCTCAAAACTGTTGACGGACATTGCAGGAAAATGTGTTCTATTGTCCGTGCTCTCTTCCTGGCTGGGAACCCCATAAGGCAGCGGGAGCACCAGGGGAGCGCACGGCCTTGTTGCTCTAAACATGAATGATCGATCAGCCAGTTGTTGGTAGGGGGACACCGATGCACGATCTGTCATTGTAAGGATGTGATTTTTGCAGGTCTGCTCTTGGTATCTCCGAACCATCAAATCAGTGTGAGAAGGTGTCTCTCCACGTTGAGTTGCCTCTGCCATCTGTCGATCACTGTATCCCTGAGGCACCGCTTAGTTCTGATCATTTTATATATCGCCTTCACCGTGAGGTCGGACAACATTTTTGGTTTTGGGTGTCTTGGGTTATGTCGTGTGTCCGAGTTCCAGATCCATTCCAATGGGTCAAAAGGGAGGTTTTCTAAGGCGAATTCAGGAAGAAAGGCCCGCTGGTGATCCCCATTCTCTATAACCCTGATTCGGTATAGATCCTCTAATCGAGTCCATTGGAAGGGGTCCCGGCTCCCATCCAGCGAGCCGTCTCCTTTTATGCTAATCAGCCCCTCTTCCGAGCTGACTAGATGAATCATTCCTACCTTTTCATCCCTCGCTTTCTTGGTCATCCAATCCCCCTCCTTCACTACCGGATCCTTGCGAAGAATGGGCCACCGTCCTATCAGGAGGGCCTCCGTTATGGCTTCCAGTGCCGATTCAATATTGTGACAATATCTCAATTCCTCCCTCATCTTTTCCGGGGTCTCCCAGTCCTTCCTCTCCCTGTCCCAAAGGTCACCCACTCGAGTCACCCCATTTTTCACCCAGCCCTTCCACGGGGAGTCCGAACTGCTAAAGATTTGACTTCGTTCATTAGTGATTCATCGATTACCGAAGAGGGGTTGCCTTGCTACTTCCTCCCACCTATTTGGGGGTGGTCGATTTGGAGGGGGTATTTTTCTCCAAGTTTTCAACACGCGAGGCCAGAAGTCATCTCTCCGTCCCTCCCCACCCCGAGGGCGTTGTGGCACTCTCCAGTAGCGGTCGTCTAACCATTGGAAGGGGTGAACAGACTGAGGGGCTTCTGGGGCCAGGCGGGCAATATGCATCAGTGCTAATGGTCTCCATACGAGTGTTTTCTCGAAAATCAAATGTGCAACCCATTGTGAACTCAGGGTTTGGGACTGGGTGAGGGGTCTATAATGCCAAGACCTCCTTGGGCTTTAGGTTGAGTGACCGAGTCCCAAGCCACACGACTGACGGCATGGGGGTTCTCACTATCCCCTCTCCATAGGTAGGTTGCCACCTTCCTCTTTAAGATCTTCAGGACCCCTGGACTTAGTGGCCATAGTACAGATTTATACCAAAGGGAGGCCAAGACTACATTGTTTATCACCAAGGCCCGCCTAAAAAGAGATGTATGTTGGTGGTTCCATTAAGAGAGTTTTGCACATGCCGGGGCTGAAATCCAGCCGTCATCTTCCAGGGGTTTACCATTGAGTGTCATTTTTACCCCCAGAATCCTGATCGGGGATTCTGGGTCCACCCAGGTAATTTGGTGATTTTCCGGGGGACGGCCCCCTTGATGGTGGAGCCACCAACCTATCATTTTGTGGCCCCAGTTGACAGTCATATCAGAGAGGGTACAAAAAAGGTTCATTAACCTATGTATCTCTTCCATGTTCTGATGTGTGGCGTCCCCCGTAATTGTTAGATCGTCTGCAAATAATGAACAGATTGGGATTGCATCCTCAGGAATGTCGACAATTTGAATTCTCTTTAGATCCTTGCACTCTTGAAGGTTAGCTGTTAACGCTTCCATTACGATGATGAATAGGAAGGGGGCGATAGGGTCCCCTTGTCTAACTGAACCTTGCAGTCTAAACCCTGGCGCTATAGTCCCGTGTATTTGAACGCTCGTAGTCGCGTTTTGGTGCAGGATACGAATCCATCTTCGAAAATTATTGTCGAAGTTTACCCGCCCCAAACACCTGTCTAAGAATGTCCAATCCACATGGCCATAGGTTTTTTCGAAGTCGATGAAGATTAGCACGGCATTATTTTTTGACTGATGGGTCAGGCTGATCATATCATTGACCAGAAGTATATTCTCTTGGATGTTTCTATTGCACATGAAGCCGGTCTGGGCTGGATGGATGATGTCCTCCATTACCCTAATCATGCGATTGGCCAATGCTTTGGACAACATTTTGTAAACCACTGTCAAGAGAGTGATGGGACGGTAATTCCGGATGTTCAATTTATCCCCTTTTTTGTAAGGTAAAGATAAAACCCCTTGTCCTACTAGTTCCCCCAGCTCTCCGGAATTTCACACTCCTTGGTAGAAATTCATTAGGTCATCGCTTAGGGAAGGCCACATGGCCTCCCAAAATTCTTTGGGGAAGTCATCTAAGCCTGGGGTTTTCTCTTTTTCCATTTGCATGAGGGCCGTCCAGATCTCATCTTTGGTGATCTGGCGGTCCAATTGATCTTTCTGTATCGGGGTGGTGAGCTTCCATCGGATATAGGAAGTCTTCCAGCTTTCTAAGGCGGCTTGCATCCTGCTGTTGGGGGATGTGGGAGGAAAAAAGTCTTTGTAAAAGGATCTGGCGATCCTTACGCTATGGGCTATGGAGATGGTTAATTCGTCTGTGACTGGGTCCAAAAGGGCCTCAATAGTCGTACGGTGTGCTCTCGTGGGAGCTAGACTAAAAAATTGGGAGTCCATAGTACCTTCAGTGGTCCATTTTGCTAATTTTCACTGGATCCTGATTCCTTGCCATCTGTGTTGTGCTAGGTAAAGCAGCTGGTCCTGCAAACCTTGGATGTCTTGCCTATGATCATTGAAGTTGTCTTGGTTAATCAGGTTGTAAAGTCTTTTGTGAACCTCAATTTCCTGTACATGTCATCGGCATGCAAACAACATCGAATATTCTTTACATTTCTTAGCTAGGAAGAAAAGTCCGTTAGTGAACCATAGGACTTCCGTATCGAAGAGGTGTTTTTGCTTTCTCCAAAAAATCCAAACATCACGAACGTATGAGTGAAATTGTTTGTCCTTGAGCAGGGATGTGTTTAACTTGTAATATCCAGGACCTTGGTCCGGCCACTTGCGGAAGGAGAAGATGGCTCCACATAAACGGTTTTCCAGGCCTGGGTAGGGGCTTTGTGGGAAGATGGTGGATAGTTGCAGGGAATTCACAATCTCCTACGAGAGTAAGATTAAGTCTATTCTTGACTTGGAATGCCGGGAGTGGTCATTGGTACGAAAACATGTATAACTCTTCTCAGTCGGGTACAGGTGTCTATACGCATCCACCAGGTCCAGGGATTCGCAAAAGGCCGCTAATATCCTCCCATCTTCTTCCACGTAACTCGAACAGTGGTCGCGGGAGCCCCATCTATTCATCCATCTATCAGGCGCCGCATTGAAATCACCGGCTATGATCAGTGGGACTCCTCGTGGCCCGAGAGTCTGTAGGTGGGTGAAAAAACGTGCCCTATTTGTCGATGTGTTGGGGGCATATATACACAGGATGCTGATTAGTTCGATTTCAAGCATCCCCAGAATCGATACCCACCTCTCTTGATCCTCGTCCGCTGCGAAATGAACCATCTCTAAACGGGACTCCGGCGGGATCCATATAGCTACCCCAGCAGAACCTGGTGACTTGGCATGTGCACTATACGCCTGATGAGGACATACTGTTTTATGGGCCCGGTGATGTTCAGGTTTGTCCATTAGATGGGTTTCCTGGATACAAATAACGTCGGGCCATGTTTTGCCACCCACATCCTTCAATTGGTCCCAGATCGCATGTCTCTTCACAGGATTGAAGGAGGCCAAACCATTCACATTGAGGGTTCTTATCTCTAGATCTGCGTACCGGAGGCAGTGTTTCCAGTGCGGATTCATGCAGTAAAGTGTGTCGATTTCGGCCATTAGTATTGTCCTGATCCCCGCCCCAAAGCTAGACCCTTACCCATGGCTTGGCGGACCAGTTGATTGTACATAAAAGCCCATTCTGGAGTACTCTTAATAGACACGTGTGTAAATCCTCCTCCGACCAGAAAGCATTGGCTTTCACTTGTTGGACGGGAAGCTCCATCAGGGCTCCGTGGTTAAACCACCTAAGATTGGAGTCTTTATCCTCCTCGAAAAGGACGTATAGATCTGTGGTGGCTATCCTCATTAAACCATCGAATTGAGAGAGGGTTGCCACGACTCCAGCCGGGTAATGCTGGTGTAAAAAGGGGTCTGCTTTTTTCTTGAAGTCTCTGTCCCTCGGACCAGGGAGGGTCCATATATTATAGAAGCCCCACACCGGTAGTGTGAACCCTCCCTGTATTGGAGAGAGCCCTCTCTCCATCCTGTCGTCCGCGTATCTTAGCGGGATAACCGTCACACCTTCTTTCAGCTGTAGATTCTTCTCGTATTGGTCTGCCTCCACTAAGTGCCTGAGTTTTGTATGGCGCGGATGATCGTGGTGAAGGTCGTTCGGGACCAATGGCTGGCTCCCCCCGGGGTCTTCCGGGGTTGGTCGGTGTTGCTCCGGGGGGTGAAACTGCTCGGCTGAGAGGTGGCAGATTTGCTGGAAAATCTCGGACCAGGAGATGTGGGGGGGGGGGGGCAGCCTCTAGGGCTTTGCGCAAGGTTGAGCTCTTATTTAGAATGGCAAACAACTGGGCATCAAAACAGTCCCAGAAGTCATGTGTCCCGCCCGAGTATTGGGCACGGAAGCCCTCGATCAGCTTGTCAGCGATAATTCTCAGTTTTTGCTCCGTATCCATGTCTGTCGGCGAAGCACACATATCCTCCCGTTGGTCAATGTCCGTTGCGGCCACATCCAGAGGGGGGGGAAGGGGAAGAAGAGGATACTCGATCTCCATAGGTTGCGGACAGAAGGCCCCTTCGAGGTAGTCCTCTGCAAGGGGCTCTGTCTAAGCAACCTTGCACCCTTCCTCTAGGTAACCTGTTCCCTGGTTCTCTTCAGAAACAGTTATCTTCTTTCCTACCCTGGTGGGTACCTTCTCCTTCCTCCCTTGCATATCCGTGTTTTGCTGTCTATCAATCTCCTATTGTGCTCGGGGGAGCTTTGCTGGCAGGTGTTCATGAGCCCCTCGCAGTTCCTTTACCGGAGCCTGGAGATGGGCCAATGAGATTCTAAAAGTCATTGGAGTACCTCCTCCCATTGTATGTGGCTCGGGAGGCCTTGTTCCAAAGTGAGTCACCCTTATGCTATCCTCGAGGGCCTTCCTAAGCTGTTCATATGCCAGGGGTCAGAAATCCTTTGGGGTCTCTGCGTTTAGGGACTGTAGACCTGTCATAATCCAGTCCATGATTTGTACAAGAGAGGGGGTACGGATTAGGGCAAGCTCAAGATTTGTCGGGTTGTCCTTCCCGTCGACATTACGCTCCAATACATCTCCATAAGGGTCCTTCAAACCTTTAACTGCACGTGGGTTATTGGATGATTGCATGTGAGGCTGAATGTGATGCCTGTCTTGGCTCACTGCCTCTCCCTCCCTAGAACCTCCTAGCTCAGTGGCTAATACAGAGAATCTGTTGAGTCTTGCCCCTACCTCCTTATTCTCTATTTTGTTCCGGAGTGGCGGCCCACTTCGATGCCCCTTTTTGGGGGCTTCTGACAGAGGTTGGTTACCTTGATCTAGCAGGTAGTCCTCCGGGGCTGGGCCAATTTTCTTCCATCCATTCTGATTCCCTTCCTGGACAACCCTTTCAACGGAGGTAGGCCCCTGTGAATTTGCTTGGGAACCTACCGTCATCGGGGGTGACTTAGTGGAAGGAGATTTGTCCTTTCGGACAGTCCTTTCTACGGAAGTGAGCCCCTGAGGCTGTAAGTGGGATTCTACCGTCTTCGGGGGTGTCCAGGTAGAAGGGGGTTTGGACTCGAGGTTAGGTTCGCCCGTCCCTTCCCACACCCACCCTATGATATTTCCATCCTCGTCGTTCTTATCGGCGAAGACCCATCCTTCGTGTCCCGCGTTGACGATGCACCTAAATGGGTCTTGAGTTAGGCGCCATGTGGCCCTAACTTGATTGATTGGATGGTGGGAGCACACCGGGTCGGTGTATGGCGCCTAACTCGATTGATTGGATGGTGGGAGCACACCGGGTCGGTGTATAGGTGACCATAGGCTTGCACTTGAAACACCAAGGGCGCAGCTTGTGAGCCGTATGAATCTTGAAGTCTTTATCGCCGATCCGGAAGGGGATTGTGTCGTCGACAGAGAAGGGCTGCCCCTCTGGGAGATCGATTGCCAACATGAGGTAATCGTCCCATTTCGCCACATGCGGGGGCAGCGGGTCAATAAGGTCAATGATATCAAATTTCTCCCCAAAGTCTTGAACAAACGCAACTTGGATTTCAATGGGGATGTGACGAAACTCTACCCAGAAATTGTCTGCCATCATTCTCTCCCTTCTTTCTTCGGGACGTTGTCGTTTCGGGGGAGCCCATGGATAGATCCGTACCTCGGACCTATCGCAACGAATCGATCTCCATTTATCCATGGCCTGTTTGTCTCCCTCGAATCTGCAAATGACCATGACCGTGGATACAAAAACAGGTTGGAGTAGAAAAAGATTTTGTGCCTCTTCCATGCTACCTTTGAGAGATGCCAGCCTCTTCCTTATCCACCCAACTTTGTCATTTGTAGATTTGAAACTGGCATCATCATGGAAGACCCAATTGCTGGCATGTTTGGTGTATAACTCGTTCTTGTCCCTAACTTTATCCGACGGTAAGGCTTTAACCAGAGCGGATTTTCCTTTCCGGTTGATTACCTTAGGCTCGGAAGGGGTCAGGAGTTTGGATAGGAAAAAAACGCATGCGGATGAAAGATTCTCCAGGGGGATCTTCCATTCATGCTTTTCTCCTTCCTCTGCATTCCTTTGAATTGTGATCGATTGACCAGCGTGTGGTCTATGTAAACGGGTTGCCCAGGACAGGGGAGGGGAGGTGTAGGATGAGGGGGGAGGGGTGGAGGACTGGGTCTCTTCAGTCCTTCCAGCCGGCTGAATGTCGGGGGTGGTTTGACACTCATTGGCTATAGCCTCAACTAACATATTTTTGTTATTGTTAGCCGGACTTTTTTCTGCATGCTGCTGCATGCCCCCCCTATACAACAGTATGGACTCACGTCTTTTGTGGACCCTTTCATGTCTATGTCCTGACCCGGAGCCTTTGCTATCAGCCATGGTGGGGAAAAAATTGTTTGATCTCCCCGCTCTTCCTTGGTTGTAATTCCTTTATCTTCGTGCCCTGCCCGACATAGTGTTTGTTGTTCCCCTCACTTCGTGACTCACCCACTTACCTTTTTTGATTCTTCACGGTTGTTGTTCCCCTCCCTCACATCCCTCCTTCTTAGTTATTTCGGACGGTTTCCCTTTCCTATAATTTGATTCTAAGCTCCTTGTTATGTTTTAACACTTGCGTGTTTATGCCCCCTTGTCTCCACCCCTCCCTCTAATCCCCTGCTAATCCACGTGTGAGATTACTGGTGCTTACCCATAACCTCCGACTCATCCCCTGATTTCCCCGTTTCTCCCTCAATTCGCTAAACCTTCCTCCGAGCTACCCTGCCCACCTAAACCTCGTGTATGATTGTCGACCCTTACCCTTAACCCCCGACGCTTTCCCTGATTTCCCCTTTTCTCCCACAACACGCTAAAACTTACCACCGAACTACCGAGAGGGAGAGTTTTGCCTACCTCTACCTCCCCGCGGAAGGAGCGGGGTGAATAGAAACAGGAAGGTGGGATGAAACAACGAAGGAGGGAGTCGGGACAAGGGATGATCGATGGTGAGGGTAGGAGACGAGAGTTGTGGCGCAAAAGGGGGGGGATGAACTTGGGGGGTTGTGACGCACGGTAGGACTGTAAGGCGAAAGGGGGAGAGAGAGAGGAGGGGAGAACGTAGGAATTGTGGCGCAAAACAAGAGGGGGAGGGAGATGAACGTGGGGGTTGTGGCGCGAAGCTGGTGGGGGAGGGGTGTGACCAGATGGGTATGGCGAACACAGCAAGACTCAGGAGGGGAAAGGGAAACGTGGTAGGGGTAAAAAGGGGAAGGGGAGATGGACTGCGAAGGGGAAAGACGAGAGAGGAAGAAAGGGAAGGGGGGAAGAACGTGTGAATTGGACGTGGGGATTGTGGCGCGAAGATGGAAGGGGAGGGGGGAGTGGCCGATTGCTGAGTAGAGCAACGAGAGAAGGAGAAGGGAGGGTGGAGCGGGGGGAGGGAAGATCGAGCGGGGAACGACTATGCGAGCGGGAGAGGGGGAAAGCAAGTGCGACACGGGACAGGGGAAGGCGATCAAGAGGGGATGAGGGAGGGAAGAACGTGAGTATTGGGCGTGGGGATTGTGGCACAAAGATGGAAGGAGAGGGGGGAGTGGTCAATTGAGAGGTAGAGCAACGAGAGGGAGAGAAGGAAGGGTGGAGGGGGAAAAGGAAACTGTGGGGGGGAGGAGAGGAACGAGTAGGGAACGATTATGCGATCAGGAGAGGACCAGGGGATGAAAGAGGCGACGGAGGGGAACAAGCAAGCGAGAGTCGGGAGGAGGCGATCAGGGAGAACAGGCGAGTGAGAATTGGACGTGGGGATTGAGGAGCGAAGATGGAAGGGGGGGGGAATGGCTGATTGAGGGGTAGAGCAACGAAAGAGAGAGGAGGGAGGGTGGGGGGGAGGGACGACTGTGGGGGGAGTAGGGAACAACTATGGATCCGGGAGAGGACCAAGGGATGAAAAAGGCGACAGGGGGGAACAGGCAAGCGAGACACAGGTCGGAGGGGGGCGATCAGGGATAACGGGCGAGAGAGAAGAGAAGGACGAACAAGTATCGACCTGAGGGGGGTTCGAGGAGCGAAGGTGATTCGAGGAACCTGCAGGATGACCTCGTCGTTCTTGAAGAGTCCCGACAAGAAGCGGCGCGTCGAGATGGATATGCAACCTCGTGACCTGCCCCTCCTCCCCCACCGCACCGGGAATCTAGTACGGGGCCCCAAGGGGAGGTGGGACTAGGTTGCTACTATGGAAGGATCCGTCGAGATGACCATAGCTCGCTTTTTCCAAGGTGCTTTGAACACTGAATCAAACCTCGGATCACGCTTAGTACCTCAATACAAACTCTGCAATCTGATCTGGCAGGGAGGGAAGAAGAAATGCCCACTTCGATCTTCAGAAGATGTCTCCGCCGGTCACCACCTGTGTTGACGACTATCACACAGAACCATGTCGTATCCTCCTATGGAGTATTTTCGGTGGCCGAGGTGACAAGGACGCGGCATTGGAGGGGTAGCCATCATAGAGACACAGCGAGCTACTCTGAATGACTCCCTTCAATCAGACAGCAAGTCCACGTCAACCTGCGACGTGGCGCGGCCTAACTCTCATGATCGTCGTGCGTGCACAAGGCGCTCTCCATCCTACCGGCTCACCGAGCGAACTTCTTTTTGTACTCTCTCAGGCCACATTCGTCTATAAGACTTTCATATTAGCATGAACTCAGTCACTGACAGATGGCCACATTCGTGCTTTTTGTAGCGCCAACATAGCATTCCCAACTGGGGCCCTTACCTGGCGGTAGGCCCCATGAATTATGCTCACGATGAGTGCAGGGTGCTTCCCACTTTTTTTTTTCTTTTTTTTTTTTTCAAACATCAATTGTGGTAGCCGACTACTGGAAGTGATACGAGTTTCCTTCCTTGGGTGACCACCAGCACCTCTAGGAACTGCATTTAGCGAGGGGTGTTTCTTGCTAAAATAAGTGGCATACTCACACACTGATCCGTGGTCCATCGGACCACAAAAAAAAAAAAAAAAAAAGATAATTCATTTATTGAAAAAAAAAAAACATCAATCTTCCAAAGAAAAGCCTCGTTATTATCCAAAGTCGGGAGATGAGTGCGCGTCCCTTACAAAAGCAGTGGCGACCTTGGGGCAAACTCCCGGCAACTCCGGGCCTCCGGCTGCGTTCAGGCCCAGCTCACCAAACTGAAACCAGAAAACAAAACCAAATACCTACCAAGACAACCTCAAGAAAAGAGAGAGAACAAACCATGGTCATAAATCCTCGTTCATCCGAAGTTTTAGCCAAACCCTGCAAAACCGCTCTGCCACCCACACATCAGGGGATTGTAACCGCAAAACGCGAACTGTAGACACAGACCCTGCTAAACCCACCCACCTCCTCGTGATTCAGAGCGGATCACACCACCAAAAAGGCCCCTTTCCCACCATTACCAAAAACAGCAGCTCCCATCACGATGTTATTTTTGCAAATCAGTAGAAGTTATCGGCTCCTTTCTTCAACAGGGTGGTAAGTAGATATGGACGGATGCTTGAATCCCCTGTGGCGCCTTGCTAACGGGTTTGGCGAGGTGGAGCCACAACCTTTTTCTGTTTTTCTTTTGGGAAACGGAAGATGGTCGTCAAAGTTTTCGGTGCTAGCGTTGCTCAGAGCCTAGGTGCTAGTAATGGGAGGTGGTTCTCCTCCCCCGATGATGCTGGGGTAGGGTTTGAGGGAGTTGTGGTAAGTTGGGGGTTGTTGAAGAAAATGGGAGAGGGATTATTTGGTGGATTGTTGCTCTTATCGTTACGTCCTGGATTAGTTTGGAGGCCATACTTAGGGTCGTGTGGAATAATCGAATGTGTTTGTCTGTGTTGATAATAATACTGATTACGTTCTTATGATTAGTTAATCTAGTTTGAATCCTATTCGAGAGTTTTATGTACGACTGCCAATCGTCGGTGACTCTTTATAGATAGGTTTCTCTCATTCTCACGCTCTGAAAAGTCATTCTGAAATAATTCCTCAATGTTGAAATTCTCCATGATTGCTCTAAGTTTGGATTATAAATATGAAATACTTTTTATAGATAGTTCTTGTCGAATAAATCAATTGGAAATTTTCATAGTATTGGTTGAAAGTTCTAATTAGGGCAGTTGATGGTATATCCCAATGATAATTTGCATATCTGTTGTAAAGTTTGATTGTCGATTTGTTTCTTCTGCTTTGTATTTTAGTTTTATTTTTTTTTATTGGGACAAATGCCCCAATCTATTCGTGGGGAGCAACACATGCTGGGAACCGGGTCCAACGTCCCATATAGAATTATACAAATCATTTGAAATACCATAGCCATTACCTGGCTTCGGTTAGGAACAAGCTGAGAACTTTGAAGAGATTCTAGAAAAATTAGGAAAGGCATGGATAACTGCTAACCTATTGCTAGGCTACTCAAGCTGCACTTACCAAGTCAAAACGGCAAACCACAGAAGCATTTTGAATGCTCCAAACCCCTGCAAAACTTTCCTCATGAGATAGGCTAAGATTCAGAAAAAATAACCACCACAATCCAACTCAAACCCTCACTGCAGGCAAGAAACCGTCGCACAGGCGTTCAGTCCTCGTACCAGAAGTCGCCAGTTCTCACACCCCCCTTGCCCTTGCTAGGGTGACAAGGCAACACAAACTGCCCCAGCACCAAACTGACTGTTTTCTGACGGACGGGAGGTGTTTTCCTCCCTCGACAACCTCCTTAGCTGTAAAACCCCCTACCGGGTTACAGGGTCACCGCCCCAGCATCAGCTACGTTGAACGAGGTAATTATGCCTTCTACCCTCGGCATAACTCCAAAGGCCTCAGGCTCCTCTTGGTCACAGAGCCACTGCTCCAGCACCGGCCAATGTCGCCTCACCCCGCCCTCCTAGCAGACTTATCACCCTGAGCCACCCTTCCTCTCATGCGCGAGCCCATCCAAAATTTCTTTCAAACCATACTTTCGACTTTCGCCTTCCCATTAAAAAAACAAAAGGAAAGAGGATGAGAACTAGAATCACTAACAATCCATCACCTACCCTCACAACAGATGAAGGACACACCAACCAGGCTTTCAGTCCTCGTACCAAAAATCATTAGATCTCATACCCTCCTGCTAGGGTTACAAGGCAACACAAACTGCCCCAGTACCGACCTAATTGTTTTTGACGGACAGAGAGTGTCTTCCCCTCTCAACAACTCTCTTAACTGTAAGGCCCCTCAAAAGGTTACAGGGTCACCGGTCCGGCAACAGCTACGTCGGGCAAGATGGTTATGCCTTCCACCCTCGGCATAACTTCAATGGCCTCAAACTCCCCTGGTCACAGAGCAAATGCTCCAGCACCGGCCAATGTCATCCCACCCCACCCTTCTAGTTAGACTTACCACCCTGAACCACTGATCCCTCTCCCGACTAACTTCCCTCCTGCCTCTAATTCGACCTTCCCCTTTTTATTTACAAAAACCACATCGAGGATAACTAAGATGAATTACTTGAAAAAAAAAACTGTTGAAAAAAATTCTACGCACAAAATCAAAATACGAATTGTAAATTTAAGACAGAAATTCTCCAAATAGAGAATTAGTCAAGAGAGGAAAAAATTATCCTCTTTTCTGATGTAGGTTTTGACGTTCACACGGAACTCCACAATACGCTCACTGTGTGACCATCGAAGTTACTCCTTCCCTCAAAAAACAAACCCCATGTTCCTACATTGCCCCCACCGAGAGGCACTCCCTCTCCTTTCAACCCCAGTTCGGAACAGCCTATAAACGAACACTTCAACCCCCTAAAAGGCATACAATTCCCCCTAGAGCATACCTCACAGGCTGAAGTTCCCCCTTTCCCTCTGCCCCACCCCCTCCAGGCAAGGCAGCCCTCTCATCGTCCTCACACCCTGCTGTAAGCAGCTTCAACCCCTTGTCTTCTCTCCCCAACCGCCGGAGTCGATCCGACCCTAAATCAGCCTGGCCCAGAAAAAGACAATCCCTCAAAACTGCCTCTCCCCTCCAAGGATAACACCTCCCACCTTATGAAACCCTCACGGGGAGGGGCTCCAACCCTAAAGGAGAACCCCACACATCGCAAAGCAAGGTGCGAATATACGACACAAAGACCCAGGCAAACATTGGAACACAATTAACAAAAAGGCCAATCAGAATCAGCTTGTTTCAGCGACAGTAATCAATACTAGGAAGATGAAATTACAGACAAAGATTTTTTTGAAATGGAAAATTACTTCGAAAGCATACTTTTAAAAATTAAAAATTGGAACAAAATAGGGAATCAACTCTGATGTCCGAAAGGACTTTCGACGCTGATTTCCAGAACCCCAAGGTTCAAGGAATCGTTGAGACAGTAGATCGGGAAACACCAAGTAGGAGAAACTGAAATGATTCTAAAACCAAATGCAAAATCAACGAAAAAAATTACGAGTTACCGATCAAGATCAACTAAAAAGTCGGAAATGTCATCCCAGAATTTTTGTCAGAAATTCCCATATCAAGAAAAAAAAAATAAGGATTGATCTCAAATTAATCTTGATTTGCAGACCTCAGAATCAGGATTATTAGTTATATTTTCATAATCTATCGAGAATTCTAGGTTAGAAAACCTAATAGGTTTTGAAACAAACAAAAATATATGAGAATCACATCATTAAGAATCTCATCATATACGAAACTGAAGAGGAAAACACAACTTACCCTTGACATCCCTAAACGCACCCCCCCTCTCTCCGAACCTCACCTCCTCCTTCATCGGCTCTCACGCAACTCGACCGCTTGTGATTGATAACCAGTCAACCCACCCAATAGACCGAACGATGAAGATAGCAGGATCGCAGCTAGGATTGCCACCGCAGCACTCCAAACCACGTTGTGAGACTAAACCACTGAGCCCGCCAGCCGCCCCTCGCAGGTAGCCCAAAGAGATAAGGGGGTGTCCTCGTCGCAGACGTCGCCCACCTATAGAAGATCTTTCTCCCACATTCGTCCTTTCCCCTTCTTCCTTGTAACCCTCTTCTTCCAACCCATGGAACCTTGCCTACATCCCCTTACTCCCTCCCACGGTCTTCCCTCTCTCCACTGAGACCTTGTTGAGAGATGCGCTACCCCCATATTCTTCCACAGTGCAAGCAAGCACATAACAGAAGCAACAAACAGGAGGGCTTTCAGCAACGCCAAAACACCACTATCCTACTCCTCCATACCCCATGATCCCTCTCCCACCTCCTCCTCGCGTCACAGTTGCCGTCATAGCGCCCCAACGGCTCTTCGTTTCCTGCCCTCACTGCGAAGCCCGCCGTCGCGTCCAAACGTCGGGCGGCAGAGCGCTCCCAGTAATCAGCGTCGAAAGTCCGTTTGGACATCAGAATCGATTTCTATTTTGTATCCCTATTTTTTCAACTTATCATCCTGAATTTGACGATAAATTCATGATTCAAATTTCTTATGTTTCCTGATTTACTGTCTGAGCATTTTCATGATTTACGGTCTGAGCGATTTCCTGAACCTCGGGTCCTGGAAACTAGAGTCGAAAGTCCAGTTGGACATCAGAATCGTTTCTCTATTGTGTTTATCTACTTGGTTTTTCAAAGTCATCAAGTCATATATTCGGTCTGAGCGATTTCCCTTTTCCCAATTTTATCTGTACCTCGATGAATTTTTTTATTTCGATGCTAATTAGTTCTTACTTAGTAATTAGTCTTAGCGATTTTTCTATTTTCCAATCTTATCTATATTGCGATGGATTTTCTGTTTTCGATGCTATTTAGTTTTTACTTAGTATTAGTCTCCGCAAGGAGGTCTCAACCTGCGATCATTGTGAGATTTTGAGGCTCAACATGAGCTTTGTAGGGCTTGGGCTCACAAGTATTGATCGGGGTTATTTCCTCAGGATTGGAGCTCCTCCCTGCGAGGGCTACACAAGGTGGGAGGTGTTGTTCTTGAGAGGGTAGGGGCGGTATTATGGGTTTGTTTTTTTTTGGGCCGTGTGGATTTTCGAGTCGGATCGATATGGCGGTTGGGGAGAGTGGACAAGGGGTGCTGAATTTAGCAAGATGAGAGGTAGAGAGGGTTGTTTCACTGGGAGGGAGTGAGACAGGAGGAAAGGGGGAACTCCAGCTCTTCGGGGGCATACTCTAGGGGGAATTGTATGTTGCTGAGGGAGCGGCAATGGCCGCTTAGGGGGTTGTTCTGAACTGGGGGCGGTGTGGTGAGGGGACACCCTCCGGCGGAGACACTGTAAGGACAGAGGGATATTTTTAAGGGAGGAGTAATCTTGGGAAGTTTTGTGAGTTCTTAATGACTAGTTGAGCTTCGAATAGACACCGGAACCGCCACAGGATGAGGGGTGATTTTTCCCTCCCTCCCTATCGTTTCGTGGGGTTAGAAGGGGTTCTCTCTGCTTTTGTCTGAGTCGAATTTTTCTGAAGGAGGGCAGGGGGGGGTTTAGAACCGGAGGATGGGATCTAGTCAGGAGGCTCTCAATAGAGGAATGCCCGTTAGGCAAGTAGGTCAGAAGAACGAAGTTAGGACGACGCAGGCCGGTGCTGGAGCTTTTGCTCTGTGACCGAGGGGGGGCTTGAAGCTTGTGGAGTTATGCTGAGGGTGGAAGGCATAACCAGATCGTTCGACGTAGCGGGCGCTGGGGTATTAACCTTGTGACCTGTGTCAGAGGTTTGTCGTTAAGGGAAGTGTCGAGGGAGGAAGACACTTCCTGTCCGTCAAAACTAGGTTGGTCAATACCGGGGAAGGTTGCGGTGCCCTGTTACCCTAGCATGAAGGGGGTATGAGATCAAGTGAGTTCTGGTACATGGACTGAAAGCCTGGACATACTTTCCGTCTGTTGAAGGGGGAATTTTGGATAGTAGGTTGTTTCAGTTTTGACCCCCCGCTCATATAGTTTTCCAAGCCTTTCCAGATATTTTTATAAACAAAAAAACTTAGTAACTGCGTATTGAGTAACCTAGCAATAGGTCGGTAGGTCAACAGTTATTCATGGTTTCTAAAAATGCTCCCGAACTTCTTTTGTAGTTCTCAGATTGTTATTGGTTGAAATTTTCAGATTGTCTTAAAATTCTCCTGAACTCTTTTTGTAGTTCTCAGATTGTTCTTAACCAAAATTATCAGATTGTTCTTAGTCGAAACCAGGTAATGGCCCTGGTGTTCCAAATCCTTTGTATCATTTTATATGGGACGCTGGGCCCGGTTCCCAGCACGTGTTGCTCCCCACGAATAGATTGGAGTATTTKTCCCCCCCCCCCCCCCCCAAAAAAAAAAAAAAAACAAAAAAAAACTAGTACCACCTGCGCGAAAGGGACCAAAGGCCCCGCAAAACCCACCCGCTTCCTCGCAATTTAGGGTAAATGACCCCAGGGCCTCTAATCTGCATCATCCTGAATGGAAGCCTCTCTGCCCTCCATGAAGAAGCCCCTACAAAGTGATGGTCACCAATCAGTCTCCAAGTGCTTGGATGATAACGGAAACAAAAAGCCGTTAACTTCATAATGAGAGGAATTCCTAACTCGCGTATGTTACTCTCGCTTTTCTTCATAATGAAACTTCGTATACAGGAAAACCTACTTTTTTTTTTTTTTTTTTTTTTTTTTTTTTTTTTTTTGAAGTCCATGATGTTGTAGAGGCCAGTCACCGAGTAGTACGCAGTGATCACCCAGAGCAGTAGGTCGTGGGTGTCCTGGAATATGAGACCACCTCCCATCCCATCCTCATGTCAATACTTCTAGCGCACCCGCTATCCTACTATCCTACCTCAATGTGACCAGCACTTAAGACCATTACCCTAGTACCAATGGGCAAGTAACTTGGACCGAACAGTAGTGATAGGCATCAAGGATGATAGGTTGCCCAACCATGGTGAAAGCTGAATTGGACGAGCCTTATCGAACAGGAACTTCGAACTCCAGGCCCAGAGAATCTACTACAGGCCCCAAGAGACTCTGGGCCCCAGGATTCAAACAGGGTAACACTTATTGAAACAGTCTTACCGTCCTTCCTCTCGCTTACCCAAGGCCAGGCGGAACTTGGACTGGCCTGAGCGATTTTTTCCCCTACCCTTACCCCAGGGTCTACGCCTTATCGGTGCGAATACCCTTACAAGGGTATCCGCCCTGGTTTTTGCAAGCAACAGAAATTATGTCTGGTTTAAAGTTTGAGTATATCGCGTGAGTCGCGGCCGTGTCTGTCGTTTACGTTGACTGGATGGTTGACTAGAGTAGAGAATGTGTGGGTGAGCAGACTTAAGGCGCGCGTGATCTCTTTTTATCCTTGATGACTGAAAAGTCGGCGTGGTCGCCGACCAAATTTTTATTTTTCTGATTAAGTTAGGATTAAGTGGATCCTGCCTCCTGATTGGTGTGTTTATTTGTGACCTATGCGTACGTGCGGATAACGACATCGACAACGAGGAGGCCTTGAAGTGTTTTCAGTAGGCCCGCGCGTTTATCGTTGGCAGCGTCAGGGCGGTACTAGCGGTTCTTTTTCCCCGTTTACCGTCTTCTGACGATTAAAAGTTTCTAAATATTTTTATTATTTATTGTGTTATTATTATGTTGCTCCGGTGCTCCTTAACTCACGCACGTCGCTGGGTTCGAAGGTCGTCGCGACGATCGAGGGCCTTGAGCACAGGCCTATTTTTCGGTGACCTGCGGATTCTGGTATATTCGAGGTGCTGGCAAAATTCCTCTATCCGGCTCGTCGTGAAATACAAACCGAGGAGGGTCCCGCAATGCCTTGTGCGGTGCTGCACCGATGCGCTCGATAGGTGGCGCCGTTGCCGGGGATATCGGTTGTCTGCCGTTGTCCCTAGTGGAACGACATCCGGGTATGGGATTGTGAGAACTAGGCAAAAAGAGAAGTCTTTGTTGAACTCTTTATGGTTAATCGATTGATGGTATTGGATGCAAACCGAGTGAGGGTTGATTGTGCGAGATGGTTGTGGCTAGTGCAGTAATGATGGCGCAAGAAGGATAGGCATTTTGTCTATGCAATCATGCACTCTGACCAACATGATGGTAGGTGGAGTTGATACCCTCTTCTGACCTTAGGAGTTGGTGAGTTCTGGACGATGCCTTGGGTGATTGATATGGCTAAGGTGAGATGAGGAAGTATCAACTTTGCTAAGTGTGATTATCGTGGAAGTAAACCCTGTAAGGTACTTATCACAACTATAAGAGTTAACTGAGTGGCCATGAGAGCGATGGGGTACTTTGGCTTTAGAGTGAGGCAGAGGATGAGTAAGGGAGCCTATCATGTCGGAAGTCATGGAAGGACTTCGATGAGGGTTAGGCTAATGATGTTGAAAGCCTTTATGAGCATGGGTCAGGATCCTTGAATCTGGTTTCTAAGTGGTTGTTCGGATTATATGTACCCGAAGGCTATGTATGCTCAGTATATCTATGTATCCAGATATACAAACATCACTATTGTGTGTATGTAGCCCGTAGGCCATGTATAATTTGCAAGCTATGTTTATGTCCGAAGGCAGTGTGTCCTCTGTGAATCAATGTATCGAGATGTATAGGCAGATCATGTGTGTATATGGAAGAGAGAACGAGGCAAGCTAGACAGGGACCCCCCCTAAGGTCCGAACCAAGCTCGAACCCGTGACCTTGAAACATGTAATCGTATGACTCTACCATATGAACGACTAGTGGAAATGGTACGAACGTGTGATATGTCAGATTGGGGAGATTAACAGAACACCCAAGACTAACACCCCCAAACAACCCATGTGAAACTCAAAACCAACATACAACACCATGAACAACCCTTGGGTGGTGCGCTGGCAGTGTCTGTAATAGCTTATCTGCGTCATCCCAAGGGAGGGTGTGTCCAGCCGGGTGTCATTCTAACGCTCTGACGGTGTCCATGCGCAAGGTTACAGATTTGAACCCGCAACCTCATACCACAATGCGCATTTCCAACCGGTGCTCTAACCACTAAGCTACATACAGGAAACCTACTTATCGAGGTGATAAAAGCATCCCCGGTAAGTAGGCTCCATCTATTGGTGGGAAGTTGCACCTGCTGGAAATCGGGTCCAGCATCCCTGTACAATGATGTGAATGTATCAGCTGGAAATCGGGTCCAGCATCCCTATACAGAGATGTGTTGATATCTCCCACTACCTATGTATGTACGTTAACCGATATAAGTCAGATGATGGGGGAACCCTATCCATCTGATCTACAGTTTCTCCAAAACAAGCTAAGACATCGAATCCAATCTTATCTATCATACCAGGAGATAGAACCCTAACTTTGATGTGATGTGTGTGAGCTGGAAATCATAACCATCTTCCTTATACAAATGATGAGATGTCATAGTAAACAATCAATCCATCCTATATATATGCGAACCTGACCTATATCTCTGAAAAGAACAGAGGCATTGATTACTCCCGTACACAAGGGAAGGATTGACCTCCTGCTCATGAAGTAATATTCCTAATGAGAGGCATTAATTCCTGACCTCCTGCATATCGACGATGAAAATCATCGTCATCAAAACCGCCACTAACAGATTGGGCTAGCGAAACCCTGACCTATCCCCTCACCTGATGGGCGACCCTCCCCCTTGTTGATTAAAGTTGCAGAGGGCAACTCCAATCGTCGATCCATCCGAAATCAATGAAGGGGAGATCATCTATCCAACTTCCACCCTGTGCCAACCAAAGAAAAACGGATCAACATGAAGATACACCAGGTTGGGAGGGGGGGGAACGGTAAAACGCACTCTCACCCCCAAAACCCGCATCGCCAGTCCGATCAAGCCGGTAATTCCCCCCCACTGCGCTGCTGTCATTATGGCGGCCCTTATCGTTGGCCACGTTGTTGTTATTGGTTTAGTTGTCGTTGTTGTTGTTGTTGTTGTTGTTGTTGTTGTTGTTGTTTTTGTTGTTGCCATTGCGACTGTTGTTGTTGTTGTTGTTGTAGATGTTGTTACTGTACTACTGTAGATGCCTTTGTATTCACTGTTGACGCCACCGCTGCTGCCACCGTTGTCAATAACGCCAACTCCACTTCCCACTCGCCTGTCGCTGTTGTCGCTGTTGTTGTTGTTGTTGTTGTTGCTGTTGTTGTTGTTGTTGTTGTTGTTGTTGTTGTTGTTGTTGATGTCGTTGTTGTAGTTGCCTCTGTTCGTGCTGTGATCATCGCCTCTGCTGCCGCTGTAGCCGTCAACCCATCTCCCCCACTCACTCGCCCACCTCATCAAGGGCATATTCCCTCTCGTCAATGCCTTGATGAGGTTGAGGGTCATCGTCAGCGATGAGAATTGTTGTCGTTGTTGTTGTTGATGTTGTTGTTGTAGTTGTTGTTGTTGTTGTCGGTGTCGTTACTGCAGTGACTATCACTTTGTGTGCCCTGTTGATGTCGCCGCTGCTGCCGCAATTGCCATCAGCCTCCACTCCACGTCCCACCCGCCTGCATCACCAAGGGCATATTCCCATTCGCCGCCCTGATATTTATGCTCAGCTGCTTCACAAATCATCTCACTTTCAGTTTCGCACTCCTCACATACTGCACTGATAGTTGCATAATAGCCGACGACTTCTTCATCCTGCTCACCATCACCATATTCCCCAGTGAAGACGCGGTCCTCGCTGTCAAAAAGAGTATCACCCACTCGAAATGGTCCATGTTGTAGCTCCCTCACCAGCTCCATCGCTCACCCAGAAAGCTGCGCCGGTATTAAGTTTCGTCGTCGATCTTTACTACTGGCGCTACCCCTGCCCGCGCGTCACAGACATCCATGTCACCACGACAGATGCCACGTGGCAATCAGGGAGCCACGCCGATCCGTCGGGCGCGGGCACAAGCCTAGCAGCCGAGGAGCTCCCCTCCCGAGGCGCTAGCCTAGCCGGAACTTAGGACCGGGCCTTACGGTCCGCCGGCATCTCTATGGGGGACCACGGGCGCTAGCACTAGCGCAGCCTTTGCATTCCTCTGGGCATGTTACTCTCTCTTAACATCTTCACTTGTCTGCAGCAATGCCCTACCTCCCGCACGGCAGGGGCCAAAGGCCCCACAAACCCACCCACCTCCTCGCGATTTGGGGCAAACCACCCCACCTATCTGCATCAGATCCCAAGGGAACCCCACCGCCCGCATGACGGGGCCCCAGCGGATGGACACTCACTCTTCCATCTTGTGGCTTTCCAACCAGAACTACAAGCAGACAGGAAAGTAAGAAAAGATGTGAAAGGGATGGAGGCTGCAATGGTAGCAGAACGAAAAACAGGTCACCCATGGCCAACAAATCCAATGTACCATCCTCTTTTTTTTTCTTTTTTTTAAATAGAAACTTCGTAGACGGGAAACCTACTTAACGAGGTGATACGAGCATCCCCGGTAAGTAGGTCCCGGCGTCAAAGGCTCCATCTATTGGTGGGGAGCTGCACCTGCTGGAAATCGGGTCCAGCGTCCCTGTACAATGATGTGACTGTATCTGCTGGAAATCGGGGTCCAGCGTCCCTGTACAATGGTATGAATGTATGTGCTGGATATCAGGTCCAACCTCCCTATGCAGAAATATGTTGATATCACCAACAACCTATGTATGCATGTCAATCAATATATGTCGGCTGATGCGAGACCCTATCGTCAGATCTACAGTATCTCCTAAACAGGCATCAAGCCCAATCGTATGTATCAAACGAAACCCTAACCTTAATGTGATGTGTATTATACTGATGTGATGTGAGTCAGCTGGAAATCGGGTCCAGCGTCCCTATACAATAGTGTAACTATGTCCTACAGTCAGAGTCTGTGTGTATATGTACAGCAATCCACATAAGACAACATCCAATCAGTCACACAGATGTGATGTGTATGAGCTGGAAATCAGGACCAACATCCCTATTGTGTGTTCAAACGTGTAACTATATCTCAGAAAAGAGCCCAGGCATTGATTAATTCGGTACGCAAGGGAAGGATTAACCTCCAGCCCATGAAGTATCATCCTAAAACCCCTCAACAAAGAACTCAAAGCAAAACACGAACCCTAAACTACCCACCTCCCCTTGGGGCCATCATCAAAATATGTCTCAATCAAAATATGTTATCAGAGGGGGAAACCCTAAACCTCCTTATCAACCATATCAGCCATATCTCCATCATGACGCCGAACAGAGGCTGATCGCCCTTCTTGATTCAAACTGGGGGTCGGGCAATTTCAATCCCTTCAACTGTACCATAGTACACAAGTAATAACCAAAATCCGCCCCTAAAACGGCAGATCAGGGACCATGCCAACAGGACCAATCCATGTGCCACCCCTGGGGTCCCCTCCCCCACCAACATCAGCAGGCACTCGGGTGCCCTCCCCTGGGGACATCAGCAGGCTCTGCTCAATGCCGATAGGGGGATCCCCCCTGGGGTCCCTTCCCCTACGAACATCAGCAGGCACTCGGGTCCCCTGCCCTGGGGACCCTGTCAGTCAGCAGGCTCTGCTCAATGCCGATCGGGGGATCCAGTGGTCTCTCTCTATACGTGGCAGGGCCACGAAAGCTACATCAGACCAATGGGGATTGAACCCCCAACCTCCTGAATGCCGCTTGTGAGCCTTACCAGCTGAGCTAGGCTGCTGGATGCTTGCGGCTTTTTATGGTTTAATCCAAGGGCTACTGTAGTTGAGGGGGCGCGAGGTCTCGGGGCATACTGCCTAACTAGTACTTTTTTTCACTTATTTCTCGACGTGGTTGCGTCCAGGTGCGGCCGTAAATGCGGTCAGATACATTTAAGATAGAGCTGCTGTGAGGGTGCCCTCACTTTCACGGATTAACGAGATACACGGTGCGTTGCCCCGTTGCACAACAATGAAATGTATCTAGACCGCTGTTTCATCCCCGTACATTCAAAACATCAATCAGTGGGAATGTAACTGGTCCATGGGTCAGTCCAGAGTCCAGATGCATGTCGAACGTTGAACAGTGGAGCGAGACCCACTGTCCGTGGATGCCGAAGATAGAACCGACGGCAATGACGGCCGATGTGGACGAATCTAACGGCAACACGTCCAGAGGTTTGTAGAAAAAGTCGGTTCTATCTTTGTAGAAAAAGGTCGGGAACTTCATAATAATAATTAAAAAAAACTCGGGAATCTAACGGCAATGCCGTCCAGATGCGATTTTGTACAATTTTATTACTAGGGACTGGTAGGATGCTATATGCGATTTTGTACAATTTTATTCTTTTGCTGTCACCCACGTGGGGGCGCATGGCGGGAGACGTAGCGGGAGACGGTGCCGATGCGCGCGCGCGGGAAGATTTCGGAGATTCTTGATGGCGCCATATGTGTAATTACGCGGCAGTGGGTCCAGCCGCACGGAACTGAGTATGGCGGACGGAAGCCGGGCGGTGTATACCGAAGGCAAATTGATGTGAGGGGTGTGCTCGTAAGGGGAGAGAGAGCAAAGCGCAAATGAGGAGGAGGAGGAGGAGCTCGCTTTCCTATCGCTCTCGAAATGACCGGGAAGGATGACAGTGTGCTCTTGATATCACGGCGAGGATGTGAACTACCCGTTCATAGAGGTCGCTAATTTATGTTACCTCATCTTTACAAGCATAAGCGTGTGTGCGAGACACACACACACACACACACACACACACACACACACACACACACACACACGCACACACACACACACACACGCACAGAACACACACACACACACACA
>BFEA01000084.1:2479082-2515271 GCA_003427395.1 Chara braunii
CTCTCTCTCTCTCTCTCTCTCTCTCTCTCTCTCTCTCTCTCTCTCTCTCTCTCTCTCTCTCTCTCTCTCTCTCTCTCTCTCTTGTGTTAGCTCTTCGTCTCATTGATTTGGCTACCTTAGGGCTGCGCTCCCCGCGCCCACGCGGTAGACAATTCTGTTTTTGGCTCAACAGAATACAACAAAACTTTGGAGGTAGGTGTTCTACGTAGTGCTTTATCTCTAAAAAAAAACAGGGCCCAAAATGGGGTTTCGCGGGCCCCAGGCTGCAGGTCGGGCAGGGCTCGAACCCCGGCCTGAACCCCGAACGTTCAGGGTCGCAACCCTAGCGTCAGCCATTATTTGGCAATAGATAGGATAACAGAATTGGATGGAGGTGCCTATAATAGTTTCTTACCCCCTTGGTCTACCTGGGTTAAAAATGTAATCACAAGGGTTAAGGACATTTGGGATACATCCAGGAAAGATTTGAAGTCAGTGGATCAACTAGTAAAGTCGTCAGTGAGATATGCTCATAATCTAAACTAGCTTAGTGCCTGCGGTGCTGACGGTGCGGGCTACACCCACATAAAAAATTACGGTATAGATCAGTCAACGTACTCACACAGAATTAAATGGACTTTTTTCCCCCCAAGTTAAGAATATTTTTGTTTTAAGTTTTTTCTTTATTTTCTCAAGTTGCAGGGGGGGGGGGAGGGTTGTCGGATTTGGATCCATATCTTGCTTCACCTTACACAAACCCCTACCTAAGCCTACTTTCACATCCCAAAAAAATATACATGTATGTTTACGAACTGCAAAACTCTACGTTTATACACATTTCTTAAACTCAACCAATATATTAGAATAAATAGTTAAGATATTCATTCTTCTTTTTTAAATAAGTTCCAGACGGTCCTCTCAAGTCACTCTCTAGCCCATGGCGGTTCTATAGAGGGCTTGCTTCTCTCATGACCTTTCGCATACTTAGGCTTCCACACAACGTCAACTCCTCCCCCCTGAGCAACTACCTCGCTGTGTCCTTGCTCTGCTTCTTCCTCCACTACTGAAACTTCATTTACCTCCTCCCGTTCCCATCCTGGTCTATGAAGAAGTGGCTTTTCTTCTTCCAGTCCTGGGGCAGTCTCCTCTTCGCTCCCCCTACTGACCCTCCCTCCGCCGAACAAGCATTCCTCAACTTAGCTTTCAAATCTAAAGCCAACTTGCTGAGGGATGCAAAGTTGTTCCTAGAGGACGTGGCCTCATTGACTAGCAAACCCTCGATGTGATCTGGAAGACACATCATATAACTGGTGAGGAGTATCTCCCTATCATACAGCACGCTAGACACCTCAATCAGTTTCTCTACCTTGTCAGCGACATTCCTGACATCACTATACTTTCTAGCATCAAGGTTCTTGAGCTCGCCAATAGCCCTTGGGGCTGCTGCCTGTTATGCCACCTAGCCTCTGCTAGGGTCGTAAACTGATCCAGCATGATTGTGGCTGCCCATGCTGCCAAGTCCAGTCCGTAACCTGCCTCTGCTATCATGCCATCTGGCCACCTACCTGCAGAGCCCTGCAGAAAGGATGCAACCCCTATAGCTTCCTCATCTAGCTGGGTGGCCTTCGTCTGCACAGACGCAGACAGACCGGAGCCGCATGGCCAGGTTCTCCTTCTTTCGATCACCTGGGAACACTTCTGGCTGTACCATGGAAGTCTTGGCGAAGGCTGGGACTGTGTCTGTCCTGCAGGCCCTGTAGGAGGCGACACATGTGCCTGCATTGTAGCTGCAGACACTGGGGATGATAGAGACTGAGCCTGGAAATGAGATGGACCTGCACCTACCCCACCGGGTGGAACTATGCCATATCGGCGCCCAAAATGCCCTAATACTGGCGGCAGAGTCATCGGAAGTGGCCTTTGAGGCCTGGCTGTAACGATCGTACTGGCTGCAACTCGTCTTCCTGTCATCTATCACAGCATCATCGTTATCTGGTCCAGAGATTACTGCATGGAGACTAGCTTGCTTTCTACAGACAGTACCGGCTCATGTGGGCCCCGCACATTCTGTTGCAGCGATCTGCCTAAGCCCGGCATACTACTCTCATCCACCTTCTCTAACTCCTGCGTATCTCTGTCTATTCTCCAGAAGTTTTTCCCTATTAACTAGTATTAAGTTCTATTCTCTCTTATCTTTCAGCTTCTCGCAACACAGTTTCTTTCTGCATGCGGCGTGCAGCGGCATCTTTATAATGCCTGCTGCTCAGGAGGAAGGGCTTGGGGCTGGCTTGACTGCACACCAGCCATCTGACTCAATTGTGACCCCATGGAGAGACTCAAGACAGACTGCCCAGTGCCCTGGCCCTGAATTGGCCCGACACTCTACTTGGATGCTTGTGTGCCCATTGCTGCTAACGCCCCGTCTGCTAAATCAGCAGTGGTCCTAGAAGCCACAGGTTGCCTTCTGGTGGCAGCCTAAGTCTAGCTTCGTCTCCAGGCCCTAATGCTTGGAAGGTGAAAGGTAAGCTTCAAGCACCAGGTCCTCTCCTAGTCAACGGCCTAGCAGCTTTGTCTCCCTCCCTCTCCTCACTCCTCATGCAGACAGCAACAACTTCTACCTACACAGAACAGCCTACAAAGTTGGTGAATAATGAACAAGTAAATAGTACCAGGAAAAAATACGAGGGCTGACCCAGCGTCTGTACAGAAACTCTCAGACCTATGAAACTCACAAAAGCTGTTTCCCCGGCTGATGGGGAGCAATCCAGAGGACAGCGCTGGCAGCGGCTGCAGTGGCCAAGCTTGCTGCTTGGAGCTCGCGGGTTAGCCTGGGGGTATTTGACAAGGCATTGGTGGTCAATAATTCGGTACTCGCCAGTCTATGGTACACAGGAGCCATTCACTTGGCTAGCAGACGCAAGTTTGTGCAATTGAGGGGAGCAATCCATACGTATCTATGGAAGGAAAATGCAGATTTGGAGGCGGGGCAGAGAACTCCATATGTAGGGTGGCCTGGCTGAAGCTGGTTCAACCGAGGCGAGTGGCGGGTCTGGGTATTTTGGATACAAGGCTGCAGATGATCGCCCTCCAAGCGTGCCGCTTGGAGCTCGCTTGTTAGCCTGGGGGTATTTGGCAAGGCATTGGTGGTCGATAATTCCGTACTCGCCGGCATTGGTGGTCGATAATTCCGTACTCACCGGCATTGGTGGTCGATAATTTCGTACTCGCCGGCATTGGTGGTCGATAATTCTGTACTCGCCGGCCTATGGTACACAGGAGCCATTCACTTGGCTAGTAGACGCAAGTTTGCATAATTGAGGAGAGCAATCCATACGTATCTATGAAAGGGAAAGGCAGATTTGGAGGCGGGGCGGAGAACTMCATATGTAGGGTGGCCTGGCTGAAGCTGGTTCAACCGAGGCGAGTGGCGGGTCTGGGTATTTTGGATACAAGGCTGCAGATGATCGCCCTCCAAGCATGCCGCTTGGAGCTCGCTTTTTAGCCTGGGGGTATGTGGCAAGGCATTGGTGGTCGATAATTCGGTACTCGCCGGCCTATGGTACACAGGAGCCATTCACTTGGCTAGTAGACGCAAGTTTGCGTAATTGAGGAGAGCAATCTATACGTATCTATGAAAGGGAAAGGCAGATTTGGAGGCGGGGCGGAGAACTACATATGTAGGGTGGCCTGGCTGATGCTGGTTAAACCGAGGCGAGTGGCAGGTCTGGGGATTTGATAAATTGCCCTTCAATTGAGGAATGTCGTTTGGCTGCTTCTGAGGGTGACAGGGGAGCCATGGAGGGGAGTAACAGAACAGCATGTAGCTTACGCACTGAGAAAACCGCCATAGGTGGTGGATTTGTTTCACCAGCGCTAGCTTGGTGGGCCATGTTCGATGGGGTGCCGTATGGTCCACCCCGCTGACCTTATGGAAGGACAGGATGCCGATCCAATGCAGATTGCCAGAATCAGCGGATGCTGTTTTTAATCAGCTCCTTTTTGACAGCAGGTTCATCTGTGCCGGGGGGGGGGGGGGGAGGAGGGGCTCATTTCCATGGCAAGGTAAATCGGAACGGGGGGCTTACAAGGTGGGATACCTGTGGGACCCCCGGCGGGGTGACTCGAGATCGGATGAGGAGATGATGGACAGACTCCTCTGGCAGACCAAATGGCCCCAGCGGCTGATGGGAGCTGAGAAACGCAATCCCACTCCAATGGGTGGATCTACTGAGGAAAAGCGGCCTGCAGGAGGGGGATTGGGTGAGGGGGAAAGGGAAGCTTCACCCGTGGGTGGTGTGCAGGATTGGAAAAGGCGAGAAGGGGAACCGCCGGAAGGTATGGAAGGGGTGGTGAGCTTGGGGTTTAATGGGTTAACCCCCCTGCTGGTGTGAGCGGGTCAGGATGGACTGCCCTGCCCGTGCCAAATCAACCCGGCGAGGGTGGAGACAGTGTCGGGGTCAGGATGGACTGCCCCGCCTGTGCCAAATCAACCCGATGATGGTGGAGACAGTGCCGGTTTGGGGGGCAGACTAGGTGATGAGGAGTATCTCCCCTTCTGCCTCAGCAGAACACGGCACGAACTGGTAATCGTTCCACAGGAGTGGTACCTCCCCCCCCCAGAACTATAATAAGAAGAGCATCGCATTGCAGCAGCTTGCCACGAAAGCTGTCTATCGTTCGCTGCTCCCGGAGGTGGATGTCGCTATGGAACTGCAGGATCGGTGGGCCAAAAGGGACTGGATTCCCCAGGCATGGATGGCTTGATGGACGTATCACAGATGGCAAGAGCAGTGTGTATTATTGAAGACCCTGCCGAATCAGAAGCAAGTAGGGCTGCTATGGTTGATCTACCATCTTGCAGTCCCTATGGCACAATGGTTGGCCACTAAGTGCCTACACACTGATGAGCGCTGCTCCAACTTGGGATGCAGCCAGGTGGAGACTATCACGCATGTATTCGCGCATTGCCCTGCAGTATCGAACTTCTGGATATGATGGGGCTGAAGAAATGAGGGGAGCCCTCTCCGTGGATGGTCAACAAAGATGACGACGTGGCAATTCTGCTGGGAACAGCCGTGACCGTGAATCGGGAGGATAAAGACCAGATCTGTGCTGCTGAAGTGGTCAGGGGGGCGGTCCTTTGGGCAATACGGACGCCCCGGAATGAAACGATTCGACAGGGCAAGGAGGTCACCATGCAGGGGTTGAGGAAACAGAGCACTGGAGACTGCGAGTGGCTCTCCTGGTGAACTATCGGAGGTGTAGACGGAAAGCAGGAAATGATGATAGCAAGTTCTGGAGGGTATGGGGAGCCTATTTAAGCTCGGTTAAGAAGGATCCAACGACAGGCAATCTGGGTTTCGGTTCAACTCTGGAAAAGTACGCTGTTGACGTGGATGAGCAGGGGATCGATAGGGTCCAGGTCACTTTGTATTATAAAGGCATTATATTTTGAGAATAGGGGCCCGTGTACGATGAAGTGAGGGGGTAGGAGAGGGGGAGATCCACCCCAATTACTTAAGAGGGGGAACAGGCGGGGATGGATAGGATAAGGGACGACTAAGGAAAAGCTGGGAGATGGAAAATAGCCCCCAGAATAAGGGGGTGAAACCCTACGCGAAGGTAGGGGGCTTAAAGGAGGGATGTGAGTTGAACAGGTAGCAGGGAATTATTTGCTCTGCTTCTCGAGTACCAGGAGACAATTGAGGTGGTGGGAAAAAAGATAGAAGGTATAAGAGGGTAAATGAAGCGCGATAGGAGCATAGGTGATCAGGTTATAGTAGTTGGGAGGTACAATCAGCGATAGAAGTGAGTTAGCGCTGATAACAAGTCTGAACGATGGGTGTGAAACAAATGAGAGACCCTGAGGTTGGAGGCACAGTCCGGTGGCCCTAACCTGCCCCCTCGAGACACACATAGTGTGTGTCTGGGTACCGAACAGAGGTTTCCCGCCCACTATCCGAGCCCCGGGTGGGACAATGTAGGCATGTGTCACCGAACCGCGCCCCCCAGCCCCCCCTGCACAGCGTCTAGGGCGACAGGGGAGTGGGGGCGTGCTTGTTGCTTTCCTTCTATCTCGACTGTTGTTACATGCTTGCCGGTGATAAGCAACCGGACTTCTGCCCTCCAGAATAGATGGGCCGTTGTGTTTTGGGAAAACAAACAAACAAAAACAAAAACAAATGCTGTCTAATCAGGTCTGAAATTGATAATGCAACTACCAAACAGACTAAGTAGACAGACTAAGTAGATTTCTGTTGTAGCTCACATCTGATCAGTTCTGACATTGACAATGCAACTACCAAACAGACTTAAGTAGATTTCTGTTGTAGCTTGCACCATCAATTAGGACCAGCAGTCTCTCTGGATAATTAATCAAACAAAAAATGCGACCTGCTTCCTACAGAATACACCACATACGGAAATAGGCAAATGAATATACAAGCGAGTTAACAGCTAAAAACCTACCCCCTTTCCCTGTGTCCCACAGATTATCATTGCAACATTATCCGGTGGCGTATTGTGAGATGCGGTGTCTCACAGCAAACCGGCCCACCCCAGTGCACAAACCTCACAGCGGGTGACCAACCTGATCAGAGTTTATTTTGAGTCGCAAACAGGACGACTTCCCTTTATGCCCCGCCAGGTTATCTTTGAGATGTTCTGGGAACCGTTTTTCCTCACTTTTCCCAGGCCACCACACTGTGGTTTCTATTGCACTGCTGAAGCTGAGTGTGACTTGTGCATGCATGTGTGCACTACTCCAGTGACCTGTCTTTCAACGTGGGCTCGTGCTTCACCACCCACGGCACTTCACAGGCACCACCCTTCTCTCACCAGATGCGCCAGAAGAATGTGGACTCTCAAGGTAGCGCACTCTCTTGCACCTCACCAAAAGAGGACTCTGTGTGCACTTCGACGTGGGGTCGTGCTTCACCACCCAGGGCACTTCACAGGCACCGCCCTTCTCCCACCAGATGCACCAGAAAATGTTGAAGGTAGTGCTCTCTCTCGCATCTCACCAAAAGAGGACTCTCAAGTAAACCACTCCTAGCCGTAAGAAAGATAAAGGAGAGGTAGATAAGGTCAGAGACAACATACCTCGTCAGTGCCGGCCCCAACCACAGATTATCTCACAAGCTGTGATGTGTGCTGCTCATTGACCGGTTGTAGCCAAGGAACCACTGACAATATGATGCAAGTGCCTCCATAAGCAACAGTGAGCATCGTCATACTCCCAACACACATGACATATCCCTAAATGTAGCCTTCCAGCCGTGCATGCTCTACCTCGTGCATGACCTACCTGCAGCAAGAATGTGATCAAATGCATCGCATGAAGTCCCAGTACGAGTATGCTTTTATCCTGCAATTGACTGTGGTGACAGTGTGGTCTCAGTCATTTTTTATTGTTATGGTCGTCATCAGTTCTCAATTCGAAATTCACAAAGAGACATTGACACTCAATTGCAACTCAAATGTAAAAGATTGGAAGAATAATAAGAAAAGGGAAGAAAGAAGAACGAAGAATAGAAGAAGAAGAAGAAGAAGAAGAAGAAGAAGAAGAAGAAGAAGAAGAAGATAAACAGAAACTGGAACCGATGTCACTTCTCCCTTATGTAGTCTTCAACCCTCCCCCTCATCATCTCCACCATCATCTCATCATTAATAATAAACAATAACAATGAATGAAAGAGCCAGAATCAAGTGTCTCCTCCCTCTACTGCTGCCAAGCACACTCTCCCGTATGCAGTTCTCCAACTATTCTCTCTCTCTCTCTCCTTCCCCCTCTACCGTTCTCTCTCTCTCTCTCTCTCTCTCTCTCTCTCTCTCTCTCTCTCTCTCTCTCTCTCTGTGTGCTATGGTGTAGTAGGGTTCCAGCAGGAAGATTCATTCGATTTTGCTCATCTATAGATGCAAGCACCGTGATCTAATGCTGTCTCTTATACACATCTAGANCTCTCTCTCTCTCTCTCTCTCTCTCTCTCTCTCTCTCTCTCTCTCTCTCTCTCTCTCTCTCTCTCTCTCTCTCTCTCTCTGTGTGCTATGGTGTAGTAGGGTGCTGACAGGAAGAACCTGGCCACATTCGCACGCCAACTGAGCTGCCAAGATGTGGCCGGATTCATTTATTGGAATATCTCGAGGTTGTCGCTCTTTGTGAAAAAAGTACAGAAATAGATAAAGGTGGGTTGAACTTTTCTTTTCTTTTTTTTTTGGATCAGATATTAAACTGATCAGAACAGATACTACACTTGATCTTAGCCAAAAGGCCGAGAATTTCTCTTTTCATCAAATGAAACGAAAAAATTTCAGGGTCATCTCCTGGGCCTGGCGCTGGTCTGACATGGTCGGTAAGTAAATTGCACTTCGAAATGTGGCCACGTCAATTTCTTGCCGGCCTGAGTTTTGGCTGCATTTAAAGCTCACGCCATGACGCCGCGAGCAAAGTGAATTTCGACTTTTGGGTGCATACTGAAACTCGAAAACATGATGCGGCTGTAGTTCTTTCTTGAAAAGTCAGATATCCTGTTACGTGCTCCTCTGCTGCATGACGCGGCTGCATGGTTTGTTCTTTTTTGGGGGCGAACGGTGCAGGATTTATGATGTTTGCCTGTTTTTTTTTTTCAATGACATTGTCGCTTCATCACCATCACCTGCGGGACTGACCTCGTTTGTGGTTTGAGAAATGGGGATAAAAAAAAGGCCTACTCACAACTAGGGCAGGGTAGGGGTCATCTGCCTTGCCCTGGTGCCATTATCGCTGTTCGGTCAACGTCACCCCCTGAGATGGTAGATGGGTGATGGTCCTGAGTGATTAGCACTGAGGTAGTACAGTGGGAGTAGGGCTGCGCTGGGAGATTTGACGAGAGGAAGGGTAGGGAGGCGGCCTCAGAAACGAAGTATCAAGATAACCAAAAATGGCTGACCACTGAGACTACTGCCATATGTCTGGAATCCGACCACTACAACAACCTGGACTTTCGGAAAAAGAAAAAAGGATGTTTTTGACAGAATCTGGCCATAATTGCGGCTGGATGAGTCTGTATGTGAGTCCATGTACATGCCGTAAGAGTAATTTGTTGAGCAGGACTTCCCTACGTTTTCCTTCCGATGACGCCCAAACTCGAACTCGTCATCTTGACCAACAATTTTTATGCAGATGACAGAAGCAATAGGAGTCAAACAAATACTTCACAGATTTTTCTTTTTCGGTTTTCCTTTCTAAAGCTTAAAATTCTTCCACAATGTGTGCCCAGTGCCCACAGATTCCTTTTTTTCCTGGCTGTTGAATTTCGTGGTTGTTGTTCAGAAGTGAAGAATCCAGCTCAAACGGAACCTCACCCCTGGAATTGACCTCATAATCTTTTGCCAGCGAAAGACAGATGGTATTGAACTCGTGACCTCTCGCCAACCGAAGGCCGAAGGTTAGATCAGCGAAAAGATAGATGGAATTGAACGCATGACCTTTTCACAGGAGAAGGTGGACCAGTTATCCAATAGACGGGACCACTAACTGTTAAACAACAGACTAATACTGCGGCCTGCGTCGACGTCCTTTAAAAAGAAGGTAAGAGGGTTGAAAGCTCTGTGAACTGCATATAAACTGTGAAGTGTAGACATCTCTCTCTCTCTCTCTCTCTCTCTCTCTCTCTCTCTCNTCTCTCTCTCTCTCTCTCTCTCTCTCTCTCTCTCTCTCTCTCTCTCTCTCTCTCTCTCTCTCTCTCTCTCTGTGTCTCTCTCTCTCTCTCTCTGTCCCTCCCTCTCTCTCTCTTTGTGACCCGCTCTCTCTTTCTCTCTCTCTCTCTCTCTCTCTCTCACACACACACACACACACACACACACACACACACACACACACACACACACACACACATATACCTTGCCTGTATAGCCATGCCCAAACCCCAGGTCAAGGTTGCAGTACTAGCAGTTTGTGGAAGTGGACCGGACGCGGAGTCCTCTCTAGACGCTCTGCGGGATCCTTTGTTCTATATCAATATTTCTTTAGGAAGCTCTTTCGTAGATCTAGAAACTCTGCCTTGATAGCCCTCTGTGATTTCTTATGTAAATCTTCTGTTTTAGCCCCCTGAGAAGTTCAGGATTGGCCCGAGAACGAAACAATGTCGGGCTCTACGCCGACTTCATGCTGCGCTAGGTGTTTTTGCTTCATGGCGACTTTGTCATCACAGTCATGATGAGGTTGTCGGGCTGCCATTCATGATGATTCTACGAGACCCCCCTAGTGTGAAGATGGGTCGCACACTTCGATAACTATAGAATTTCATTTCGATCTCGTGGTTTCGAGACTGCGTGTGCGACCTCTGGCCTTCTCCTCCTCTCTCCTCCGCACCCCTCTTTGCTCCCCTTAGTGCGCCTCTAGGTTTTCTTTGTACCTCTTCCCCTCTTCTTCTTTCTGCTCCTTCTCTTCTCCTCTCCTATCAATCCATTATGATTTTTCATTATGTGTCGGAATTCTTTGATTTTTCACTCTTTTGGATGCATGTTACGAGCACTCTCTTGATTGTTTTGATCGGAACCTACTGTTATATGGTTGCACGCTGCCGACGGGAAGATGAAGAGAAGTCGTTTCGCCAAGGACGTTGATGGAAACAGTTTTAAAACCTCTTCTCTCCTCTATCTATGTTTCTGTCATGATTGGTTTGCGACCTATGGTGACGATGCACTGAGCCACACATGTAGGCACAGAGAGAGAGAGAGAGAGAGAGAGAGAGAGAGAGAGAGAGAGAGAGAGAGAGAGAGAGAGAGAGAGAGAGAAGAGGACAACAAACGAGGGGTTGTGACAGACTGTTTTGTTGGAGTTTCACCCACTAACTCATCAGGAGGGTGAACCCTCTACAGTCTGCAGAGCCCCCAAACTGATGATACTGTTGAGCGATAATCCACCTTAACCCCAGTTGCGGTTAAGCATCAACAACTTCCCGACAACTGATACCCTGAGGTGGGCAGCAACCACTGCCTTCGTGAGTCCGTGTGACGAAAATCAAAGCAGAGCATGACTCGCCCACACCAGATGGAAGAATCTACAGACTGCAGGTTCACACCCCATCATAAGGCAACAACCCCCCATGAAACTAAAAAACAAATCTTCCATGGCCAGAAAATACACTCCAGACAGGCTGCTGGCACTACCGGTAGAGGCACCGCATGGCCCTGACCACTGTGGGTCAACCTGACCGGAGAAAACCGTAGCAGGGAGCTACCGAAGTCGTAGAGTATATATCATCATTGAGAAATGTCTGGTGAAAGAGGACAGCAAATGAGGGGTTGTGACAAACCATTTCGTGGGAGTTTCACCGACTCATCAGGAGGCTGAAGCCTATATATGAAACTCCAACAAAACAGTCTGTCACAGCCTCTCTTGTTGTCCTGTATGCCTACGGTTCACCGGGCAGTTCTCCGTGATGATATATGGCATTGAAGCTGTCTTTAATCCGGAAAAGGGTTATATGGTTATAGACTTATAGTGGTCAAGATTATCACAGTCTTTTTAATTACAGAATGTAATCCCTAGAAGAAGGTGAAGAAAACTAGTCTTAAATTGCCTAAAAGGTTGTTGTTTTTCACAAAACTAGTAGACCTAAAAGGTTACTATTGTCTTTCCCAGAAGGACTAGAATCTGCAAAAGCCACGCCAGTCTTTAACTGGATGTGTTAAAGGATGTAATCCTGAAGGCTAGTTTCTCGTACCCTGGGTCAGCCTACCGTCGTCCCCCGAACAAACAATGTAGCCTTGTCGGACTGCCCGTATTGGACTGCAAAGATAGCTTGTATACATTAATGATCAGATGCCTGTGACGGACTGAAAATATATCTTGTAGACATCCTTGATCAGGATGCATTGTGCTCAGGGGAGGATGATAGTACTTCGCCTAACTAGCTCCCCCTCAAAAGCCCACGGGTTGCTGAGGAGTGCAGGCGGGGTGGGTGAGTTCGTGCCTCACCCACTTTTAATACTCTATTGTTGAAGTTTCTCTCTTGGTCCTACGAGCAAAAGTCAACGGTCCCGAACTTTCTGGATATAGTATGTCATCATGGATATGGGCGAGCATTCAGCAGTGGATCGGGGAAAAAGAAAAAAGCAGTTGGTACTCGTCAAAATGATGTATTCGGAAGCTATTCACTCAAAAATTTTAGGAATAAAAGAAAAAAGAAAATCACAAAATTGGGCTTGCTGACTTCAGAAGTTTGGATTGGATATACTTTATCTGGTGATATACTGCTCAGGGGCTATTGATTAGCATTGACTACGTTTTCTTAGCCCAACCTTTTCATGAAAAAATAGGGCGCCTTTTCCTTTGCTGGGAAGGATTGGATGTACTGTATGCGGTAATGGAATTTCGAATGGATATACCTATACTGTATTGGGGGCAAGGCGTGGAGGTTTGGGATGGATATACTGTATCTAGGGTGAGGTCCCACTTGCATGGATTAAGAGATTCTGGCCGTTGATCAAATTCATGATCTACGGCAAGTATGTCCTAATGCATGCCAGTGTGACCTTGGGCCGGCTGATATACTGTTTAGTTGTATTGACTTAATCTTGTCCTAAGCTTTTTTTTTCGTTTGTTTGTTTTTCTGGATGAAAGTATCCTGCAAAGATTAGGAAAAAGGAAAGGGTAAAGTACAAGAAGAGCCTGCTCAAGTTTAGGAGCGCAAAAAACTAGCCTGGTTGAAATGCACCAAGATGTCCGGATGGGCAAGTCCGTGATCTGAACCTGGACGATCCGCTGCCCAAGTACGTAACCTAACCTGGACATGTGTATGCTCATATGCATTTGAGTCAGGCTAGTTTTTTGCTGCAAAACTTGTAAAAGGATTATTTTTGCTTCCCGAACACCCCTCCACCTTCACCCCTTCCAACCAACCTACTTCCCTCCTCCCCCCTCCCCCCCCAAGAAAAAGAAGACATGGCCTTTCACAAACAAGATGACGTGTCCCCTCAAGTCATCACACACGGGGCCTTGCTCCACTACCTTCAGCATGCACAAAAGACAAGAAGTATGGTGGCGTATCTTTCCATGTTCTAGCAGAAGATTCATTCGCCTTTTGCACATTTGGATAGTAGTGGAGCGAGACCCGTGGTTACGCCAGCACAGGCCCACCCCGACTACCGCTTTCACCCCGCTTTCACCCGGATAGAATGCCGGGCCCTAATAGCTGTATTTGGGCCAAGGCCCAAGGTCGTAACGTTTGGTCCAAGTCTAGATTCAGGGGTCAGAAGTCGCACCTCTTGTCGTAGAGGGGTCTGAGAAAAGTCCTTAGGTCAACTGGTACAGGGTCCAGGGTCAAATGAGACTGCCTGTACCCACCACGCCAGGTATTTGACACCAGGAAAATCAGGAAGCAGGACGAAACCAGGGAAGAGTAGGGCGAGATTCAGAGATTTCTCAGGAGTCAACCACCACTACAGATCTGATGCACAATCACAATGCTGTCTGTACTGCTTCAGAAGTCTCCAGGCTGTACTGGGGCCTGGCACATAGTTGCTATAGCAAAGCCGGGCCGCTCAGATCGAGAAATCTGCGCACTCGTAGGAGGCAAACTGAGGTAGGCCAAGACTGGTCAAGTCTACAAAAGAGTTGCCTTCCCTAGCGGCTCGCTGCAACTGATTCATTCTGCCTTGCATATGCTGGTGGCCAGAACGCTGCTGATCGGAAGAGGTAGAGAGAGGAGACTGGTGCAAGTGGGAGGAAGATAGGGCCAGCCCAGAAAAGAGGAGGAAGAACTGAGCTATAGGAAGGAAGGGTGCCTGTGCGCCATAGCTGTAGGATAGAGGTAGGGCGCGCGCGCGCGAGGGAGAGAGAGAGAGAGAGAGAGAGAGAGAGAGAGAGAGAGAGAGAGAGAGAGAGAGAGNGAGAGAGAGAGAGAGAGAGAGAGAGAGAGGGAGAGAGAGAGAGAGGAGCTTACCTTACCTTACCTGTTGGCCACATATGGTTAATAGGTGGTGTCATTTTCGGCGAATTTTTCACCGAAACTGCCATTTCCACGAATTGTTTTTTTTTTTTGTTGTTGTTTGTTTTTTTGTGCGATATGTATGTGCTTTAGGGTATATCTGTATTCAGTTTTGGATCAACAACAAAAAAGTTGGCAAAAACACCGAATTCGGAGAACAAATTGGCGAACTCCGAAAGCTACTCCGAATAGGGTTTTATAGTGCTTTTTAGTTTTTTTTTTCATTTTTTTTGCCTCTTTTTTTTTTTTGGTGTTTGTATTACGAGCCTGCATTATTTGTTCGCTAATTTTTTGACGACATTGCTTGTGGTGGTGCGCCGAAAAACACCGAATTTTTGGTCTTCCATTAACCATCTCTCATTATCTGCGGTTCATATTAGGAGTCCGAAGGAAGGCAGGCGCCAACCTCCATAGCCAAGCTGTGATGCTGAGGCCGGGGGCCACGATCTGGTACCTGCAGAGAGACTTCATTAGTGTCATCAGGGAGGGAGATTGCATGCTGGGGTGACGAGTGGTGGTGAAGGTCCTGGAGGTGAAGGGGGAATTGAAGAGCCGTTCAATTATATTATTGATTAGTAATGAAATTGCCCCCCTCCTCTCTACTGCTTGCTCCTTATTGTGGGACATCATTGAGTGAGCTTCCTGACTTATTCCTGTCTCTTATACACATCTAGATGTGTATAAGAGACAGATCTGGTACCTGCAGAGAGACTTCATTAGTGTCATCAGGGAGGGAGATTGCATGCTGGGGTGACGAGTGGTGGTGAAGGTCCTGGAGGTGAAGGGGGAATTGAAGAGCCGTTCAATTATATTATTGATTAGTAATGAAATTGCCCCCCTCCTCTCTACTGCTTGCTCCTTATTGTGGGACATCATTGAGTGAGCTTCCTGACTTATTCTTTCTTTCTTTTTTCTTTTTTTTCCTTTTTTTTTTTGATAAAACAGGTCGAGAATTAATGAGTGAGGTTGAGGGAGAGAGTGACCATACTTGAGTGTGTGCTTGGGTGCCCGTAGCCAGTCCTTGTCGAAGAGAACAATCTTGAAAAATAAATAAATGAATAAATAAATAAATAAAAATAAAAATGAACAGATCGTTATGGGGCTGGCTCCTTTCCATTATGGGGAGTGTCAGTCCGGTTCCTATTCCCCCGGCAAGTCAAAATTGAATACAACATGAAACGGACACACACCTCCTTCCGTATGGCCGAAGGACCCCTGATCAGCATTGATTGCTTCCCTGGAGGAGGATCGACTGTCAGCTTGCTTTGCCCACTTGTTTTTCTCAGGCGCCATCCAGGGCCTGTCAGATAGATCTATGCAGAACTAGAAAAGTGGAAGGATCCGCTACCAGCCGTGTATCTGAGTCTTTCTCCTCTCCCGCTCGTCCAACTGTCTCTGCTGTTGCTCAACAAGATATTGCCTCTTCCTGGGGTTCTTGGCTTGGCATAACCTCATGACTCGGCCTGGCACCACTTCTTCCATCTCAGTCTGTTATCTGTGGGGGTGGCGATCTTTCCCTTTAGGAGCCAATCTCTCTGGAATGTGCGTCTCTTGCTTGCTTGTCCTTCTGGTCTGTGTTTCATAGGAACCACTATGTTTTGCCATCTGCTTTGGATTTCAGTCTCCACCATACTCAGCAGTGGAGACCACATTTCTTCTCGTGCCACCCCTGCTCCCTTGATTGTCAATGTGCATCTGCGTTTCCATATGACCCAGAGTGCCAATTTCCTGTGCAGATTGAAACAGACTTCCCTGCTTCCCTTGATGTTACTGGGTGTGTTAGCGAAGAGTAGGATAGTTAGCGGGGGGATGTTGGGAGGTGGTGTTATGAAGAGGTTCCAGAATCTTGTTCCAGATCCAGGTCTCTTCCAGACAGAAGAGAAGGCAGTGGGGTATGTCTTTGGGAACGTTGTTGTTACACAGCATGCAGGATGCTGAGCTGTCTGGGTCTGAGTGTTTCCTTCTCTCGTGAAGCCATTGGTTGACAGGGACGGCTGCTTGAGCTATGAGCTACTGCATAATACGGGTTCTCACCGGTCCGATGAGAAGATATTTTGTCCATGGGATGGTGAGGGGGGTCTCGGATTCTAAGTGGAGGATGTTTCTCCACTTCGTCACCAGCCTGGGGTTCGGGTCTGTGGTCTACAGTCCGAGGTCGTACCCGAACTTTACATCGTATTCTGTTATCGTTCTTGACTTCCCGGTGGTGCCCTGTTCCCATATCCACCCCTTTGGTTCGAATTCGAGCTCGTCAATTCTGAGTTCTGGTTGGAAGATGATCCACGGCTTGCTGTGAGAGATTCTAAACTTCCTAAGCAAGAAGGTTTCTACCCGTTCGTTCTGTGGTGTTTTGTTTTTAGCTTCTAGTTCGTACAGACTGCGATTGGTGATGTGATATGATATGAAGTTGGCCTGGTAGCTGGTTGGATCTGGTCTAGATATGAAGCGGTAGGCTCTTGTTGGAGGGGTCTGGGAGATGGGTAGTCTCCTGGTTTCCACGTGTTTCTCTCTTAGGAGGGTCGTCCACAGGGGAGGGATGCTTTGGTGGATTTCCGCTACGTCGGTGCTCATGGAGTGACAACCTTTCAGGGAGGTCCGGAGTTCTTGGTCGGATAGCCAGTCCAGTCTCCTCGGACCATAGATTTTTGACCTGCCATACTCCTCTCTCTACCCAAGATAGCCATCTGCGGTCTTTTGCCCGGAGGGTCCAGGGTTTGCCCTCTGTGTCTTTGATGCAAGGATTGCAGAACAGGGGCTGCTTGAGGACTTCCTCTTTGTTGCTCGGTGTCCCTCTCTTGTTTGGCAACAATCGGCGCCAAGCCTTCAGAATCGGTGTCCAAGAGGTGTTGGGTGTGGCATTGGGCTGAGTAGACGGTGCTTGCTGGGTTTTCATCATTGATCTCTCTAATTTGAGCGACCAGTCTTTGGCCATGATCCAGAACAGGCCGCTCATGTTAGGTGGAGAGGTTATAGGTGCCAGGTTACTTATGCTGTGCCAGTTTAGTCCAGGGAAGCGATTGTTTGGTTAGGATCTTGACTCTCCATTTCATCTGAAGGGCGATCGCTTCCTGTTTTGGGTCAATGAGGCCTAGACCCCCTTCATTCGGTTTCCTGATGACGATTTGCCAAGCCACTTTGTTCATGGAGGAGGTTCTGTTGGGGTCTCCGGTCCACAGGAAACATCTGGCCCTAGCCTTCGGGCTCTTCAGGTCGTCATCGGGTGGGGACCATATGGATGTCATGTACCATAGCGTGGAGAATATTGCCGTGTTAATGATCAGTGCTCTGCCCAGCAGAGAAGCCTGGCCTTTTCTGCAGGGAGCTAGGGTGGTTATTGCTCTGGCGATTAAATTCTCCCCCATCCCTTGCCAGATGCCGTCTTTGTTGATCATGATGCCCAGATACCGGAGTGCTTGGTCGCCCGTGGACCCTGACATTGGGATGGATAGGTCTGGGGGTTGGGGGGGGGGGGGTTCTGCTAACCACCAGCCTTTCGTTTAGACCAGTTCACCTTCACTTCTAATGCGAGTCGGAAGGCTTCCATAACTCTGACCAGGGCTCAAAAGGAGGGATTGTTTGCGCGGATGAGAACCGTGAGGCTATCAGCGAACATCAGCGCAGTGGGTAGGGCGAAGTCATGAAGGGGACTGTATTTCTGTTCGGTGAGGCGGTCTCAGACTATGTGGCTCTTACATGCTAGGAACACAGAGGCACGCCGACCGCAATCGTAGAGGCATTGCCGTTCCGGCCCATCTACAAATTAGACATGACATGTCAGGTGCCGTAGATGAGTGCAGTATTGTCTGTCATCATACGTAGGAAAACAGAAACTCGCATGGGCTATCCCTTCATAATCCTCACAGCACAAGGCATGTAACCCACATGCTAGCTGAAACTCTGCCAGGTCATCACAATCATCACAATTAAGCCTTGAGCAAGTTCTATTGGTTTCCCCAGTATTTATTCCCTCTCTATGGCAGATGTCGATGGGGATTGATCCAAAGCCAGGATGTTTAGCTGCTGCAGGAATTGGTGTGCAACAGCTTGCCCTGGTGGTTATAACCTTTCAGTACAGCGCTCTGTTGTTGGTGCATATGATGGTCTATTTTTGTCCTCAAGCTGCTGCATCTGTCGTTCGTCTGGCAAGGATGAAGGAGACCCGATTGCGATTGCAGCAGGTGTGTGTATGCCCATCGTTGCATGTGGGACATGCTAAGAGAGGGTGTGGTCCACCCAGCAGAGACACATACTTTCTATGACAGCTTCCTGGAAACATTGATGACACATGCCATGTCAGAAGGAAAGCAAGCTGACGTTCACAACTGTTTAGGCATGGCATGTGAAGGCCACAGCGGCATACTGGGCAAGTAATTAGGGGGTGGGAGGGACGAGTACAAGACAAAGGGTCGCAGTTTTCGCGGCAGAGGCTGGCAGTGACCATCCCTTCATAGTGTTCGGAGCAAAGACTATGCTGCGTGCATGCCAACCGCACTGTAGCCGTGTGATGACAGAACGGGATGGCACAGCTATCATTCTCTGGAGAGGCTCCTTGAATGTCCGTAGTAGACTCCGTCCGATCTACACAGGGCTCTGCCCCCCCCCAAGCCCCACCCACCGCACCAGTCATATGAGACAACGAAGGAGGGGATAGACCAGTCGGAAACATGGGAGAAGATATTATCGAAAGCCAAAAACTGCCTCTATATCTTCTTTTCAATGCATGGCTGATCGATTCCCCGCCACACCGAGGACTCAAGGAGGGACAATCCGAGAAGAGAGCGGTTGTCGAACGTCACCATTGGTGCACGCTCAGGAATTTTGTGGCCATTCATCGAAAAGAGCGTGGTGATGGGCTACGTGGCATTCTGCGGGTTCACCCGTGCGGTCGAAACGACATTGAAGGCCACGTGGCGTTTGTGCCGGTTCACCCCTGCAGTTGGAACGACACCGAATGAAACGGGGTGAAGACATCTCTAAAAAGAAAGATAAAAAAGTGATAAAAAAATAATCCAACGTACGGATCTGTATGCATGCTGATGAACAGCAGTATGGTCGGGCCATTTTCATGTCCTATCCATTGGACAGAGGCGCAGGCCGAAGTGCCACTTTCGGAGAGTACCACCCACAGTCCCAAGAAACACCGAAACAACTCTTCCGCCCGCCAGCCTCGGCAAGGCTTGGCGCACAAGGCCTATTTAGGCTCGGCATAAAGTGGCTCGGAAGTACCGGTGGTTTAAACTGGCGGCCTCCAGCAGGGCTGACCACAGCGGGTTGGAGGTCGAGGGTCAGGTGGAAAATGATGTTTGACACTTTTTTTTCTCCAGGTGCAGTGTTGGTGAGAACCACCAGTTCAGTAGGGCCTGTTTGCCAATCCGGATTGTACACAGACTCTGGCCTTCATGGCCTTTGCCACCTGAATGGTCAGGCCCATCGGGTCACAACGATGGGCGGTTTTGTTTTCCGAGCAACTTTTCCCTAATTATTTCCATGACATGCCAGAAGCTCCCCTACACCAATGATTGGTTTTAGAATCTTTCACAAAAGGAGATGAGAGTGGAAAGTCGCCAAATTTAGGGCTTTCAAACGTTTGTGAATCCCTCACTACCCGTGTAGGCCAAAGCAGATTGTGGCCTCCATGTAGTGCACCTGCAGCAGCCTCGCTAGGTACACAGCCTGTTGGTTTGACTGAATGTGGCTGTGAATGGTATCCTTGAAGAGCACCCACCTCTGGAGTTTTTCTGAGGTCCCGACCTGTACGCGAAATTGAGAGGAAAACATGGAAATTTCAGAAGAAACAAAAAGCTAAAAATAGTTGTATCAAAGTTGTTCTCCATCTTTGCGGAGAAGGTCACAGTAGCTAAGGGAGAAAGAAAAATGTTATGAGCCCCCAATTGAAAACTGCCCTTCTCCCAAAATAGGTGGGTCTTATTTCTTATTTCTTTTTTTTTCTGGCGCGGGTGGGGGGGAAGGAGGTATTGCAAGTAGGCTCTCAATGCAGATGCCCAGGATCACTCTGGCCGGGCTAATTTTGTTCTTTCACGAGAGGGCTATTTCTGCACCCCGCCTGAAAGTTAAGATTGTTAAGTCATTGACTGATCACAGTCGTCCTAGGGTTCTACGAAATACTTCTCCCATTTATAAATACAAATCTAACGGCAAAAGACCCTTCTGCCACATTCCGTGCATTCGGGCCACACTAGTTTCATCCTTTCATAAGGGTCTTGCCACATACATACCAAGCATATTCGATACTTCGCATTCCCACCAACCAGAAGCCGGAAGTATTTTGACTACTGAACAGATGGGAGTTATTTCTTTCACTTTTTTTTCCTTGTTTTACACAAACACAGGGCCCATCTATTCTGGGGCGGCACCAGTCTGGTTGCTTGTCACCGGCAAGCATAGAATGAGAAAAGGGTATAGACGAAACAAGAGTTTTTAAGGAGGGTGGGGGTGTAGCAGGGCTGGCCAAGGCCAGGCCTGCAGGCAGCAGGGTAGAGGGGAGATTGAACTCATGTCCCGCCCTGCCCAGGCGAGAGGGCGTCGGGAGGCGGGAATGCACCATGTCGTACCACTCTCAGATCCAGGAGGTAGGGCATGCTATGATCCTATCAGGGTTGAGAAAAGCGGCTTCGAGGGACTGGTAGTATAACCAGTGCATCTCTCGCAGTAGCTCAGAGGGATACTGGCACCAGTACCTCCGAGCCTCTTTTTCCAATGCTAAATTTTGCCAGTCCCTAAAATACTGAGCCTCGAGGGCAAGGGCCTATTCGGGGCCGCCAGACTCTTTGGCCTCATAAGTCAGGCCTTTCCGTGGCACCGTGTCGACCGGCACATTCTCGCGGGTAGCTTGGTGGGGCACTGATGGTGGTTTAAACCGCCACTACAACTGAACTGCCCTGCCAACCCAACAAGCCCTAGTCCCATACATTTCTGGCAGTCCAAAATAGGAAAATTAGGGCTACTTTAGTCACTACTTTGGTGTTGAGGACCACCTATACATACTAGTGGTTTAGATCACCAGGACATCTGTCAGCCGCTGAAAAAAAATGCAGCCAGACTTGGCAGGCCACGGTTACCATAGCGTACAGGGCTCAGGAATGGCCATCCCCAAAGACCCTGCAAGACGGTTGGCCGGTCTTTCCAAAACAAAAATACCAGCAGCCCCCAGTAAGCCAGTATGCTAAGACAAGTCCCAACAACGATAATCACAACCATCTGGGATAATCTATATGAAAGGTTGCAGGTTCAGGTCTGAGGTGGTGAAAGAGGGCAATTTCTCTATGTCTCAATAGAGGAAGGAAGGGACATATCATCACACCTGTACCAAGGCCCCACAAATGAAATTACTTGCCATGTCAGCATCCTCCGGGCTGAAAATGGAGACCAGGTTCATGCACACTTAGCATGTCATCCCTCTTGTGGGGTCTGATGGCAAGTAGGCAGGAGTGTCAGGAATCATGTCAAGGGCCTTCACCACGTCATCAAGAGATTGGACAATTACGTCTGCCCAAGATTCCCTTCTTCAGATCTTGTTCAGACTGGGCTCAAGAAAAATCCCTGACATTGAGACATTCAATCTACGAAGATTACAATGCCCTGGTCAAACTGAAGTGGGACATACCCCCCACTTCGGATCATGTATCTTGCCATTATGAAGTCCGGGAACATTCCGACAGGAGCATTCTCGGCGTTGCAAGAGGAATGTATGGCAACCTCCCCTTGTTTCGATCCTGGTCACGCTTTTTCCCAATGTTGTTTTTGAGGAGAAGATGGTCATTGTGAGTTTGAGTGCAACCGGAAGGGAGGAGAAACACCCCAGCACCTTCGATGGGCCAAAGCAATTTGTGCAAACTGCATAACTGTGAGGCAAAGATTAACGACATGCATCGATTCTGTCGAAGCAGAAAAAGACTTAAGGGATACTCGCACTACCTGCTTCCCCCGAATACAACGTACGGTCATTATAACTGTATCTAGACTGAAAGATGCCTCAAATACAGCTATAATGACCATACGTTGTATTCGGGGGAAGAAGGTATGACATTCCAGTCCCCAACAGAGGTGATGGATCAGTTAAGAATTATTCTCAGCTCCTCTGCACAATGATGACCTGTCCAAATCTGAGCAGGTCGACTTTCAGATGCCCATCTACCGGCTTCAACCAAATAGAATGGCCAGTCAGTACCACTATATCTAGACTGAAATTTGTGCAATGAGCTCAACAATAGTGCGAAGCTTCCACAGCAGGACCATGCAAGTAGTCTCAATGCACTCGAAATGGAACCAATTGCAATACAGAATAAGTCAGGAAGCGGCGAGGCGAAATAACCGACCCCAATGGTTCATAGACAGCTATGCGGACCCTGTCCCAGACCACTTCGTCTGAGTCGAGAAGCATAGCAGCAGAACGTAAAATCAGAAAGGAGGAACTCCAAATTGCTTTGTCTATCGCGGAAGCCAACCTCAGACCCCACTAACGACGTTTACCATGACCTACTTATATCCACCAAGGATGAGTCAAACGAATGGAGGAGCGGAAAAATAGCAAGTGTGCACTCATGATGAGGGTCTGTTGTGTTCGGTGGAAGCTCCCGTGCTATAAATGGCTGTGTATTTGCCCTATTCATGTTGTTCATTATGGTCAACGAAGACAGCAGGCTGATCCAGACATCAGAGTCCGAACTGCCCAGACAGCACCCAGGCATTTGGATGTGATCCGTGCAGGTGGGGTACCCATAAAATATAAATGGTGGTGAATGTCCGTTGAAATTGGAATAGCGTGGCCCCTGCGCAAGGATGAAATTGAGAAATGGTCCAAAAAAAAAAAAGCAAAAAAAAAAAGCGCTTCTTCTATTCTGGGGAACAGCAGTCCGGTTCCTTTTCCACCGGCAAGTCAAAACAGTTTACTAGTAAAACTCACGCACACTCCTCCCCATTATGGCTGGGAGGCCTGAGTGGACGGAGTTGATTACTTCCCTTGGGAGGGATATACCCCCCCTCACCCCTGCCTAAGGTTGGTACTCCACAGTCCTAGTCTGCTGATTTTCCCATTCGTAACATAAAAACGGCGACATTTGCGTAATTTTTTTTCAGACTCTACATACCGCTCTTTTCGACGATATTCCAACCGACTCGCCAGAGATGGGGGACACAGTGTGCAAGGAGAGGCTGAAGCACAAATCCGGCCATTGGATCTTAGCCCCAGGTTTACAGAAATTCCTTGGCGAAAGAGTAGGGGATCTCCTGCTTCCTGAATGAAGAACTACTTTCAAGAACCCGAATGCGCTCCCTCAGCCACATCACTTTTGTCCCTCGGTGGACGCCTAGTCCTGTGGAAAGAAGAAAATCTGGTTTCTCTTGTGGTGTACCGTTTTCTGTCCAAAACTTCCTCAATGAGGGAATGTGGAGTATTATCACTACCAAGATAGAGGTTTTGCACAAGGGCTTTGAAAAAAAAAAGGGGAAAAAAAGGGGTGTCATACTAAGTTAGCCTCATATTTTGCTGGTCAGTGGAATGCTCGTTCTCGCCCCTGACAACCGCGCCAGCGCCAAATGGCTCTGGCTCCCAGGGGTACCCGGGGGACTCAGTTGCTATTCCCCTAAAGCGGTCCGACGACCCACTCTAACACAATGTGGACAGTCTCCTGTCTGCCTCGGGTGCTTTGACTTACTCCCGCCCTTCATCCTACAGCCAAAAATTGTTTTATCCCGCTGATGAACCCTAAATCCTTGGCCCTTACAGAGCATGTGTTTTACTCTTATCCCTCGTCCTGAAGCCAAATGTCATATGCCCTTAAACCCTAAACCGCAGTTTTTCGTGCCGCGTTTATGCTGATGCCGGAACCTTGTGAACGGACGGGTCCAAGCGAGGCGGCCATCTTTAAGCAGCCACCCTCCGGTCATCCATCAGCTTCCACACCAGCCTCGTTATGGCGCCCTCTATTCTGCCCAATTTACCGGTTCCCAGACGGGCCTTCCGAATTTATCTATGCTGTCTTGTTTCTTGGTGGGTCGTCCTTGATACGATCGACTGTTTTGTGCCATTCAGCTTGATATTCCACCCGTTTCCATGGCTGCTTCAAAAATTCAAAAATTCCTAAACTTTTATCCACCTCTCAGCTAGCTGTACTACTCAGACTGTTACCGACATTTCGGAGTTTTCTCGAGTAATGCAAAATTCTTCCCATCTGTAGGATGATGTCCTTGACCGTTTTGTCCTGACATTTTTCCCCAAAGTACAAGAAGGCTTGGCATATGAATTCTTTGGGTACCCCAACACTGCGTGTGAGAGGGAGAGAGAGAGAGAGGTTTGGTTTTGACAGGAGAAATGATGCAATTTCAAAACCTCCTGGGGGGATTTTGAAATTTGTGTTACTGCATGAGAAAAGCATGGGATGACATCTGTTCCTGTAGCACAGGATTTTGCAGGGCATGGGAGTGAGCCAGGATGGCTCTGTGCAGACAGTGAATTTGACTGTTCTGTGTTTGCAGCACCTTGTTTCATGTGTTTGATTTGCCAGTTGCCGAATGGCTGGTCACTGGTCTCCCATTCAGTTCATCAGATGGGAGGCATTGTGAACATGCTGCTGTCGAGGTCCAACCTCCTGATGAGTCGGTGAAAGTCCGACGAAACAGTGTCCCACATTGCAATAGAATAACAACAACAACACTAATGCACTAGAAAAGCAGCAACAATAACAATATCGCACCGACAACGACGACAACAACAAAAGTAGCAGCAGCGGCAACAGGAGCAATGCCAACAGCAATAACACAAAGTGGAACAAAATTTGGTCAGGGAGAACTGTGGCGAAGAAGCGGCACTCCCTTCCCCCCGCCTCCTGTTGATAGCTCCTTTCCCCTGAAGTCCTTGAGTGCCTCAATAGTACGTCTTCCACGACCAAAGCCAACCCTCAGCCGACATTTGCTCGTCTCCCTCACAGCCATTCCTCACTCGCCATTCTCCGCACTGTCACTTGGATTAGATCTCCGTCCTTCCTCGCTGCCCTGCGAAGCCAGCAAACTAGGCAAGGCTTGCAGAAGCATGTACTCCATATTCCACTCCAGATACGTGGCCTTGTGTTCTGACTCTAGTTTATCCTTCACCTAAGCCTCTCTTGATCCACATCTCTTTCCTCCCTGTCCTTGAGTTGTGCCATTTTTTCCATTTGAGGAACCAGTTTTCCTTCTGTGCTACCTTCCCAACGGATCCATCTCTCGATTCAAAGTGCTCTAGGAGTTCTGCATACACCTTAGGTTTTTCCAAAGCTTCCTGAACCTTCTTCCACATATGTCTGATCACCGGTCTTATCATGCCTTCTGTTGCAGGCCACGTCACCTCTGTCTGTGTGCTTTGTGGTCTGTGGTTTTCGAACGTGTCCTTTTGCAAATAATTGAATTATAATTCATGAAATTGCTTTCATGATTGTATTGTGGCAAAGTATTACTGGTTTTTATCTCACAACCGTACTCTGTGTGTGTGTGTGTGTGTGTGTGTGTGTGTGTGTGTGTGTGTGTGTGTGTGTGTGTCTGTACACTTGGTGCCACAGTGAGGATTACAAGAAGATGTACAGGGAACAGATGTCCGAGTCCAGGGATTGGAGAACTCGAACTGAAACATGTAAGGCGAATGTCGGACGGTTGGAAAAGCAGCTGATGGATACTCACCAGTCTTTGAGTGAGGTAAGAAACACAGACACTGCCCCAATGGAACCGAGACAGTTGCACTGGAAGAATGAAAGAATAGAATAACAATGTTGACCATGGTCCTTCGGGACATCCATTTAAATTGGAACGACATGGAGAATATTAGCATGGCCCCTGCGCAAGGATGACACGCATAGATCGAGAAATGGTCCAATTTGTTTGAAAAAAAAAAACAAAAAACAATGTTAACCATGGGAAAACAAACAAGCAGAGCTTCTCTGGTTTTGCCTGGCTGGAACGCTGTTGAAAAGCCAATAATTCATTTTAGCATGTTAAGCAAACTGTTCACGTTACCATGGATCTTATCCTGTTCGTCATGGGAGTCGACATCCTATCCTGTTCGTTATGGGAGTCAACAGCTGATCGTCAAATCTATGAGGTCTTCAAGTACAGAGCTGACAGAAGGTCAATCAGATCAATCCCCCGCCTCCCACAGGAAACCAAGTTGGTTTTTGTGTCATTTGTGAGAAAACAACAGAACATTCAGATTGCCGCCCATCCATTTTAGGGGATACGCAACAAACAAATGGGGGAAAAAAAGACTCAAATTGAAAATTCTGATGCAAAAGCCCATTTTCATGTGGAGTTCACTCTTGTCATGTCTAGGGCATAGATAATGTTGATGACGATGATGTTGCATCGGATTAAATTTGGCCTTTTTGGCTGAACTCTTTGCTAAACCCTAAACCCTCTCTGGCTTGGTTGTAAAATCCTACGCCCTAGCCTGCTTAATTTTGGTGTCGAAGACCTAATCCACTGCTATTCCTAGTTCCTTCTTGCTTATACTTCTCTACCCCTTGATTGCCGGAGTTACTCAAGTTGTGAAAATTGCAGGATTTACTTTTCACTGGGGTTTGCTGACCCTATAGTTGGTAGCTATTGCGGTCTTTTGCAAAAACCCTAAATCCTCGCTGGCATGTTTGAAGTTGGGGGCGTAGAGAGCCTTTGGCCTTTTTGGCTGAACTCTTTGCTAAACCCTAAACCCTCTCTGGCTTGGTTGTAAAATCCTACGCCCTAGCCTGCTTAATTTTGGTGTCGAAGACCTAATCCACTCCTATTCCTAGTTCCTTCTTGCTTATACTTCTCTACTCCTTGATTGCCGGAGTTACTCAAGTTGTGAAAACTGCAGGATTTACTTTTCACTGGGGTTTGCTGACCTGAAACCTATAGTTGGTAGCTATTGCGGTCTTTTGCAAAAACCCTAAAGCCTCGCTGGCATGTTTGAAGTTGGGGGCGTAGAGAGCCTTTGGGCTGATATGCGAAACAAATTATAAATCCCGGGTTTCGTAATTGATGAATGAGGAGGGTGGTTCAGTGAGGTTTGGGGGGGTAGGGGTGATCATATTGATGTGGAGTTGTGTGGTGATTAACAAGGGTTAGGGTTCAGGATGTTGCGAGTGTTGGTGGTGTGTCAGCTTTGTGGTGGGACGGTGGGTATGGACGTTAGGAAGGTGAGATGGTCCGTGTGTTGAGGTCGAGGACAGGAGGTACCTGGTGGCGTTCGCTGTGTTTATAAAGCAGTGTCTGCTCCATCGTGGGTAGGTGTGGCAAGGCGGTTTGCTTGTGTGGAGTGTGTGAGAGTGGTTGAATTTCGGTTATTTGACGCTGGTATAATTAACCAATCTTGAAGGAGCAGTCTTTCCGTCTCTTTTGTTCCTAGCTTCACATTGCCTAGCTTCCAGGAGGTGTACTTTTTGGTAATCTCCTGTTTCTTGTCCGGGGCGTTCTGTAGGGCCTGGAGTTGACGGTGGGTTTTGTTCCGTAGGGCGTGGAATTCTGTTTCTACCATTTGTTTAATGGTTATGAGAGGGTTTTCTGGGGTAATGCTGGATTCTTCGAAAGTTGGGCATCTCCTTTTCCAAATGACCCAGAGGGTCACTTTTTTGATAGAGAGAGAAGAATAGAGCTCCCTACTTTTCAAAAAAAAAAAGCGAAAAAAGGATTCTTAAGTTCTCGCTAGTTCTTAACTCAAGACATCAAAACTCCGTGCTGAGCTGTGAAGCGATGGAAGCAGGAGCACATAGGCTGAGCAGGAAATGTTCAAGCCTCAAGCTGAAAATGGTCATGCCAAGTAGCGTAAAATCCGAGGTCCAAACGGTCCCCTCCCAGTCTGCTAGCAGAGCTTCACCAGGAATGACATGACTTTGAAGAGGGGTTGTCGCTGCGACTTGGTGGTTCATCAGAGTGTTGATTGTACTGCGTTTGTCTGCGGGTTGACCGACATTGTGCGTTTTGGCTGCCACTGCGGGGCCCTTAAGCGCGTCAAGGTTTCAAGACCCTCTCACGCGAGTCTGAGCGCACCTCTCTTGTATTTGAGTTTACGATCCTGGTCATTTCCGAAGTGCAAATTCACAAGGAAAGACAATGCCACCCAATTGAGAAAGAAATGAAAGCACTTGCAAAGAGATATAGACCAAAGAAGAAGCGAGAAAGAAGAAGAAAAAGAAGAAGAAAAAGAAGAAGAAAAAGAAGAAGAAGAAGATGCACACCATCAAGACCAATGACAAATACCCCTTCTCACCACCTTCCTCCTCCTCCTTATCCTCACCACCTTCCTCCTCCTCATCTTCGCCAATCTTATTCTTCTTCCAAATAATAATAGTAACAATGAGTGGATGAACCAGAATCAATATCCGAAGTTCCCTCTTACTGCTAGCACAGCAACAGGTCCATTATAGCCATGGCTTCCCTCCGTCTTCCTCCTCTCACATGCCAAGGCTATGGTGGACTACTAAGGGCTCTGCCCTCTTGTGCAAAGGACAACATAAAGCAGCTATGCAGCTGCTCATCAGGCCGCCATGCCTGACTCTGCCTCGAGCTTCCTTGGTGCGGCACTACCCCAACTGGGGTCTTCCAGATGCAGCGCCTATCAAGGTGATGAAGATGGTGTCCACCATAGCCAGGTAGGTACCTCGCCACTCTCCTCCTTCGCCCCCTTCTTATCCTCCTCAAGCTGGGCTGCTCGCCATAGCCAGGCTGAGCACCCAGCTCCTTCGTCGACCTCCCAGACAGCGGTCCCAAGTCCAGGCCTTGGCTCAAGCGGTATGTTGCCCAACCTTGCACACCGCAAATGAGAAGGAGCTACTTGCTCCTCCAGACGATATAGCAGCCTACTTGCCTCTTGGGCGGTGACTTCCTAGGCGGGGCGGCCTCCCAGCAACCGGTACCTTGTACCTTTCGGAGGGAAACATCATTGCAGGCTCTGATATCGTCCGTACAGGCCCTAGACTCAGGCTACTTGAACTGGTACCGGCCTACCTCAAGCCTACCGCTACCGGGCCTCTAAAAAATGCCAACTTTTTGTCTTCTTCTGCTCGGCCTCGAGCACCCGACACTTCTACCACTACTTGAGTGGTACCGGCCTACCTGCTACTTCAGTGTTTTTCCAGCTGCTCTAAGTGTCGCGGGCCTACCCCGGCTATGGGTAAGTACCGGCCCTGTGGGGCCTCCGAACGAACAAGTATCCTTGCGGGTCGCACACACGCTCAGGCCGACAAGCACTCAGACAGGCCCATAGACCGGCAGGCATGCACACTTACAGACTTAGAAATCACAGCAGAATGCGGGAATCTCAGCAAGGCATACATTCCAGCGGCAAATCCCAGAAATCAGCAGTGTTCTCAGTCTGTGTTTGGCGGGTCATTACACTACCATAGTTTCTGCCCTTCTTGGCTACTTCTATCCCTTCTTAGTGTTTCCTCAGCACTCTTGCCTAGTGTGTGTTTTCATCTTCACTATACAGGACTCCACAGAAGAAAGTGTGACTCTGCCGCACCGTTTCATCGGAGTGTGATGGGGGGTGGGCGGGTGGGTGCGTAAGTGCATGTGTGCATGTGTGTGTGTGTGTGTGTGTGTGTGTGTGTGTGTGTGTGTGTGTGTGNTGTGTGTGTGTGTGTGTGTGTGTGTGTGTGTGTGTGTGTGTGTGTTGTGTGTGTGTGTGTGTGTGTGTGTGTGTGTGTGTGTGTGTGTGTGTGTGCGTGCGTGCGTGTGTGCGTGTGTTGTCATGTTCACAGTGTTTGTGTACATGTGTTGTCCAGTGATCACAGAAACAAAAAAAAAAGAAAAAGAAAGCATTCCATGAATAGGAAGATAAGACCAAGGATTAGGAGTAGGGAGATAGGAGCACAGGTAGGAAAACTGGATGGCAGGAGGTGTGGGACAATAAAGGCAGAAGGTTTCAGGGATGCAGATGATGTGGGGATAGGAGGCAGACGGAATGCAGGGCCCAGGTAGACATGGTGGGAATGGGGTGAGTAAGCAACATGTGGCCAGAGGGGCTGGCAGGGCACCCCTCTCTCCCATGCCTTGACCCCTTGGGGATTATCCTGCAGCGTGCCTGGGTGCTGCTAGTAAGCCTGCCGACTTGCAGGACAATCCCCAAGGAAAGGCCAAAGGCTGGGAGCGGGTGGCGCTGAAGCAACCCCCCCTTGAACAGGCAGAGCAAGCCACCCCGCTGCTTGTTTCGAAAACTTCGCTTGCCAGTGATAAGCAACCGGACTGATGCCCCCCAGAATGGAAGGGTCTGGGAGTGTTTTTTTGGGAAAAAAAAAAAAAGGTAGGTGGAGGGTGGATGACCGGTAGCTCAGTGGGTGGAGCACTGGTTGGAAATGCACTTTGTGGTCCGAGGTTGCGGGTTCAAAATTCTGCGCCCTCACGGGTGGACACCGGCGGGCGTTGACCAATGCACGGCCATTCACACACCCCACTTGGGCTGACACATAGCAAGGAGTACAGACACTGCCTGCGTGCCACCCAAGGGGCATAGTCCAGGGTTGTAGTATGCTGGTATCGGGCTTTGGGAGGGCTGTTGGAGCACTTCGCCTATGGTTAGGTCTGATGATCATGATCATGTCTCGTGTACTTCCTATGGGGCGGGGGAGGGGGGGAGGGGCTGAGTTTCACTTGTGCTTGCTAGGTGTAGCTGTAGACAGGGCCCTTGGCCCTTAACAAACGTGGATGGTCAGTAGATACCCCACATAGGGATAGAGGCCCCGCCATTGAGACAGCTTGGTTGGTATGCCCTTGTCTGTGCCTGTCCCGTGGAGAGTCTGGGTATTGTTGCTTACTTTCCCGCCCGCTGGTACAGTCACGATCGTCCATACAGAAACGATCCTGCGGCTGAGGCGTGTGGGCCATCGCTCGAGTGGTAGTAGGATCTGGGTGTTAGACACCTCCGCTTCCCGAGGGCGGGCTTGCACTTCATCCGGGATTGTATTTGTGGGAATTCCCATTGAGGGTTCAGCTGGGGTACATGATTCCTTGGGAGAGTCTGTGGCTAGGAGTATCAACTATAAGTAGAAGGGAGGATATCTGCCCATAGAGTCTGCTTGATGTGACATAAGAGGGGGTATGACTGTCCCTACAGACCCCATCTTGTGTCCAGGTCGTCCTCTGGGGCCCTCTGCTGGCAAGGGAACCATGTACTTAGGCGGTACCCGGTGGCATAGCATGGTCGGTCTTTAGATGTGTCCCTATGGTGAGCTCCCCGGAAGGGTTGCGGGTATCTTACAATGCCTAAGGGCTGCACTTCATCCGGGATGGTATTTGTGGGAATTCCCATTGAGGGTTCAGCTGGGGTACGATTCCTTGGGAGAGTCTGTGGCTAGGAGTATCAACTATAAGTAGAAGGGTGGATATCTGCCCATAGAGTCTGCTTGATGTGATACAAGAAGGGGTATGACTGTCCCTACAGGCCCCCTCTTGTGTCCGGGTCGTCCTCTGGGGCCCTCTGCTGGCAAGGGAACCAAGTACTTAGGCGGTACCCGGTGGCATAGCATGGTTGCTCGTTAGATGTGTCCCTATGGTGAGCTCCCCAGAAGGGTTGCGGGTAAGTGTAGTCTATGCTTGGGCTTAGGGGTTGGCTAGGGTACACTGCTGTAGGACTCGACTTGCTATCTACTATGAGATTAGACAACGGAAAAATGATATTCCCGGGGGAAGACAATCCCAGGGGATTTCGCGATCCATTGGATCCTCCCGTGGCTGAGTGCTACAGGTGTCTCCGGAGGCCTACCGGTGGCATCCAACCTCTACTACTACCTGGACTTAAAGAAAAGAAAAGAAAAGAAAAAAAGAAAAGAAAAGAAAAGAAAAGAAAAGGCAGGTGGAGGCAAAAAAAAAGAAAAAAAAAGGTAGGTGAAGGCACACTTTCAGCAGCAGCCGCATTGGTCATGCCATCATCCCTGACACCCACTTCGAAAGCATTTACTTTCTCTGTTGCGACTGGCCTGGTTTCCAGCTGAGTTGCAGTATCCACATTAGCAGCTGTCATTCCGGTAGGAATAACAGGGGAGGGTGGGCCTGGGTGTTTGGCTGCGTGGAGGGCTGATTGTGCCTGTATTTCGAATTGGTGTTCAGGAGTAGGTGGGTGTCCACTGTGTGTGGCTTTGTGGAGGGCTGATGCTGCCTGTGCGCAGAATTAGCATCCAGCAGTGGGTGAGAAACCATGCGGCCAAACCAGTTTGTAACCCTGGTAACATTCGTGGGTAGCCTATGCTGCTGGCCACACACATATGCCGTCCAACCTCTGGTCAGGACGCTGGAAGGATGGCCCCTAACAAGCATACCCCGTGTCAGGGAGGCCAATGCAGCTTTGACTTCGGTGGTATTGTTACATATATGCTCGGACCTCGTCAGCTGTCCCGTGAACACATCTGCGGGCTGATGAGCTGGGGCATTGGAGAAAGTATTGGGATAACATATGAGATGGAATGTCCAAGCCTCAGCCTTATCAAACACAACAAAGTGAGCCATCTGGCGGATCCAAGATTTTTGCCCGGAGGGAGACACATGACCCATCTTGCTCAGTAGTGTTTTTCCACTGAAGACCATGATGAGCATGAGGGGGCGAAGATATCTTCCAAGATAGGATGTCATCAATGAACCGATATGTGAATGCATATGCTTGCAGGGCATATAGATCTCGCTGATGAAGGTCGTCGATGAACTGTGCTTCGTCCCAATCGAACGTGAGATTGACAATTTCGATAAGGCAGTAGTGCCCATAGGGATACCGGCCACCTGATGTCGCAGAGTAACATCCTTTGTATGAAGAAAAGTGTTAGAGACCACAAACCACATATGCTGGTTTATTTGTGACACTGGGGGTTTCCGAGCCATATGAAGTAACCCAGTCCCTGCGACGAGGACCTCCTATAGTCATGAACATTTGTAATGGCCTTCTGCTCTATGGAATCAGCACCAAGGCATAGTCACATGCTTCATGAACAGCGTGTAGCGGATTGTTAAGAATCCTGTCGTGTGGCAAGTTAGTGTACATTGTTGTAAAACCCGTTATGTGTGGCATAGAGCCTGGAAGGGAATGTGCATTCTGCTTTAGATCCAAAATGACCTCCTCAGCACTTTGCACGATCCAGCAACGTCATCTGCCACTTTCTTGATAGAGCTCGTTCTCATTACCGTCTAGAGACCTGATCACGCCTTGTAGATCATGGCTAAGTGAGCAGGAGGCCATTGTTGTACTTGGAAGAGGCTTATGAGGGGGCCTGTGTGCAGGTCTGAGACTGAAGGTCGGCGAGTCCTTGAGCGAGATGCAGATTGGGAAAGGTTATTTCGCTGAGCGGGTGGAGATTTGTGTGCTTCAAGTACGTAGTAGAGATAATGCAAGGTGTCAGTATGTCGGTAGCCCCAGTGCTGATTAAAATGTGCATGGGCTTCGAGGATGCTGGCCACCGACTCCGATGCATGACTGTATGTAGGGCTATCAAAATTTTGTGCTAACTTGTATGTGTACTAGTGTTTGCAGCGAATTGCCAGGTTGTGTGAGGTTTCATTGAGTGGTAGTATGGTGAATTGCTACTCTAGCTGCTAAAGAGATGTGTTGGCAGCTCGAGTAGGTGCCTCGTACGCTGAACTAGAGAAATTCCATTGGCATCTTGAAAGAATTGCTGTGCGCCTGCGTAACTGAGAGAGATTGTTAGCAATTAGAGACTCGTTGCATGCTGATCTCATAGTTGCTATATATACTCGTCCAGACTGAGTTTCAGTGCTTTCATCACATCTGTGGTGTTGGGATTGAGGCGATACTTGGAGCCTTTAAGGAAGAGAGCCCTCAAATGTGTGTCTTGTATAATAGTATTCTATTGTGGCCACATGGCCATGAACAATGTTAGTACAGCGCACAAATGCTTGTCGACAAGGGCAATGCTAGGGTTAACAATGTTAGTACAGCGCACAAATGTTTGTCGACAAAGGCAATGCTAGGGTCTGGAGGAGGCATATTGCTCTTTATGTCGAGAGACGGTTAACAGGGGCCTGAATATTCACCGTTTTCGTTGGCAATTGCGGTGCGAATTTCATCAAAATTTTTAAAAACAAACGATATGAGACCGTAGTGCAAACATAAAAAAAGGGAACAGGCCCAAAAAAACGAAAAAAAAAACCAAAAAACACTATGAAACCCTAACACAAAGACAGCGTCCGAGTCAAAATGAAGTGTCCAACGAATCCAACAAAATGCCAACTTTTTCATTATTGATCCAAACATGTCAAAACTGCACACATGACGTACCCCAAAGCACATATATATCACACACACAGAAAAACAAGAAAAAAAGCAAAAATCAGCACAATATAACAGTTTCAGTGCAATTCGGTGCAAAATTCGTCGAAAATAACACCCCTGGTTAACCACGTGTGTTTATGTCAAGTGACACTTCTGTAAATTTCAGAACTGGAAACGACTGGGTGGTACCATCTTGTCACAGATATGTGTCTCCCGGGCAAGAGCAGGCTGTGGATGTACTGTAACGACTTCTGGTACCCGAAGGACGCCTTGTAATTGTGTGGCACGATCCCTAGTACGTGCTTCAGTATAGTAGACCATGAATCATGCACTCCAGTGGACAAATGTTTGCTGTAAGCTCGACAGGCATTGAAGACATTTGTCTGCAGGCAGGTGCTCATGGCTTGGGGGAGGGTATGATATATGGATTGCCACTCTGAATTTGCTGCTTATGTAAGCATGCGATGCAGGGCCGAGACCACAACGTGGAATGGACCTGGAGCAGTGTCAATCTTGAAGGGTCTATCACTATGAATTGGTGTTGTGGGGCAAGTTGAGGAGGGGGGATTGGATAGCCTTGCGATTGAGTCCACCTGTTCTAGAAATGAGATCGTCTGACAAGCAGTAATCATCCTCGTGAGAGGACGCTGTTGAAGCCCCAATGGTACAGGGTGGTCAGGCGCCGAATCCAACACCCTTCAAGAGGGGTAGTAGCTGCACGCTTGAACGGTTCAGGATCGATGGAGCCATCCACATGCAAATAAAGATGGCGGTCTATACATTCCAGGGGCCAGACAACAGAGTGAAAGGGTGGTTGTCTTGCCATCAAGTTATAGAGATGACGGTGACGTTAGTGTCTAGTTTGGGCAGAGTAGCAAGAGTTCCAGTGTTGTTGCAGACAATAGTGAGTAGAGTATGTAGTTTGCCCAACATATGTGCAGCCAGATGGTATCTGCATCATAGCATAAATAACCCTAGGAGCCGAAAGAGCATCCATTCCCGGTTGAATGGGCTCTGATCAGTGCCCTGTAATTGCACTCAAATTGTTCTGCACGGGCTGCAGGAGGAACGCACGAATATCGGGGTCCATGTGCGGCCTGTAATTCTTTGGTGAGGGCTGGTCTTCCCATAAATGCCATTGACAGAACTCCTATGTTCACGCCAGGTGCATTATGGTCATCCTCGGGGCGGACAGCACGGTGCTCTTTTTCTATTCAGTGGACAATGCTTGCAAAATAAGAAACAGTATAGGGGTTGCAATTGTAAGCGAAGTGACATACATTAATGGCACAGTAAACACAATGGCCCCGTTGTAGCACTGCCAGATTGTTTGATTCTGCAGATTGCGCGGCGAAGGGGGGTTCATTTAATTCTATAGATTGCACAGTAGGGGGAGGTACATTCCGACCTGGACAGTTTCTGCCAGGCCCCTCTGGCTGTATTACCTCCATTGGCTCTAGCATGCATTCCAGAGAGAGATCATCTCCTGTTGGGGCTCCATCAAATGATCAGAAGGCTGATCATTGTCAGTTGGAGCGGGGGAGCTATCAGGGCTAGGTGGGTGAGAAGTGGGTGGGTCAGTCACAAGAATCGGAAGGTGATCAGCCGCACTTGTGTGCAGAGTGGCTGCTAGATGTGGAAATGCTGCACAGGTGGTTGTACCGCGTATTGGGTGCTCATGCAGGGCAGCATCACTGTAACAATCGTAGCCATATTGTAGGCAACGGACTCAGAATGTTCTATTCCTGGCAAGTGTGTCTTCGGAGCGATGACAGCGTTCCATATGGTTGTGAGCATGGCGCTGGAGTATAGCGGGGGGTGTATGTGTGTGTGTGTGTGTGTGTGTGTGTGTGTGTGTGTGTGTGTGTGTGTGTGAGAGAGAGAGAGAGAGAGAGAGAGAGCACGAGAGAGAGCGCACGCTACGTTGCAGCTGTCTCTTATACACATCTAGATGTGTATAAGAGACAGCCATTAACCATCTCTCATTATCTGCGGTTCATATTA
>BFEA01000084.1:2597053-2608556 GCA_003427395.1 Chara braunii
GGGTCAAGCCATATGTCCTTAAACGTATTCACCTCGTCGTCCCTTTTTTGTTGATCAGTGATGGTGGTCAGTGACTCCTTTAGTGACTTCCAAGCTTTCAAAATGTTGGCGTTTATGGTTTCCGTGATCTCTATTTTGGCCTCAGGTAGACCAAAGGTATGTTCACGGCGCTCAAAGGCGCATCTTGCTCTCCATATGGTCATCAGGACAGTAAGTCTTGTGGTTTGATCAAGATTATATTCAAACGCTGTCCATTTTGAAGTCGTGAGTTGAGGGGACCCCAGCAGCAGTGCGCTGGGTCGCCACGGCAGGTCTTTCCCGGTTAGGGATCTCCAGGCTGCATCCCACCATCTCCATATCTGTTGTGCCATGGGGCACTCCAGCAGGCAATGCTCAGGTTCGCCCGTTTGGGGGGGGACGACCTCCCACARTAGGCACAGATCGGAGAGAGGAGCCCTTTCTGCTCCAGCCTTGATCTTGATACAAGCCAGTCCGGTGTTGGGAGGCATCGATGCCATATCTGCCATTGTAATGCCCGGAGTGAGGTCGGCATTATTTTGGCAAGTTTGGTCCAGTCAGGCCTCGGGAGTTGGTGTTCCAGGAAAGGCGAGTCTCTAATCCATCGCTTCCTGAGACGTTTGCCCACAGGTTCTCGTGTGTGGGTCGTACCACTACTCCTAATTGTATGCATACGGGGAACCCGGTAGCAGCCAGAACCGTGTTCAGGAGAGGACATGCGGGGGCTGCTCCTGACCTGCAGGTGGGGGATACCGGCTAGGGGACAGCCTGTAGCATCAGGGACCATGCCAACAGGACCAATCCCTGTGCCTCCCCTCAGGTAGTGGTCCCCTCCCCTATGAACATCAGCAGACTCTGCTAAATGCCAATCGGGGGATCCAGTGGTCTATCTCTAGGTGGTGGGCGCCAAGCATGCCCAGGAAGGTACATAAGGCCAATGGGGATTGAACCCAAGACCTCCTGAATGCCACTTGCCTGCCTTACCAACTGAGTTAGGCCGCTGGATCATCAGGGCCACTTCACCAGCCCGGGGGCCAAGCCCCACATACACCGTTGAACTAGCTCAACACAACGGTGTGACATGGTCTCAAAACAAAGGCACACACACACATACACACACATATATACACAAGGGCTGGGGGGGAGCTCGTGATCAACTGATAATGATGATAAGGCGTCTCGCTGATAAGTACCCCGCCTTAAATATATTGTGTGGTGGGAGAGAGTAGAGGGCGTAAGTAGGCGTCTCGATGATAAGTACCCCGCCTTAAACATATAGTGTGGTGGGAAAGACAAGAGGGCGTGAGTTACTAGTTGGTCAATTTAGGGGCCAATATGTGAGTTGTTTGAGCCTGGCGTCCAAAGTACCCGTACGACGAGGTCCGTTCGACTATGCTTCAACCAGGGCTGGGCTGCTAGCCCTGGTGCCAGTCACTACTGTTCGGCCCAAGTTACCTGCCCATTGGTAGGGTAATGGTCCTGAGTGCTGGTCACACTTAGGTAGGATAGTAGGGATAGGGGATGCGCTAGGAGTATTGACGCAAGGATGGAAGGGGTGGTGGCCCCGCTACCTCAGAGCGTCCACAGCTGACCACACCCGGCAATCAAATGTCTGTCTAGTAACTGGCCTCTACAACACCCTGGACTTTTTTAGAATAGAAAAAAAAATAAAAAATAAAAAAATGCTGCTGAAAGCTTTTTTCCCCCTATTTCCCCCAAAACAATGAATAACCAAATGCTACTGAAATCTTTGTCCATATTTTCTAAAAAGTAAAATGGAAAATACAATAATCCTCAGTGAAAGGCTCCGCATACTACGCAACGTCGGAGACAGGGACTCACTAGAACATGAAATGAACGTAGACAGAACTCCTGGCTTGGTGCATTCGCAGAAACGAGTTTGGGGCTGCACAGCCAAGCACAGCATGAACACTCTGTCAGAGTGTCCTCCCATGGATGTCAGAGTGCCCTCCCACAGAATGTCAGAGTGTCCTCCCACAGAAGGTCATGATGACACAAGCACCGTTGAACCCATACCCCACTCCAAGTGGGGTAATATGTAGTTCAACGGAAGATGGGAAGGGTAGGGGGCTTTGTATTTGGGCGGAGGGATTTTTCGGCACCTTTCTTGAACCAAAAAACAAAAACGAAAGTCTTTGTATTTTATACACCTACGAACAACCGCTGGATGTGCAGCTCCCTATGCATCTCAGACGTCGCGTGCGGTCACACATGTTGAGCTCGTTCAACGTTGAACTGGCTCAACGGTGTATGTGGGACTTGGCCCCGGTGGTCTGAGGAAGAGTGCCCTCCCCTCCCCTCCGCTTCCTTCCCCGCCCCCACGGCAAAACAAGAACAACAACAACAACAACAACAACAACAACAACAATAACAACCAGGTCGCAGACTTGCGAGGGTAGCAAAGGAAGAGAGAGAGGCTTTTTTTTTTTTTTTTTTTTTTTTTTTGTTGGGAAGAGAGAGGCATTCCCAACTGCTGTGTGAACGTAGTTAATGCAAAATTGCAAAAGGTTTTGAAAAAATCACAAAAAACAACTGCTGTGAGCATTCTCCTAGTATCTCGAGAACATGTCAATTGAAAAAAAAAAGAAAAAAGAAGAAGGAAAAAAGAACATCAAGTACTACCTGCCTTGTGCATGAATGACCCTCAGACTCCAAACATGTACTAAGTTACTAACTGTTCATAAACAGATCAGAAGTTTGAATCCTGTTGTGGATATAAGTAAGCTGCTGAAGGCTGGGCAGACGCTTTGTGTAGTGTTCGTCTGATTTATCGCCAGAGTGGAGCTCTTTTTCTTATGTTCGTTTTGTTGAGCCTTTTCTATGATGTGAGGGATGCCGGATCCGTTTTTCGGCTTTTATAATTCAAAAGCAGCCGTCGTATGAACCGGGCCGGAGTGCCTGGATCATATGACATTTGGCTGCTAGTGTTCTGGGAAAAAAAAAAAAAAAAAAAAAAAAAAAAGAGGCGCAACGGGATTAACAAATAGAACATATCAAAAAAGGAAATTTGCTTAAATGCCAACCCAAACAACCTTTTCCAATTTATTGTTTTTTTAAATATCTTGTGAACATCCTGTAAGGGCACAGGTAACCAAAACATAAAACAAGAAAGCAATGATGCGCAATATGAAAGATGCCGTCGGCGTGCACGACAACTAGCTTAATGCACATTGCACATCACCAGCATTACGGTCTTCACAAGAATTGAGTGCCTGTCATAAAGGCTGTATATAGACCAACTGTTGCGCCAAATACAGCAATAATGACCAGGCATTCTATTCGGGTGAATGCGAGTACAGATCATTACAGCTGGGCCAAGATCACACTCTCTCTCGCCCGCTCAGACCTTTGCCTGCGCCCGGCAGTCAAACTTTTAAGACTCCAAAGAGCCAAAACGTGTAAACCACATTTTTGTTGTAGAGCGCTGTGTGCATTGTTTCTCTTTTTCTCTCTTGGAGACGCAGTAAGCTCAAGGAGCTCTCATGGAACCTTCATAGAAATGCATGCATGCAAACTCTCCAGTTAAAGTTACCCCAGGCTCCAGTTAAAGTTAACCCAGGCTCCAGTTAAACTGCAGTTAAACTCCAGTTAAACTCCACTTAAACTGCAGTTAAATTCCAGTTAAACTCCACTTAAACTGCAGTTAAACTCCAGTTAAACTCCAGTTAAACTCCAGTTAAACTGCAGTCTCATGGAACCTTCATAGAAATGCATGCATGCAAACTCTCCAGTTAAAGTTACCCCAGGCTCCAGTTAAAGTTAATCCTGTCAGGATAACCATTGGCAGCCGTTAACCATTGGCAGACTGCAGGGTGGTAGGAATGCGATGCAGGGAACATTCGATGCAAGGGGCGCAGTGCGACCGGGAGCGCTGCGCCCCCGCTCGAGCACCGTCGGAGCGGACGTGGCGCGACGCAGGAGTCAACTGAGAGTCACGCGACGCGGTGGGCGGGCCCGGATGCGGCGCGACGCAGGAGTCAACGGAGAGTCACGTGACGCGGTGGGCGGGTGGGGGCTGTGGCGCGTAAGACTTGACAGTGGGAGGGTAGAGATGACGTGGCGAGACTTGGTGTGGCCTGCCGTTTGAAAGCACAAGGGTGCCATCTTCGGCTTCACGCTTCATCTAGTGATGTTGCAGGCCAGCACGCTGGATGAAGGGAAGACTGTCTTTGAAAGGGGGCGGATCTTCATGAGATTCTTGGCATATGGGTTGCCTTTGCTTCTCTGCCTGCGTAGTTTTGAGGGGGATGGTCGGTTGATACAGGCTAAAAGGGAGGAGTGTGTCCTCACGTGGAGTGGGAGGAGGATTGGAGGCAACATCGAGTCCGCGTTTTTTTAAGAATGGCGAAGCGGTATCGGCGGCAGTTGCGTCTTCGTCACAAGGGCATACGGAGAGCGAGGGTGCTGTGGTTGATTTTGCGCTTGCTTTTCTTTGGATAGACCCTCTCGCCGATCGTATGAGGTATAATGGTTTCTGTTGTAGTCACCAAATTGGATTACCCTGATTCGCGTTGTAAGTCTCCAGTTCCAGTTCTGATCTCTGAAAATTTCAATCTCTGATTTACATGTCATATTCTTGATTCAGATCTTTTAGTAGATCTTGATTGGTAGTTTGTATTTTTTAATTTATCATTTACTGTCTGATTGCTGTCTCGTTTGGGCTTAGAATCTCCTGATTACTGCCTGAGTGACTTTCCCTTTTTTCTGTTTAGTATTTCCTGATTTACGCTCTGAGCGATTTCCTGAACTAGGGTTTTGGAAATCAGAGTCCGAAATCCGTGAGGACATCAGAATCAACTTCCTATGTTGTTCCTGTCTTTGAAATTTCGAAACCTATGAAATTGTGTCTGCGATTGACCTTCTGAATTGGATGCCAAAATTCATGACCTACATTCCCTTGATTACTATGCGATCTCATCTTCAAATTTCAAATCTCAAAAAAACGTTCCAGATAGATTCTTAAATTTTGTTCCTGATTTTCGATGGAAAGCTCTACGGTTGTACATCTTAATCTTTTGGTGGTGTTTTTTCTATTGTCGGGGGGGAACTAGAATGTGAGGATGGAAATAAGAAAGGGGACTTTCAATAGACAGAAGGTCGGTTAAGGTGAGTAGGTCAGGAGAACGATGCTGGGACGACATAGGCCGGTGCTGGAGCTTTGCTCTGTGACCCAGGGGGAGCTTGAGGTCTATGGAGTTATGCCGAGGGTGGAAGGCGTAACCAGATCGCCCAACGAAGTTGGCGCCGGGGTTTGGACCCTGTAACCTGTTTAGGGGTTTGCCGCTCAAGGAATTGTCGAGGGGGGAAGGCACTTCCTGTCCGTCAGAACTAGGTTGGTCGGTACCGGGGAGGGTTGTGGTGCCCTGTTACCCTAGCAGAGGGGGGTATGAGACCAGGTGAGTTCTGGTACGAGGACTGAAAGTCGGGACCGACGGTCCGCTTGTTGAGAGGGGGATTTTTAGGATAGTGGTAGTGGTCATTAATTTCTGGTTTCGACCCCCTATTTCTAAATTCTATCTTGTTGGTCGTTAGGGGGTTTTGAGAATGTTTAGGATTCTGGGGCCTCTATCAACTTTTCCTACGCTACTTTGAAGTTGTTATACTCAGTGATCTGCGGATGTTCAATGCCAGAACGACGCTGGCCAGTGCTGGGGTGTTGCCCTGTAACCTGTTGACACGGGAGCGTGAGGCCTGGTAGAGAGATCTGGGGATGCTTTGGGGTGGGTATCTCACGGAACAACCAAGGTTTGCTGCTGAGACGACGCTGGCCGGAGCTGGGGCGAGTTGTGTTGTCCTGTAACCCAGCAGAAAGTGGGGGTGTGAGGCCTGGAAGAGCTCAACAGGGAGTAAGACAACTTTGAGGAACTCTGGAAGGGCTTGTTAGGGAGCTTGAGATTTCTTTTACGACCTCGGCGGTCTATTCTAAAAAGAAACGAGGTGAGTGGGAGAAGTAGATGGGGGGATATCATGCGTCCTACTAGCGAGGGGGCTAGCTGGTAGGATTGAAATAGGGTACAGCAACAGTAGAGATGGTGGCTCTGTTGCAGTAAGTCTTGCCGGAGTGTGGAACAGGGGATTGATGGGGGGGGTTCTTCTGAGTTGGATTTTGAATCCTGCCTATTCTTAAAGCTTGTTGTAGTCATTTCCTAAGTAGCTCCAACTTTTTGAGCTAAAAAAGAACGAGGTTAGTGGGGAAGGAGATGGTGGGGTATCACGCGTCCTACTAGTGAGGGGGCGAGCTGGTAGGATGGGAATAGGGTATAGCAGCACCGGAGATGGTGGCTCTGCTGCAGTAAGTCTTGCCGGAGTGAGGTAAAGTGGATGGATGGGGGGGGTTTCTGAGTAGTTCTGAATTTTGTTCCCATTCTGAAGTTTGTCGTGGTTATTTTCTAAGTAGCTCCAATTTTTCTGATCCAAAGCCGGGTAATGGCCCCGACATCTCAATTTTTCAAAATTGTATGTAAATTTCCATATGGGACGCTGGGCCCGGTTCCCAGCACGTGTTGCTCCCCACGAATAGATTGGAGCCTTGTTCCCATTTAAAAAAAAAAAAAAAAAAAAACAAGCTCCAGTTAAACTCCACTTAAACTGCAGTTAAACTCCAGTTAAACTGCAGTTAAAGTTACCCAAAGCTCAAGGTGCAGGGGTAGGGTTTGAAGGGTGGGAGGTAAGTAGAGGTAAGTGGTGGTTTGAGGAAGAAGGGATAGGATTTGTTAATTTTGAAGTGATCTCCCACTGATCTCCTACTAATAATAACCAGAGATTTCTTGCATGATTCTCGTTTTGTCTTTTAAGGTTGATCGTCTGACAGGATCTTTCTTTTTCCGAGATGATCAACACGTTTTTGTTGACCATTTTTCCGAGATGATCAACAGTTTTTTTTGTTAGTTCCTATCTTTTACAGAGCTGTTATTTTCAATAATGATGATAATCCAATAATTGTGCTCGTCTGACATGATCTTGCTCTTTCCGAGATGATCAACAGGTTTTTGTTGACCATCTCCTTGCTCGAAGCGATTTTCTGTGTTTTTTTTTGCTACATAGTTCCTATCTTTTACAGAGCTGTTATTTTCAGTAACGATGATAATCCAATGATTGTGCTACCCGTGTACCCTTTCTATGTCATAGTCCTAGATGCTCATACGATAAGTTTTTCTGATTAGTAATTTTCTGACTTACGGTCTCAACGATTTCCTGAACCCTGGTTCTGGAAATCAGAGTCAAAGTTCGGGTGGACATCAGATGTTTTTTCCTATTTGTGTTTCCTATGGCCTGAACCCTGATTCTGGAAATCAGAGCCAAAAGTTCGGGCAGACATCAGACTTTTTTTTCTTAGTTGTGTTTCCTGTGGATTTTTAAAATCAACTGATTCTCCTTTGTATTTCAACGGACTTCTGGATTAGTGATCTCAGTTTTTGTCGAATAAATCAACTAAGAATTTCATAGTATTGGTCGAAAGTCCTATTTACTTCAAATTTCGTAAATTCGTATGGGGCGGTTCTGTTGAGTTTTGGGGGATCTGTCCAAGATGGAGGGCAAGGGCACGAAATGACTCTTTGTGAGGACGGAGAGAGGGTTGCATCGGGGCTGTCTGAGGGGTACCGGCTAGGGGAACTTTCATTGGATGCGATTGTCGTCGGACAGCTTTGGTTGTCGGATGGGTACCGGCTGATGAGGGTTTACTCTGGCGCGATTGGCCTCAGGCAGTGCTGACTCACTCCCTCGATGACGGAGACTGGAATTTCCGAGGGGGTAGGAGGTTGCAGGATGAGGATTGTGTCTGGCTCTTGCTGAGGACACGGTCTTTCGAACTCTTTACTAGGACGGAGTTGGAGAGGTGAAGGGGGGACAGGTGAGTGGAGGTTTTGTTGGGTTTTGGGGGATCTATTCAAGGTGGAGGGTAAAGGGCACGAGATGACTCTTTGTGAGGACGGAGAGAGGGTTGAATGAGGTCGTCTGAGGGGTACCGGCTGGGGGATCTTTCATTAGATACGGTTGGCATCGGGCAGCTTTAGTTGCCGGATGGGTACCGGCTGATGAGGGATCATCCTGGTGCGATTGGCCTCAGGCAGCGCTGGTTTACCCTCCGATGACGGAAACTGGAATCTCCGAGGGGGCAGGAGATTGCAGGATGACGATTGTGTCTGGCTCGTGCTAAGGATATGGTCCTTCGAACCCTTTACTAGGACGGAGTTGGGGAGGGTGAAGGGGGTTTCGGATGGGGGTGGTTGAGAATGGATGCGATTGGCATTGAGCGGAGTCTCGATGGGTACCGGCCGTGGTCAGCTGACCTCATTAGAACATACCCGGGACCTCCCTTTCGATGACGAAGACAGAACTGTTGCACTTGTTGGTCTTCCGGGACCTCCCTTTCGATGACGAAGACAGAACTGTTGCGATTGCAGTGTTTGGAAAAAAAAGATGGTGGGGTACTAGTGAGTGGGCTAGCTGGTTGGATGGGAATAGAGCACAGCAGCAGCAGAGATGGTGGCTCTGCTGCAGTAAGTCTTGACTGTCTTGCTGGAGTGGGGAGCAGGGGATTGTTTGGGGGGTCTGATTTTTTCTGAAAAAAGAAAGCTCTTAGGAACCTCAAATAGCGAATAAGGCGAGTAGGAGCAGAGGGTGGGTTATCACGCGTCCTGCCTGTGAGGGGGCTAGCTGGTAGGATGGGAATATGGTACAGCAACAGCAGAGATGGTGGCTCCGCTGCAGTTAGTCTTGCCGGAGTGTGGTAAAGTGGTGTGATGGGGGGGTCTCCTGAGTCGTTCTTGAAATTTGTTCTAAATCATGAAGATTGTTGTAAAAAAAAAAAAAAAAAAAAAAAAAAAAAAAAAAAAAAAAAAAAAAAAGCTCGAGGAGCTCTCATGGAACGTTCATAGAAATGCATGCATGCAACCTCTCCAGTTAAAGTTACCCCAGGCTCCAGTTAAACTCCAGTTAAACTCCAGTTAAGTTAGCTCTCAAGCTCAAGGAAGTCTCATGGAACGCTCATAGAATTGCTGTGAACTCAGTCTGCAATTAAACAGCAGGTGACTGGTGCCGCAAACTCCAAATTGCAAATTCCCMCCCCCCCCCCACCCCTGGCACTGCTCCATGCATGCATTGTCAATTTTCTGCCTTGGGAAGAGTGGATTGGGTCACGTGAAGAGTCCCTCAAGGGGCTTAGCGTCTTGCCCCGACTAGAAGGTATGGTCGTCTGAGCTGCTGTATTTGCCACAATTTTCCGGCTACATGCAGCTAGACTATGGTTGGAATGGTGAAGGTGCACAATAGCTAAGTCGAACACTTTACGTACGTGAGGCATTCATGACCTATGACAACAAACGAAATGTGTCAACGGCATGCCCAAAAAACCATCTACCCTTCTCGCCTCCTGCGATTCGTCCCGACCCCCGGGCGATGTGTATACCCGGTATAATTGTGCATCTTTCGACATTTTTAGTACTACTATGCCATTTGTATAAAAGTGCAATGAACCCAGATCGTGAAGACACTTGTCAACAATGCAAGCCCAGATTTTTTTTTTTTTTTTTTTTTTTTTTTTTTTTTTTTTTTTTTTTTTTTTAAAGCTCCATCTATTGGTGGGGAGCAGCACCTGCTGGAAACCGGGTCCAGCGTCCCATAGATACAACCATATCCTCACAAATTGGCACAAACTGGGAACCGGGCCCAGCGTCCCATAACAAGTAAGCCCAGATAGATATCAACTCACTGATGATTGTCCATAATCATAATCGTGTCCAGATACAAAGAGATGGGACATACACAGACGAAGAAAAGAGGAGGGAGAATAGACTTAGAGAGTGGAGAGAGAGAGAGACAATGCCCACTTCTGCTTCGGGCTCCCTCCTCGATTACCACCTCAGAAATCAATAATCTGAACGTGCATCTGAAGTTCTCAACAATGTGTCACGTGGCACGTCGATCAGTCCTCATCAGCGTACTGGCGCAATGTCGACCTCAAGATGACCAGGTACGTATCTACGATCGCCCCACAGTCATGATCTCCTCCCGAGTGACGATGAATCAAAACAGCATTGCCAATAACGTAGCCTCGTCACGTCAGCAACAGTACACGTGGCAGCGGCTACATCAGCGGTGGCGCGTGGCAACTGCCACGTCAGCATGCCCAGAAGACAATTACCAGCCAGCCACCATGCCAAGCCAGCAGCGCGTCGCCGTAGTCACCCCGAGTGCCAGCGTCCATCCAGCGTCCAATCAGCGTCGAGCCAGCGTCGTCGTCAACGTGTGAAGTCAGCTTTGACGCAAGACTGAATGTTTTCAAAGTTAGGAAGTCAGCGCTTGTGTAGCGTTGACGCGGGGTCCCGGATGCTGCATTCCTCAGCCGTCGAGATCTCAACGCAAATCACGAGTCAGATTGGCCTGAAACCGAATTCCTTGTGGTCTTCATGCTGGCTAGGTACCTGCGCACAACAAGTGAGTGCATCCGACCAAGGGCCTGGGCGCGGTACCTTTGACCTGACAGTTGACTTTGACCGTTGACTTTCCAAGGGCAGTGCGTGGTCACACTGCCTGGTGCAGGCTGAATTTGGCCTGCATCGTCTGGGCTCCGTTTCGAGGGCCCAGACTGCTGTAGAACACGGGTTACTGCAAAAGCTTTTGCTTCAATGTTTTGTACATGCAGGATGAAATATAAGTGGTTATGGGTCGTTAATTGGTGAACTATATTTTCTCTCCTTTATCCTCATGTTGCGACTGATGTTTTGCCGCTCTGTCTTTCACTCACACACACTAAATGAGCATGACTTCTATTTGAGAGAGGGGGGAAGAGGGATGGACCATTGCAGAGAGAACAGGAAGAAGAGAAATTCAGAACGTGGACATGAGGGCGGGGAAAGGGGGCGGCGGCGGGGGACGGGGGAGGGAGGGGGGGTGTTTGCATTCACAATCAAGCAATGTTGTATAAGCTTTTGCTGTACATAAGACAATTTTCCGGCTAGATGCAGGTGCTCGACCATGACTTTTATTCAGGGAAAGAAGGATGGGCCGTTGCGCAAAGAACAGGTCCTGGAAGGGAAGACATTCAGAAACATGGACATGGGGGGAGGCGGCATTCACAGTCAAGCCGTAGTCTTCTACCTGTTGAGGTCTACGTCAACACTAGTTGTTGACGTCATTCCAGGCTGAAGTCTGTTCACAGGGAATCTCCCAGCATTGAGAATCGTAAAGTCGGGCTCCCCGAACTGTTCCAGCTCCTCCTTGGTTGGCCGAATGCACCTACGAGCAGATTTTTTGGAGCACATTAACTACAAAAAGTCATGAAAAAAAAAAAAAAAGGTAACACATCCGTGCGGGACATCCGTAAACATTGGAACGATACAGGGACAGAAGATTAGCCTGGCCCCTGCCCAAGGATGATGACACGCATAAATCGAGAAAAGGTTCAATTTTTTGCCAAAAACAAATTACAATAAACACACACACACACACACACACACACACA
>BFEA01000084.1:2630048-2655603 GCA_003427395.1 Chara braunii
CACACACACACACACACACACACACACACACACACACACACACACACACACACATGTCACCAGATACTGACCAGCAGAAGATGATGTCTTGAGCTGTAGCAGGGTCCCAAAGTGAAGGCTGGCCAGAGGCCGGTAGCAGTCCTGAGCTATAAGCCCTGGTGGGTACTCGGCTGTCCTCAACGCTCCTGAATATCTCTCCCTATCACCAATCTACATCCTAGCTCCTAGCGCATGCCTCCAACTGAGTGCTGGCCCAGCTATATACAGCTGGGCCTACTGAAGGTGCCCTCGGCCTGCATCTAGGGCCATCTTATCTGGTGTCAATCAAAATTGTTCTAAAGCTCGCGCCTCGTCAAGTCAAGGGGCTAAAACCAGGCAGCCTGTGTCCCTGCCATATGTCCAGGCGCCGCTGCTGATGCAGAAGGGGCTGGTCCATGAAGGACGAGGGCTGGGCCAGCCACTACAGATCAAGCCTGACCCAGCCCAGCTGCAGACTAAAGTCTGCTAGGCCCAAAACAAAGCCCTAATCCTGCCCAGCTGCGGACGAAAGTCTGTGCGGCCCAAAACTGTTACAGCCAAAATGTGAGAAACAAGATCCGTTCCAAAAAAAAAAAAACAAAAAAAAAACAAGATCCTTCTTGGTTTTATGAAATGATGAGTGGTGTCTCACATGCCTTCTGTATGTGAGAGGGGGGCTTGAGAAAAAAAAAAAAAAAAAAAAAAAAAAAAAAAAAAAAAAAAAAAACCTTTTAAAAAGTGAAAAACCCGCAACTTCACTGTTCCAATCAGGCACCGCACCATGGGCCTATCTCAGTTGGTACCCCAACCAATGAACTCTTGAAATACAGACTCAAATAATTCGAATCCAAATGAACGTGGTTTCTTGACATGAAATAAATTCAAATAATTGGATAATAGAATCCTATAAAAATTATTAAAAATGGAAAAAAAAAGCAGGCACCACTGCCTGCCTGTTCGGACAAAACAACAGTTCAAACCTCATCCCCTTTGCGACAAAAAGAAAAAAACTGCAAACCACTTTGGGGTACCAACCAGGAACAGACAAAAAAAAAACAGGAACAGACAAAAAAAACAGGAACAAACAAAAAAAAAACAGGAACAGACAAAAAAACAGGAACAGACAAAAAAAAACAGGAACAGACAAAAAAAACTGCAATCCACTTTTCCTAACGCACAGATGAAAATCTCAGAAAATAAAATGAATGCAGCTAAAAAAACACAAAAGCTCAAAAAAAAAAAAAAAAGCAGACAAATGGACTGCACGCTGCCTAATCCAAGGCCCAAAATAGTGTCTGTGGCCCTAGTAAAGACAGTCCAAACGTAGGTAGCTCGGCGTCAGGGCCCTCAGGTCTAAAAGTTGGGTGCCTAGGGCCCACAAATGGAGGCCTGTGCATGCCTCAGTATGTGTGATGATGATGATGATGATGTGCATGATATGCTCCTCAGCCATCGAGCTTGAAGTTCACGCCAGATAGCTGTTATCCCATATTTACAAAGTGGAATGCATCAGACCGATCATATAATCAAGTAGCAACAAACTCACGGACGTTGTGGTTGGCATCTCCCTTGACATTGCATGGAGGAAAGACTTAGAGGTGGGAAGGGGAGGGAGGGGGAGGGAGGCACAGACTTGCTGGAAATAGTGATTGGGGGCGGGGGGGGGAAGGAGGGGCGGTCAATATTGGGAACCAAGCATTTACGACAACGCACCTGGACCTGCCAGTGATTCTACGAAAAGTCAGCGTCCCACATCATTATTAGAAACCACACGTCAACATAAAAATCACCGAACTCATTTTTACTCCTAAATCCATCATGAATGAAAGACGGAGAAGAACCAAAGCAACCCGACTGTTGGCCCCGAGAGTAGAAGAGGCAGCGGCAGTTATTAATCCCCTGGATTCCAGGGTACTCAATGCTGGCAGGGTGAGGTCCTACTCCTACAACCCCTCCGTGCATGGCCCCCGGAAATTAATTTAATATCCTGTGGTCCGATGGACCACTAGGATATCAGATATTAAACTGATTCAGAACAGATACAGTGCACTTGATCTGAACTTAGCCCAAAGGCCGAGAAAGGTTCATCCGTTGTTCCATCGTCTTAAACCACACTCAACAACAACTCCATCACTACTGATCAGTGATCGCGACCACACCTCACATGTGCAAAAAAAAAAAATGCAAACACCTATCTCAGAATGAAATTGCTCCGTCGGACATCTCCACACCTAGAATCCACCTCAAAACCGCTCCACACAGTAGAGCAAGCACCCTACTCTCTTTTTTTTTTTTAACAAAAAAAAAAAAAAAAAAAAAAAAACAGCACCCTACTCTCACCAACTAGTAGGTGAAAATGTTGTGTTACAGAGGGAAGAAGAGGGAGGACACATTGTCCATGATACGTCAATCATCACGCAACCACATGCAAAAGGCAGAACCCAAACAGCACAACAGGCGTGAGTGGCCAGGGGAAAAAGACTTAGTGTAAAAGCAAATTTGGAAGTAGAGTCTGGGTGAGGAGGAGGAAGCAGTGTAGGTGTGTTTGGCTTGCTACATCCCTTTCTTCTCATCACTGCCCCACACACACACAGGTTAATTAAATGGTAAGAGAGCTCTCCTAGTCTATTCCAGAGGGAGGACACGTCGTCCATGGATCATAGAGGAGAATCTGTTGCCTAGTAGGGAGCAGTGGTGACTTGCTGTTTGCTGCCAGTGGACCCCACTTTGCACTTTCCCCCACCAACGGTCAGCTCTCCAGAGGGCCCATGGATGAACACCAACCTCCATAATTGTCTCATTCGTGGTATCTTTTGTGGGTAGACAGGCAGGACAATTTCAAGAATTTCACGAAAGGGAAGAGAGATCCTATAGTTGCTAACCGGCCTTTCTTTCCCAGTTCTGGACGACGAAGGGTGTGATTAGGGCGAAGGGTGTGATTAGGGGCCTCGCCACACCACACCCGACTTGGGAAAATTTTCGGGAGTGCTCCCGGAAGTGAAAACCCGCTCGGGAGTGCCTTTCGCCACACTACACTCTCGACCCGGCCGCGCTCAAATTCTGAAAATGTCATTTGTCACAGATGGACACGATCAGTGTGAAGCAGTCTGGCAGAAGTAGTTTGTCCCTTCCGGCTCCACTCCCGAATCTGGGTTGAAACTCGGAGGAGCGAAGGAGGTCTCTCGAAAAAAAAGCTTTGCAGGCGGTGAGTTCGGGAGTGCTCTCGGGAGGCACATTCTGACAGCTCCCGAATTCAATCTGACAGCTTGAACTTGGGAGCTGGTGTGGCGATGCTGCACTCCCGAAAATGGCCAAGTCGGGAGTAGTGTCCAACAAATCACTGACAGGCTAATCACCCAATGCATACTGTGCGGCGGCTCTGCAACATATGGCATTGCACAGTTTCCACGAGGGTGGAGGAATGGTGCGGAGGTGGGAAGAGGTGAGGAGGAGTGGGGAGACGTGGCACAGAAATCCGCATATTGTCCAAGGTCAGCAAGGTATGGGCGTCGCCGCACGGGACGCGAAACGAGAAACGAAACGAGTGCATCTTCCTGCCGAAAATGGCCAGGTTCATCGGTTTGCTATAAATAGTAATGAGTGTATTTTGCCCCCTTTCGTGGGCAGATGCACTCGTTTCGTTTTCGTTTTGTGCGGCGAGACCCTATGTGTAGGGCACTTCTTTTTTTTTTTTTTTTTTTTTTGTCCTTCGGACAGGAACCCAGCTCAAGTGGACTTGTCACATCTAGCAGCTATGGCCGCCGAGTGCTAATCTGAATTCCCACCCGAACACTGTATTCACCATCAGACACACTCTCACTCACCCACGCACGTACTAGGATCTACCCTGAATGTCCACGCCTCTACGCAGACACACTGTGCACTATCTGTTGACGTCAGCAACCTGGCGGCTACGGCCGCCGTCGTCTTCCTCCTCTTCTAGCGGCTATGGCCGCCGTCTTCCTCCACTAGCCCTCTTTGTCATCGGGCTCCTGCAGACCTCCGATGCACAAGTCGCACAAGCAGCGCTTCCGCATGGCTCACAGGCAAATGAATGAATGGTTTGGCGCTGCATCTTTATTTATACTGTTTCGTCGATGGTCTGGCCTGCCCCCGGTCCCGGGCCCAAAAGTGTGCAGCCCCGCCTGGTACTTGCTGACTGGACAAGGTGGACTGGGACTGCCACTGGAACTGGCTGACTCTTACACCCTCGAAGAGTCACACAGCGACTTCAGGAAGCTCCTAGGCTGCGTGGACTGACCCTTCGTTAGTGCTTAGGACTAACCTCCGCCTCGCTGACTCAGCTAGCCTACTTACTTCTAGATGGTCCTTGGCTAAGGGCTAGACAGATCCTTAGGACTACTAATCCTATTGTCTACAGTTCGAATCCCCACGACCCAACTAACAGACAGGACACAGACCTACAACTTTTAGGGGCCAGGTTGCGGGTTCAAGCCACACAGGGTCACCAGGTAGCTGTACAGAGGTACGGGAAGGTCTAGGGATCAAGCCCTGGGAACTGCAATTGTTGTGCAAACTGGGTGAAAGTTGAACCGCGAAACCCTTTCAAAGATAGAATCGTTCAAGAAGTTTCTGAATCTCAATTCTCTTGTCTCTACCCAAGCAAGTGCCCACAAAGCCCAAGTGTTGAAAAGTCTGCCTGTGGTAGGATCATTTGGTTTATTACAACCTTTAGCAGATGGTTTGAAAATTGAAATCAATGATAATAAAAGAGCCTATTCTACCAAGACACCGATAGTTGGAATCGTAATTAGTACAAGCTTCACAGCTCACAATGCTTTTTTTTTTTTTTTTTTTTTTCCGAACAACCCGAGGTAGTGGCAGAGGTGCTGGTAAGAGCAGACACTTCTATCACTCTCGGGGAGGCTCCATCTATTGGTGGGGAGCTGCACCTGCTGGAAACCGGGTCCAGCGTCCCAGAACAACATATTTCCTGTTTACACAGACGTTTGTTTATGATAGTCGGTGTCTTTATAAACCATCCTCACAGGAGGCGGTTTCTCAGTAGGGCCACACCTGTAGTTAGTAAGCTAGCTCATTTGCCTACAAGGCATCTTCATCCGGGTGATAGTAAAGCCGAGTCCCATGTCTGCTATCTCCCTTTGCTCATGGAGCCAAGGTGTGTCACCAAAGAATGAGTCTCTTTGTCTGCGGGCTAACTGAACCTAGCTTGTTTGCCTATACGGCACCTTTAGCCAGGTGGTAGCAAACCCGAGTCCCATGTCTCATATCTCCTCTTTACTCGTGGAGCCAGGCCGAATCACCACTGAGCAGGTCTCTGTGCATGTAGGCAAACTAACCTCCCGTTCCCCCACCCCCACCCTTGAAAACATGGAGTTTTTAAACAATGACACATAATAGTAGACAGTGTTAGGCTGATCCAGTTATCTTTTAGAGACTGCAATTTCTGTGGGGATGTGGTCTGTAGCCAAGTCTGCAGTTGAGCTTTGTACAGCACTTCACTCGTCCTCTGAGCGTCTGATATGTCATGATCTCTTCTGGTACTTCGTCATTATGCAGGGGTTGTGGGGAGAATACTCTGACCGCCTAACCCCTAAGTCCTAAACCCTCTGAGCAGCTGGTGCTTTGTCCTGCATGGGTTTTGGGGAGTATACTCTAACCCCCAAACCCCTAACCTGTGAGCCCTCTGAACTTCGCAGCCTCCCTCTTTGCAAGTCATGGGTAGTTAGCCTAGCAAAAGGTAGTGGTAGCTCCTGCTCTCCAACGTATCCTTATATCCGGCGCGAAGTTGTATTTGCAGGTTAGCAGGTTGTACCCGTATCCCTGTTCAAATGAAGTGAGCTCCTCAATGCCTAGGGTCCCCATCTGCCGTGTATTTCCAATGGTCTCCCACGTCTGTCGGCGGTCTTGTCCGCATACCAGTTATTTGCCACGTCATCTCAAATATGCCCTCTTGTGGTCGTCGTCTGCAGCAGGTGTCGAAGCGGCGGGGTGATGGAGGTATGGGGGCCCAGAGGTGAAGAGGGAGGTGAGGGGTGGGAGGGAGTCGGGAAGGGGGTGGCTGCAGGGGTAGCGAGTGGGGAGTAGCGGCAGGGGCAGCGAGTGGGGAGCGGAGCGGGTCATGGCAGGGCCGGGGTTCTGAGGGATCAGCAGAAAGTTGGTCGGTAGATATGGGACTGCAAAGTCATCCAGGGGTCTTCTCTGCCAGAGTGGTTCGTCCGCCCTCCAGTTTTTCCATCGTATTTGGAGGTCGTCCAACAGGTCAGAGAAGGCGTGGTGCGGGTCCTGCCAGATCTGGCAGTAGGATTCCTTCAATGCTTCTTTGAGAGTAGCATCTGTTTCATCTTCATAGCTCTGCTTCATAGCTTTCCAGGCATGTTGTGTGCGGGATCTGATCTCTTCCTCCATCGCCTGTTGTGCTTGCTGCAGGCCATATTGGTGGTCTTTTCTATCAAAGGAGCATCTAGCTCTCCAGGCTTGCATGAGAACATGTAGTCTCATGTACGAGAAGAGGTTAGTGGCAAATGGAGTCCAGTGCCGTAGTAAGTGTTGGTTTTCGCCTAGCAAGATAAGGCCCAGGTCCCACGGGATGTGCATGTTCGTGAGCGAATGGAACGCCGCATCCCACCACCTCCATATTTGGGCAACCATTGGGCACGCCAACAGGCATTGTTCGAGTGTTGCCCTGGCGGGCAATGTCGTCCTACTGCAATAGGTGCAGATGGGGGACAGCAAGCCTTTTTGCTCCAGATCTGTTCGCAATACAATCCAATCGGGGGCGGGGAGGCAACGATGTAAGATTTGCCATTGCAAGGATCTGAGGTTCGTTGGCATTAATTTGGCATACTTAGTCCAAGGGAGGCTACGCAACAGCTGTGGGTTGAGGGGTGAATCCCGCTCCCATCTCTGTAAAATTGTTTGTCCTATCTGCTGCTTTGGGCGAGCTGCTCTGTACCCCCCTTTGACGGTATAATCCCAAATGTGCATAGTCTGTTGGCCTGTCCATTCCCAGTCGTCCAGATCACATGGGAGTCGGGATATGGGCGTGGCAGGTTCATATGCCCGGTACCCTATATGTTGGTCCCCCACCACTCTGACAATCATCAGGCCTGCCCACAGTTCTGTGGTATCCTGATCTTCATCTCGGACGAGCTGGGAGAGCCTCACTCCCGAGTTGTGCAGGGCGAAGGCTTCCAGTGTGAACCTTCCGTTATGTATGTCGCGTACCCTGTACACAGTCTCCGGGTTGGGCAGATCAGCATATCTGACCACCCAATCCAGTGGTTGAGTTGTTGGACCTGTTTTGAGTGTTTGCTGCCAAGCCAGGGGGAGACCTTCTATCAGTTGACGGGTCTTTTCTTCCACATTTCTTACATACTTCAACTTGGCTCGCAGTTTTGTGACGCCCAACCTCACGCCCGGCGCGACTTCCTGATCGGAGTAGAGTGTGGGCCTGGAAGTGCGAAAAGGGGTGTGCCAAGGATTTTTGGGAAAGTGGGGGAGTCTTAAGGATATGAATGCAATTGGGCGAAAAAGGGGCGCATGCGCAGGGGACTCAAGGCCCGATGGGGCCGGGGCACTGTGGGCGACAGTTTACGGGGAAATCCCTCCGTGGTGGAGGCGGTCCCGAAAAGTTAGGCCGTCGGGGGCCACCACGTGGCGCAGGTCGCCGCGTGCCTAGGTTGGGCCTTCGGAATTCCGGAGTTCTCTGTTCGCTGCTACGTCGGCAGTTCACGCAAAACGTATTGGGCCAAAAGGGGGCTATGGCCGGCCACGGAACGACACTGAGTTGATGATACGGGAAAAGGAGGCGGAAAGGAGGGAAACTGGTGGTGATCTCAACGAATCCCGGGTGGGTGAAGTAGTAGGTGTGGTCGGGGGAAGGGAAATCGGAACACCGAGGGTCGCTAGTGGTGGCACAGTGGAATTTCCACGGGCATAGCCGATTCTCCGTGTGACAAGGGTATCGGGTCCTTATGATCTCGCTTATTATAGGGGTGAAATAGTCCGGGTCATAGGACGAGTCTGAGTTCCAAGATCGCGTCATGGTATCATCGTCGATAGGATAGCTTGGGTCGGGATATCGTCACCGCGCACGAACACGTGCAGGACAGGCAGACTCAGTGACTCCTCAGCGTGTTCATATGGGATGACGGTTCCGCCTCGAATCTTTTTGGGTGGGCGGATCGATGTTCAAGAATGCGTGTAAGGGCGCGACTCGGATCGCGTTTACACGTGTCCTCGCGCGGCGTTCGCAGAGCCAGATCTCTGATCGTTTGGATTATGCAAGATGCGACCACATCACAACCCTCATCGTGAGATAAGCAAAAACGAGAACAAAATCACTATCGGGACTAGATTCCTATCCCATCTACAGTTGCATCAGGTGTGGGCAAAGATTCAACACAAACAAAGAGCAAGGACAGGGATTCTCAACAAAAAGATATACCAACAGGCATAACGTCCACGCATCTACACATTTGTACATCCATTCGTTCGATATTCATACGCATAATGCAATCGGGATAGACATAGCAAAGACGAGTGTGAGCAAAAACCCAAGCCCAGAATTCAGAAAGCCGAAAACGGAAATAAGGACGGGCAAACCGCCCGGAGCCGTAATCAAAATGTATGTACACAGGTGAAGAGGGGGAAGAGACAAAGAAACCACAAATCCACGTCCCTCATCCTCAACTCTCTTTTCCTCTCTCTCTCTCTCCGATGCGGACAGTCCGTCGTCACGCATCAACCCACGAAGTTGTCACCCCGCTTAGTCCTCCCGCACCCGTCGGATTCGTCCGTGCCCACAGTCCGTCGTGGCCCACGTCAATCCCACACGTTCGCCACCAGCCTGTCGGGTCACCCAACTCCCACTCTACTCACCTCTTACTTCGCTCGTGTGTCGACCCTTCCTGATCACGCAACCCCGAGCTTCCAACAACGGGTTAAGAGAGCTGACTAATTGCGCAGCCGAAATTTATAGCGTGCATGCATGCGCGAAGAACACAGAATTATCAGGACTTGGAGTGAGGATTAGAGAGAGAACGCCTGCGTTCTGCATGATCGGCCGCGGCGTGGGGGACGTAACCCTTCTCCACGCATCGATCCGAGCATGCAAGCCGCGGATTACAAAATTTCAGCAAAAGAAAGAGAGGGAGGGCGGGAGAGACGAAATGCAAGAAGAGAGATACAGTTACAATGGCGTCCGCCCAAAATTACAGTTACACACGCGATGAAGGGCGCCTGCTAATCAGAGTTCCGTTGCAGCCGCATGAAGAAGCGCATAAACAAAAGGCGTCGAGCGGCAAATTCCTATCTAATGCGAGAAAGCAAAAAAGAAGCACCAATTCAGAAGGAAAGTCCGAAATTCCGAGAGCCATTGGGGGCTCGACAAAATTTGAAAAAGATTCAAGAGGAATTTCAAAAAACAGAACGAAGCAATTTCCCGCGCGATGTCCGCGCCCAAAAGATCGAAAACCGAACTTAAAAGAAACGACGTCGATATTAATCGCGCGCGCGCGTGGCGTCGCGCCAAACAACCATCCGACCAATCAATTCACCGGCCGTCCCAGGATACACCCAGCCCCAAAGAAGCGACGAAAAGGACGAAGAAGCAAAGGTACTGATGCAATTTTCCACCGATCCCGATTTCCCGTAATTGGCCCAATCTTCCCAGCTTAGGACCCCTCGTTGCAACCGCGCAGAAACTCACGCGTTACAGAAAGTGGTTCGTCACAGTTTCTCCGGCGACGCCCAATCCTGCTGAACAGGGTCCCAGACATCACCTACTGCGTAGATCCATTTTTGAGCCCAGGATAGCCACGGCGAGTTTGCTGTGAGCAGAAAGGGGTTGCCAGTCTCATCCAAGATGAAAGGGTTGCCGAACATCGCCTGTCTCCATATGGAGTGCCACCTGTTGGGTGGGTGCTTTTGCTTGGACCTCGTTTCCTCCACAGTTTTAACATGTTTGTCCAAAGGGGGTCATTGGGGATGTCGTCCCTGGTGGCCTGCGCCATACCCGTCTCGTGTTTGTGTTTGCGGGGGCCTGGGATTGTCCAGTGGTTATTGGTCAACCACTTAAAGGGGTCCACGCGGTGAGGGGGTGCCGATTGGGGTGCCAGGCCAGCAATCTGCACACAGGCCACCGGTGCCCAAGGTATGTTGTTTCCGACAAGGAGTCTGATCAGCACCTTGAAAATCATTGTCTCCTTCTCCCTCTCCGGGTCCAGTATTCCTAATCCTCCTTTGGCTCTTGGTTGTGTGAGGGTGTCCCAGCTCACCCTATTCATGCAACTCCCAGATTTGGCGCTGTTTTTCCAAAGGTACGTGGTCAGCTTCTTTTTTAGCCTGGTGTATTGCTGTGGGTTCAGTGGCCACACTGCCAGTTTGTACCATATGGCCGCGAGGATAGCATTGTTGATTGCCAACGCCCGCCCTACCAGGGATGTGTGCAGCCCCTCCCATCTTGCCAGGCGGCCGATAGCCGAGTTCATAAGGTTGTCCCCATGATCCAACGGAGGTCCCAGTGCCGTTAGCCTTACCCCCAAAATCATGATGGCATCTTTTTTTCTCGCCCATGATACACACGGCTCCAGTGGAGGGGCCTGGTCTTGGGGGTGGAGCCACCAACCCTCTATCTTAGAGCCCCAATTCAATGTCATGTCTGCCACCAGGGAAAAGAGGTGTATGGTTTGGGCCACGGCCTGAAGGCTATCGGCATTTGCCCGTATGAGGACCGTAAGGTCATCTGCGAACAATGACGTCACCGGGATGAGATGGTCAGGAATATCCGGCATGGGCACTTTGCTGATTTTCGGGTGGGCTCTGATCTTCGCTGCAAGGGCCTCAATGACTATTACGAAGAGGAGGGGCGCAATGGGGTCTCCTTGTCTCATCGATCTCTGCAACTTTATGGGTGGTGAGAGATGGTCATTAAGCATTATGTTAGTGGTGGCTGATCTATGAAGGAGGCACACCCAATGGCAAAACTCGGGGCCAAAGTTCATTTTCATCAGATACATGTCCAGGAAGTCCCAGTCAACGTGGTCATATGCTTTCTCAAAATCTATAAACAGAACTGCGACTAGGACCTTGCGCTGACGTGCATATTTGATAGTTTCATTGACCAAAAGGATATTATCCTGGATATTTCGGTTGGGCATAAAGCCCGTCTGATCTGGATGAACCAGTATATTCATAAACGACAGCAGGCGGATGGTGAGAGCCTTAGCCACCAGTTTGTATGGGACCGGGAGGAGGGTGATGGGTCTATAATTTCTTATGTCTTCCTTGTCTCCCTTTTTATAGATGAGTGTGGTCACTCCTTGGCCTATCATGCCCCCAAAGGAACCTTCCTTCTGGACGCTTGCTATATAGTCCATCAGATCATCTTTAAGAAGGGTGCAGAAGCGCACCCAGAATTCTTTCGGGAAGGAGTCAATTCCCAGTGTTTTCTCATCCTCCGTGTCCTGTAGGGCCGCCCAGATCTCATCCGATGTGAGTGGTTTATCCAGGGCGGTTTTTTGTGTCGGTGTTAGGCATGATTACACTTCTTGAAGTAGCTCCTCTCTAGCTTTCCAAACATCCCCAAGGTTCTTAGTGGGGGTTCGTGATGTGAACAGGTCTGTGTAATATTTGGCAGCGTAGTCAGCTATTGTATAGGCATTTGTTGTGACCGGAGCAGAGTTGTCCAGAGAATGTCTAAGCCAAGGGACAGCGGAGGCCCGCGCTCGGGCTTTTGCTTTGTTAAAGAACGATCTCGCCATTGTCCCATCCGTGTGTTCTCGTTTGATTCTAGCTTGTATCCTCCATGCCTGGGTTTGTCTTTGTAGGTAGTCTTGCAGGTGATCCCTTGCCTCTTGCAGTTTTTCAAAGGAGGGGATGTGCTGAGGGTTGTCCATGAGTTCATCATCCCAATCTTCGAGTTCTTGCATGAGGCGATCCAGGATCGCCTTACGGTCTCTCGCACACTGCACGAAGAATTTCTTAGTCCTATCTCTCAGCTGAGCAATGCCGTCATTAAACCAGTCCACGGTTTGTCGCTCTTCCAGTTGCGGTTTTTTGGACCGCCAGTATTACCAGAATTCGTGAATCATATCTTTGAATTTGGAGAGGGACAACAGCGAGGTGTTGAGCTTATAGAATCCAGACCCCCTCTTGATATGAGTGTGGAAGGAGAGCCCCAGCGTTATCATTCTGTGGTCAAAGGATTTGCATGGGCTGATCGCAGCAATTTCCGCGGTTGTGGTTAGGCCCATAAGGTCCTTAGACACGAGGGCCAGGTCTATGCGCGAGTTAGCTAATCCTCTCTCCCCTCTGGAGGACAAGCATGTGTACGCTTTCCGGGTCGGGTGCAATATTTTGTAAGCGTCCTGCAGTTCAGGACCTAGTGTGCCCAGGCAATATTGGTTGTGAAACGTGCAGTACTAAGGTCCATGAGTTGTCGGTGGATGAACCAGGTGAAGGGAGTATGCTTCTGCAGATGCATCTTTGGATCCATAAGTAGTATGACAGGGATGATGCCCTTCGGGAACGAGAGAGAGTTCGGGATTACTGCCCCCAGCACCCTTTCCACGCTTGTCTCACAGCCAAGGTCACCCAAGGTCATTCTTGTAAAGGGGACGCTGGACCCGTCTTCCAGCAGGTGATGCTCCCCACCAATAGATGGAGCCCCTCCTCAGGTACTAGCGGTGTCTGCTCTTACCAGCACCACTAGTACCGAACGGAGATGTTTAAAAAAAAAAAAAAAAAAAAAAAAAAAAAAAAAAAAAGAGTCTTTTGAGGAAACCGTGACGGAAAAAGCCGGTTGGCACCCCAAAAATGATCAGAGCAACTGGATGAAAGACTAGGAGAGGATGCTCTTACCGCCTCTCCTAGTACTTTTTTTTTTTTTTTTTTTTTTTTCTCAAACGGGCCCAGTGCCCAAGGCTCATATTATGGGGGTCGTGGAAGCGGGAGATGGCAGTGAGTCGGCAGGGGTGCAGGCATCTTTGTGCTGTGTGGACACGGGGGGGCGTGTGTGGACGAATTGGCAGCGTGTGACCTGGGTGTGCTGGTCTGAGCGTCCATAGGGCATTGATTTCCCTGGAGGTTCGTCATATGGTTCATGCTGGTGATCCGTTTCGCTGTGGAGCGCATATCCTCATTCCTTCATTTTGATAGGGAGGACGTAGGGAGGGTCATCCCACTGGTTGTGTTCTTCCAACACATTATCCTCTAGCAGCATTTGCATGAAAGTCAGGACCTCAGAGTGTGCCCAGGCAATATTGGTTGTGAAACGTGCAGTACTAAGGTCCATGAGTTGTCGGTGGGTGAACCAGGTGAAGGGAGTATGCTTCTGCAGACGCATCTTTGGATCCATAAGTAGTATGACAGGGATGATGCCCTTCGGAACAAGAGAGAGTTCGGGATTACTGCCCCCAGCACCCCTTCCATGCTTGTCTGACAGATCCAACATTCTTCTGAGGATACCGTGACGGTAAAAGCCGGTTGGCACCCCAAAAAATGATCAGAGCAACTGGATGAAAGACTAGGAGAGGATGCTCTTACCGCCTCTCCTAGTACTTTTTTTTTTTTTTTTTTTTTTTTCCTCAAACGGGCCCAGTGCCCAAGGCTCATATTAATCATAAACAACCAGAGGCCGGGGTCCTCACAGTCTACCCGGAATAAGGATCATCTGGGAGCGTTACCCAGTTTCGCTTACAGGGAGGAGCCCTGCAGGGGACCAACCCCCTCTCCTCGTACTTTCGGTCCGGCTATTTTGTAAAAAAAAAAAAAAAAAAAAAGGGAAGAAAAGCCGGTTAGCACCTGAACATGCGAGGGAGAATGGTCGGAAGATGCGGAAATAGTAGTAGGCCTGGCCCCCACTGGCCGGCGGCCTGGAAAAGTTTGGGCGCTCTAGTGTTTTCCAGACCCCGCCGGTGTTGGAAACTGGTGTGGAAAGTCGGCCCCGGAAGGAATTCCAGACCCCACCGTGCTTGGAAGAAGGTCGCAGAAATGCTGATGGGGCGTTTCTACTCGGTCGGCGGTCGGGAAATTCAACGCCCACCACTTCCCATTCCCTTTCCAAGGAGGCGTCCAGACGAGCAGGGGGGGAGGCATGTCCATCTGTTTCCAGACAACGGCTGGACGGCGTGGACCACACACCCTCGTCGTGGACCGTTTTTTGGACCGGGAGGCCGCCGTGGTCATGCTCTTCTTTTTTGACGTAGCACGGTTCTCCCAAGGGCCCAAGGGTCTGAGCCATCCATGCTCCCCTCACTTTATGAACAGCATGGTGAACTGCCCGCATCCAATGGATACACGGCAACGCTGTGACTGTGATGGGAACGACATCGACTCTTGCACACCAGCTGTCGTAGCCACTTGACGAGCGCACAACCTTCGCGGACCCGTGCACCCTCCTCCTTCGTCGAGGGCTATGGCTTCCTGTCAGTGCTCTGTACCTGCACTCCCACTCTGGATGGTCCGGCCGGGAAAAGTGGTTCCAACAGCAGGAGTGTGGGGGGGGGTGTGGACAGCCGCCGATGCTCCCAACGGTAATTTTCGTGCACAGCCGGGTCCCGCCGCCCGAGCGGACCCCGTGAGGCCGTTGTGTGCTGCACGGTACTTGTGCGGCACCCGCCACCCGGGTCGCGCACGGCCACACACGGACATGTCCTGGTGCAGGCCGATAGAAGGCCATGGACCACAGCCCGGCCAGACTTGCCTTTTCGGGAAACACCCAGGGGGGGATTTCCTATTCGGGCATGCCCATCCGTTTCCAGTGGCAAGAGTCAAGGGTGGTGGTGGGGTCTCAACGAAAGGTGGCAAGTTCTTAGCTGTGTAGGGTGAGTGTAGTTGGGTACACCGGGTCGCCGGATCTCCGTGCTGGGGTGGGGTGAAGTGCTTAGATTTGAGTCCTGGGGCTTCACTTTCACCCCAGCTTACTTAGCCTTATGGTTAGGTGTTAGCCTGCCAAGCCGTTAGACGTGCGTTCGAGTCTCGCATTCGTCACATGCTTTCGCGCAGTAACCACCGTAGAAATTGTACTACGGAAGAGTGGCTGTGTAGGGTGAGTGTGGTTGGGTACACCGGGTCGCAGGATCTCCGTGCTGGGGTCAGGTGAAGTGCTTAGGTTTGAGTCCTCACTTAGCCTTATGGTTAGGTGTTAGCCTGCCAAGCCATTGGACGTGTGTTCGAGTCTCGTATTCGTCACATTACTCAGGGCATACTCACACGAGGACCAAAAGACCCTAAATCCCAAAATTTGAGTCAGTTTTTGGGTCACACTGGAGAGGCCTGCTACCCAAATGTCTCAAACGGTGACCCTTTTGTCAGCGGCCTGCCGGGTCGCGGGAGGACCCTTTTTAAGACCACCTCTAGAGGTGGTCTCAAATTACCTTTCGTTTTTTTTTTTTATGTTTGCGAATAGAAGAAAATCGTAGACGAAGAAGACAGCCCGCCAAATAACTGGAAGTGCGACCAGAAACATTTACGTTGTAGCCCGTCATACTGGCGTGAATTTTATTTTATTTTTTTAATCTATCTTTTTGTTTGGTCCTCCCCCATGTGACCGGGTGCACTTGCCCTGAGTGCAAAATGTCAGGGTCCTTTCTGGATGAAGTCCGCCCGTGTGACCACACGGGGACCAAATGCCCCAAATGCCTCAAACCTCAAACAAACCGAACGGAATGCCTCAAATTTTTTAGACTTTTGGTCCCCTTGTGAGTTTCCCTCAGTTTCGGCCCCCCCCCAAACATTTTTATAGTCCAATGCCCTTGAGTTCTTTCTTTTTTTTTTTTTTTTCCGAGGCTACTCTTTTTTTTCTTTTTTTAAGCCGAGAACGAGGGCTCCCCAAAAAAAAAAAAAAAAAAAAAAAAGAAAAGGTCGTGACCTTCCACCTTCCTGCTAGTACGAGCAAGGCCGCTTTTCAACCCGCTTACCCGCCACAGACAGATTGCGGAGAACATTTTTGTTCGTCAGCTCTGCAACATATGGCACGTCCTGGGTGCCAATCTCTTTGGCCTTTCCTACTGCCGCTCCTGCTTTGCTTTGAGGTCTTTTCTCTTTTTTTTCCTCCAGATCATCTTTCACCAACTTTGTCCCCTTCTCTGACTTGAGCGCCCTAGCATACCCAGCCGCCGACCTCCGCCAACTTGAATGGCTTCCAGGAGGAATCACGCGGACTCGACTACTGGAAACGAGAGGACACCCATCATGATTCTGCAAGAAGGCAAACAATCGCAAACAATCGGGAAAAATGTTTTTTTTTTTTTTTTTTTTCGGGAAAAATGCTTTTCAAAGAGCCATCCAAAAGCTATTCAATCAATGTAGAGAACCAAAGATTGCTCTATTTTAGAACTTACAGAAAGAAAAAAAAATAAAAATTAAAAATTAAAAATTAAATTACCCCTTTACCAGCAATTCAACAATTGGCATCAGTTATTACTACCATCTTCACCCGAACAGAACGCGCGGTTATCTCAGTTATATACAGCTATAATGACCAGGCATTCTATTCGGCTGAGGATTGTAGTGAGCGCTCTCTCTCTCTCTCTCTCTCTCTCTCTCTCTCTCTCTCTCTCTCTCTCTCTCTCTCTCTCTCTCTCTCCGTAGACTGCAGCCCAGGATAAGGTGTGTGTTTTAGGCAACCATAAGAACCCCTTTTCCACCTAGATGGCTAGATCGAAAATTGCAAAAAAAAGAAAAAAAAAAGAAAAAAAGAGGGTGTGTGCGCGTGTGTTTGTGTCCGTGCATGTGCATGTGGAGCCAAACAAATGCCCACAGGCACACAAACTTGCAGTGGAACCCAAGCCGAGCACATGACCACCACCAACAACGGACTGGCCTACTAGATAACCTCCGCGGCCTGAGGCCTCTAGGCTTAGAGGCCCAACCGCAACTCCGGCTTAGAGGCCTCTAGGGGTAAAATAGCATCCAAAATCCATCGCAGCGTACCGGAATTGGGCGATATCTGGAGGAGGAGAAAGTATGTTGCAGGGATTATGGTGCCATGCAAGGGTATTATCTATAATAGACCAGTTCGGGCCCGCACAGCTGGGCCTGAAGTTTCCCCCATTCGGTCCCACTTCACTTGGAAGTCCCACTGGGAAGCATCGTGCATGGACCACATTTTTCTTTAGTACTGGTTGGAGAGAGAATTGAGACTGATTCTGCGATTGAGTCTGTCAGAATCTATAAATAGAAGCAGACAGCAATTGCAGGTGTTCAGACAATGAATGGTAGATCCTTTGTTTTCTTGTCGTGGCCACATACATTTGTACGGTCACCTGCATCCAGGAAGGTACCAGGGCCGTGGTCCCACTAGCGAAGGGGATAGGATAGAAATCCTGGATCTGGCTATGTTTTATGCAGAGATACAGAAAAGCAGTTCTATCTCGATTTCCTGCTCCTGTCCTCAAACACGTCCAGATTCAGGCATTCAATCCGATCCTCTTTGCTAAGTGTGCGTATGCCCTTACAACATCATATGGTTCATGCAACTGCCATTTAGTTAAATTTGGAATATCATGGGTAACGGACTTCTCTCTCTCTCTCTCTCTCTCTCTCTCTCTCTCTCTCTCTCTCTCTCTCTCTCTCTCTCTCTCTCGCTCGCTCGCTCGCTCGCTCGCTCGTTCTCTTTTTCTCTCTATGCCTCCCTCTCCCCCTCCCCACAGGGAGAGAGAGGGAACAACTTCCAGCGGACGGTATTCCCTCTCCATACAAGTAGCCCTACAAAGCAGATGAAAGAAAAAAGAAAAGAAAAGGCAGATTTTAGTTTCGTCAATTTGAAAAACATCTGATCTATCAATCGGATGATTGATTAAATGATTGAATCGCGTTCCTTGATTGGCATATTAGAATGATTGCACCTGAATTATATCAACGACTGGACTGTGATGTGAAAGATAGCAGTGTGGCAAACACACCAGCTCCATTTTTCTCTCCCCTTTATCTTTTCCTCTTTTAGAAAGTGGGGTAGTCCCAGACTCCCAGCATCATTGCATCACTCTGACTCCACCAGGGATTTGAGCTTTCTGTTCACCAACAGCTACCTGTGCCCACCATTCAGCCACAAGGGCATTGTACACCCTTTTCCTTCTTTAAGAAAAGAAAATAAAAGAGGGATATCATCAGCGAACCGACCAGCCCTTGGTACTTCAGAAATCTAGTATTTTACTCATCTGCTTTCAGTGGAATCAGAACTCAGGGGTCTGTATTTCAACCGTTCAAGGGTGTGCTTCAAAGCCCAACCAATTCAATGACCTGTCAAATCTGGCAAGGACGGCCTTCCAGGCCTTTTTTATTACCATCATAGTATTACTAAAATGAACCAAGTACTCGTCAAAAAAAAAAAAAAAAAAAAAAAGTTCGACCTCGCATACATCAAATGAACAGTCGCACGAGAGTTCACACCTGAGAAGCCAAAGCCAAGATACAATCAACGCATGAAGAAGTCGCGTCCAAAATAATTATTAGTATACAAGAAATGTTTATGTCTCAAGCGGCTCTGCCTCTCTCTCTCTCTCTCTCACACACACACACACACACACACACACACACACACACACACACACGCTTGCTCTGGGCTGATCCCACCTGAGCGGCGACTATGGCTTCTCTCCCTCCCTCTCGCTTCACTCTCTCTCTGCAGTCCAACTTTTCCCTTTTACTTGGCTCGCTCTGCCTCACTCTCTGCCTCTACCCTGGATCGTAACCGTGAATACACCCACTCAGGTAGGGTTCACACTTGGCGGCTATGGCCGCCCTACTCCCTATCTTCTTCTACCCTAGCTATGGAGTAGCTTCCGGCGCCCCCTTCCTCTTCAGGCGAAAAGCGCCCAAGTTGCCTTAACACACAAGCAGCAGCAGCGCTTCCGCATCTTGCAATTGAACAAGTGATGAGCCACTGCACTGTAGCAGCGAAATATAGGACTTCACTTGGCTTGGGCTGCTTCAGACCGGTATTGGTCGGCCGCGACATGTCTCAGACTGCTGCAAACATCTGCTGCAAACATTTTGTCGGCCTGGTAGCTTTCCTGGGACATGCTGCAAAATTGGACCTGGGACTGCTGGACTGGACTGGACTTTTCTTGTCGGGTACCGGAAGGACTTCTACCGACCTACGACGTTTCAGTACCGACCCCTACAGACCTATTCCTGATAGGCAAATCTAACCTTGTACTGTCTCTGCGGTCTCCCTCTGTGGTCTGTACGGAAGACATCTTCGGCCACTATTCTATCTACATCATAACCCCCGTCCATGTCCGGTGGGATCATGGAGCGACGAGCGGAAAACTGATCGTTCGCGACACAGGGAAGCGACTTTGAAGCGTGGAATACTGGGTATGTGTATAGGTGGTGTGGCATCTCGATAGTATAGGACGGACCATCTGCCTCTCCCTTGGCATCTAATGCTTGGGATGGTCCCCTATACGCAGGTAACCGTTTCTGTGAGATCCCTTCTTCCGGAACGAACTCCTTAGACTACCCAGACCAAGTCACCTACAACGAATTGTGAAAGTCGCTGGTGCTTGTTGGCCTGTTCCACCATCTGCTGCTGGGCCTTAAGGATGTTCTTTTGTTCACCTGCTCTAAGTCTTTCTCGTATTGAATGGCAAATTCCCTCGTACCGGGTGGCAATCTTCTTTGAATCTGGTCCGGATCGGACGCCGGGGCTGCCAACCCTTGTGCAGTTCATCCGGGGTGCATGCAGTAGACAGGTGCACCGAATTGTTATACGCAGACTGCACTTTGGGAAGATGCTCGTCCCAATCTATCTGGTCTGGCCTAATGTACATTCCCAACACTTGTTAGAGCATTTGTTCATCTCCTCTGTTTGGCCGTTAGTCTCCAGGTGTCTACTGAGGACATGGTCATCTTTGACCCGTATACTTTCATCAAGTGTTTTTTTTTTTTTTTTTTTTTTTTTTTTTNTTTTTTTTTTTTTTTTTTTTTTTTTTTTTACTTTCATCAATTGTTGCAAGTGCTCACCCGTGAATCTTTTTTTTTTTCTTACTTTCATCAATTGTTGCAAGTGCTCACCCGTGAATCTTTTTTTTTTTTTTACTTTCATCAATTGTTGCAAGTGCTCACCTGTGAATCTTTTTTTTTTTTTTACTTTCATCAATTGTTGCAAGTGCTCACCCGTGAATCTTTTTTTTTGGGGGGGAGGTGATAAGAGCAGCCTTCCCTAGCAGCTATCTCTATCACTAACAATCGCCAGTGGGTGTCCGTAGTCTTTCACCCAGCGATTGAAGAACTCTCTAATCGCTAACTCGGTCTTTGCCTCAGCGGGCAGCAGAACAAAAACAGAAAACTTACTAAATAGATCTGCTACTACCATCACCTGACTCTTCCCGTTTCTGCTTTTGACTTTGGTATCCATAGAGTGAATAGACACGGAGTCGCCGGACGAGACAGGTAGCGGTCTCAACAGACCAAGGGGGGGCCTGCGTGGAACTTTTGTTCCACTGGCATACTTGGCATCCCTAGATGTAGGCAATGCAATCGTGCTTCATACCAACCCAGGTGTAGGACCGAGGTGTAGGACCAGAGGAAATTAGCATAAGTCTTCCTCCATCTGAAGTGCCCCTTAGTGTCGTGGCATTCCCCCAAGATGGCACTCTTGACAGTCTCATTATTCGGAATGCAGAGTCTGTCAAACCTGTCAATCTTCTCAAAATACCGGTCCGTCAATCACCCTATAATATGAGACTCTGGGACTTTGTGCGGTGCAGTCCACACTCTTCTAATTAGTTCGTTGTAAACGGGATCATCAACGTATGCAGCCTTAATCTGCTGATGCAGCTCGGTGCCTACATCAAGGTAAGTCACAATGACACCGAAGAAATCTGCGTGCCTACTCAATGCATCGACGACGACATTGTACTTGCCCTTGACTGGCTTCAGCTCGAAGTCGAACTTGTCTATTTCCCCAGCCCACCTAGTCAGTTAGGTGTCATCCGGGCCCGCATTTTTAGCCAACGCAAGGTCTCGTGGTCCGAATAGACTTTGAAGTACCATCCTAGGAGATAGTGTCGCCAGTGGTTCAACGCCTCTCTCAAAGCAAACAACTCCCGCTCATACGTTGAGGTAGCGACCTTCTAGCTAGGCAATCTACAAGACATGAACTCAACTGGCCTATACCCCTCTCCATCATTCTGTTGGAGTACAGCGCCAATGCCATATTGGCTCGCGTCAGTCGTGACGATAAATGGGAGAGATGGGTCTGCAATCTTCGAGACCAGACACTCAATGAGCGACTTTTTCAAATTCTTGAAGGCTAAGGTACAGTCTTTATCCCAATTCCAAATTGTCTCCTTCCTCGGCAGTCTACGCAAAGGTGCAGTGATTGTAGTGAAGTTCCGTACGAACTCGCGGTAGTAGTTGGCCAATCCTGAGAAAGACCGCAGTTCAGGCAACGTACGCGGTGCTGGCCAGTCTTTAATTGCTGCTATTTTCGCATCTTCCCGTCGGACTCCATCTCTATCTAGCACGTGGCCTAAGTACAGTACTTGACGCTTAGCCCATTCACACTTCTTCGGGTTAAGTCTGAACTTCGTAGTGCGCAGCTTTTCTAAGATCAAACGCAGATGCTACTGGTGCCCGTCCAGAGTCTTGCTAGAAATCAAAATGTCTTCTAAATAAACGACCACAAATTTATCTAGCCACTCACGAAAGAGGTCGTTCATGGATTGTTGGAAGGTCACAGGGGCATTGGTCAGACCAAACATGACTACAAACTCGTAATGATCGTAGTCCGCCCTAAATGTCTTCTTGTGCTGGTCTTCAGGACAGCCTGGGACTGGGACACTTCGGGACTCTGGGACGGGACTGGGTTGTGTGCAGCGTGAATCCTTTCATTACGGGGAACCCCGGAGTAGGCACAACTGTGTTCAACCAGGGAACATCCCGGGAGCTGCACCCACCTACAGGTGCATTACCTGCTTCAGCAGGTGGGCGATACCGGCCAGGGGTCAGCCGGCAGCATCAGGACCTACCTTCTTCGATGGGCCAATCATTGTGCCTCTCCTCCGGTTCCTTCCCCTTACGGACATTAGCAGTCTCTGCTCAATGCCGCTCGGGGGAACCAAGTGTAGCATCTCTTCTGAATCTTGCCTTTTGCCTAAAAATAGATCAGGTGTAGCATCTCTTCTGAATCTTGCCTTTTGCCTAAAAATAGATCAAGTGTAGCATCTCTTCTGAATCTTCTGATGCCCAAAAATCATTTTCTCGGCCTTTTGCCTAAAATAGATCAAGTGTAGCATCTCTTCTGAATCTTCTGATCACCTTTTTTTTTCAACCAGTTTAATATCTCATCGGTGATCCATAGGCCAAAAAAAAACGAAAAGAAAGAAGAAAAGAAAAATAAAAACAGGACACAGCGACACACTGCATTCATGTGATGCAGGCAAGAACTGAATCACAAGGCTTCCGACTTCAACTGCTGACCCGTTTGCCTGAAGGATATATTAAGCATCGGCAGCCATCAGCGTCCATTGCTACATTATCTTTCCAAGGCCTCATGACAAACACACACTAGGCCTTCTCCATTAAATCTTTTTCTTTTCTTTTCTTCTCTCTTTTTTTTTTTTTTTAAACACGCTCCGATCTATTCGTGGGGAGCAGCACGTGTTGGGAACCAGGCCCAGCGTCCCTTAAAATGAGAGGACATCATCATAAATAAGAATACAAGGACTGATTGAGGTTTCGAGGATTGATTGATGATGATGATTCTTGCTTCTTGATGATACCAAAGGTGTCACCAGCTTCAGCTGCAGACTAATTAAGAATCTTCAAAAAGAATCTAAAACTCTCCATTGAATCTGGCTATAATGGAAGTCAAATTCATTGAAGAGAGTCTTCGGCTAACTGAGTGTATGCCCCTCAATGGCACACCAAATTTCTTAGACACTGTCACAGAGACGGCAAACACTTGGCACCAGTCCAAAGGCAGATGCTGGGGAGATAGAAGGAAAATACGGGCTCTTAGGAGAGGAGGTACACTATTCGATATCAGGGAAGGAATACATCTACTGGATCTGCATGTGCGTCAATACCTCCACTGCAATGTGTACATGCATGCAGATTAACGAGGTCTATGAATTCACCCACTCATCCATCCATCCATTTCCCACATGGAGATATGACAGGCAAAGTGAAATCTCTCTCTCTCTCTCTCTCTCTCTCTCTCTCTCTCTCTCTCTCTCTCTCTCTCTCTCTCTCTCTCTCTCTCTCTCTCTCTCNCTCTCTCTCTCTCTCTCTCTCTCTCTCTCTCTCTCTCTCTCTCTCTCTCTCGCTTGCAGCCACACACACGCACACACACACACACACACACACACACACACACACACACACACACACACACACACACACAGACGCACACACACAAATGCACACACACACGCACAGACGCACACAGATGGGGCTTTTTCTTTTCTTTTTTTTCCCAAAACCCCAGGGGTTGTAGAGGCCAAGGACCAGACCCGTGCTAGTAGCGGCAGCCAATGGTTGTCCTGACAGGATAGGCCACCTACCCTACCCATCCCCACGTTAATACTCCCAGCGCATCCCCTGTCTCTACTATCCTACCTCAGTGTGACCAGCACTCAGGACCATCACACTACCTGTATCAAGGGCAACTTGGACCAGACAGCAGTGACAAGCACCAAGGCTGGGCCAACCTCCCAGCCCTGATGGAAGCGGAAGCGGACGAACCTTGCCGTACGGGAATTTCGGACGCCAGGCTCATGCAATTTTCTACAGGCCCAATTCAGAGAGTCTACCCAGCAGCATTACCTAAGCAAGGCAGGCCAGCACCCGCGGACACATCCTACCGTCCTTCCCCTAGCTTACCCAAGGCTAGGCAGAGCTCAGACGAGCCGGAGCGACTTATATCCCTACCCCTACCCTAGAGCTAAGCCATGCGTGAGTACACCCCTTCATATACCTGATAGAACCCCCCAGCCCAGCATCGTAATTTGTGTGTATATGTGTACGCCCAGAGGCTATGTATGTTTGTATGAGCCCATAGGGCCATGTGTTTTTGTATCTGCCCGAAGGCTCTGTGTGCTCTGTGTACCTGTATAGCGAGATGTATGTGGCCGAAGGCCAGATATGTGCAGTCTATGTGTGCTCTGTGTAACTGTATAGCGAGATCTATGTGCCCGAAGGTCAGATATGTGCAGTGCTATGTAGAGGGAACTATGTGTTCGTTTGAAGAGATGACAGGCCAAGCTGGACAAGAAACCCCCCCAAAGTCCCCAGCCAGACTCGAACCCGTGATCTATGACATGTGACCTGAAGACTCTACCATTTGAGCAACAATCGCAAACGGCCCCTGTGTGTGATATGCCAGACTGGGGAGATCAACAGAACAACCACGAGCAACAGCCACAAACAACCCACGCAGTATCAAGACCCGACATACTACAACACCATGGACAACCCTTGGGTGGTGCGCAGGCAGTGTCTGTATAAGCTTACTGTGCATCAGCCCAAGGGAATGTGTGTCCAGCCGTGCGTCATTCTAACGCCCTGCCGGTGTCCATGCGCAAGGCTGCAATTGAGTTTTGGACCCGCAACCTCGTACGGTAACACAATGCGCATTTCCAACAGGTGCTCTAACCACTGAGCTACATCAACTGGACAGAATAGATGGGGCTTTGAGTTCGTTGGACAAAAAAAGGGGCAACTAGGGCGCAGTCACGAAAACAGTTTCAAAATGCATTCCATCCATCCCTCCACGGGATCCTAAAGCTCTCTTATATAGATTCAAAAAAGAAAAAGAAAAAAAAAGATTCAACATTTTCAGCGTATTGCTTGGAATGCATTTTGAAACTCAAACAGTGGCTGCGCCCTAGTTTTCCCAAAAAAGAAAAGAAGAGAAAAAGGTAGGGGAGGGGGGGGAAGGGTGGGGGGGGGCGGGAGGAACAAAGGAAAATGCAAAGCCTCCCTTGATGCCGATAAGCAACCGGACTGACGGCCCCCAGAATAGCTTCGGCTTGTGTGTGTGTGTTTTCTTTTTTATTAAAAAAAAAGAGAAAAAAGAAGAAAGTACAAAGCCTATATCTTGTCTACTTCCTCTTCTTGTTTCTCCCTTTTTTCAAGACTTGAATTTTTTTCTTGCCAATGACGAGCAACCCGACTGGCCGCCCCCAAGTGCAGAAAAAAAAAAAATAATTAAATAAAAAAACAGCAGCTGCTCCCAAGCGCGGCTGCAGAAATTTTTGCATACCCAAATCAGGTCCTTTCAAACTGTAGCATGGATATTTCTCCCCTTCCTCTTGGTAGCATGGTATTTCCCCCCTTCCTCTTAGTAGCATGGGTATTTTACTATTTTTCCAATTCCTCTTGGTAATGGTCCCCCTCTTCGAACTGGGTATCATTTTCGAGGGGGGGATAATATCTCAAATAGGTTTGAAATTTGAATATCCAAAAGGTAACCCTCAACCACCCCACGTGACCAGTCCCAGGGCTGTTCCGGTGGAAGTTTCAATCTGGGGTCATGCCACCACTTCCCTATCTGTACTCCACCACTCGAGTACATGCTTTTTTTTTTTTTTTTTTTTTT
>BFEA01000084.1:2700157-2712640 GCA_003427395.1 Chara braunii
AAAAAAAAAAAAAAAAAAAAAAAAAATCATATCTACTGACGTCAATCATTATCATCACCACCCTCATCAGATATGTCATCTATTGGGGACTCACGGCATTAGCCTCTCCTTCATTCAGTCCACTAGCAATACCCAACACCCTTTCTGTTCTCTCATTCCTCCCCCCCCTCCGTACCTTTTTTTTTTTTTTTTTTTTAATAAGCTCCAATCTATTCGTGGGGTGCAGCACGTGCTGGGAACCGGGCCCAGCGTCCCTTATAATTGGAACACAATGCTTGATAATGGTTCAGGATGATTTGAGGATGATTCCAAACGATTCCGGTTGGTTCAAGAAGATTCGGGATGATTCAAAAGGCTATGAACTACAGTAACTGGATTATAAACTAGGAAGATTAACCAGAAGATCGTTCTATTCAGGATTCAATTTCTATCTTATCCCTAAAGTCAGGTGATCTTATCGATTCAGCATCCCTTAAACAGAGTTGTGCCATCTACCAATCAAGCCTCTACTCGGTCTCACACCCTCAATCTAGCTGAGTTACAGGGTAGTGCTACCCGCTCCAGCTTCGACCCTTGTCAGTCCTAATTGTAGTCGTCGGTCAAGTTACTGAATTGCCTTCCTCCCTCAGCAATCCCCAGATCTCTCTACAAGGCCTCAAGCTCCTACTCATGCAGGTTACAGGGCAAGCCCCAGCACCGGCCAGCGTCGCTCTGGCATCAACTCGACTGGGCAATTACAAAAACACAGCACATTCAAGAAACTGGTAAGTCAATAATGACACCTAGCATTCCAGGATTTGATTTCAGTAAATCCTAAACAGAAAGAACCTTCTGATGATGAAGATTGGTTGATATTGATTACTTTCTCCTCTCCTTCTACCTGTTTTTTTCCGCCCCTTGTTTCCTCCGTCGAATGAACCACCCTGATGTGGAGAAGTCTTCTTCAGCCCGAACTAGGATCAGACCCACTTACAACCCTGCTTACCTCGAGGCATGCCATTCCCTCAAAAGTATGCTCCGATCTTTCCGCTGTTCTAATCTGCACCTCCCGCCTTGTGATGCTCCTATAGAGATCAGTTCCCCCCATACTACCTGCTTGCCATCTCACTTGCATACAATGAATAGCAACTAGAGGAGAAAAAAGTAGGAAAAGGTCAATAATAAAAAGACCAATGAAAAAGAAGACGATAATGTTAATGAAAATGTTGATTAAAGTTGATTCAGCTTCCCCTTAAAGTTTCCTCCCCACCTCTTTCCCTCCCCTACCTCCCCTTCACCCCCCTGCTGCCTCCGCTGAGCAGAACTGCATTGAAAATGGGCAGTTCGTTTCGGCCACAACATGAGAATGACACCTCAACCTTCCTTACTCCCTCGAGGCTACCAATTCCCCCTAAAGCTACACCTTTATCTGCCCCTGTACTAATCTGCCACCGCTTAGAAGGTGATGATACCCCTTTCATCCCTCCCAGCCCTAGAATCTGCCCTTACTCCCTAAAAGGTGAGCACCTCCCTCCTTGTGCTGCCCTTGCGAAGTAGAGCTTTCCCCACCTTAACCCACCTACCATCTCAACTGGATTGAACCAGAAACCAGCGAGGGAAAGCCAGGGAGACTAAAACTGATGATGATGATGATGATAATGATGATGATTAATAAAAGTTTGATGATAATCGTATAGACTACGAAATAACGAGTATTTGCAGATGATTATGATAATGTCAGAATATCGGTACAGAAGATTTAGCAGGAGCTCTGAATAGGAGTTCTATATTCGAAAACTGGCACAAATGCCCTAATGATAGTTTGAATTTAGAGCAAGAAGAAGCCTACTATGTGGATGATGGCGCACTGCGCGATGGATAATAAGAAGGTAAGAAGAGAAGACTCTCTCATACCCTCATCCCCTTACCCTCCTCCCTTCCACTGGTTTTCCAAATACCCTAACTACTCATCCCTTTCCTTTTCCTCCCTTTTCCAGTTCTCCCCCTCTTCCCATCCCTCTTAGTAATCACACTTCTTCTCCTCATTCTCCATTGACCCCCTCTTCATCCCTCCCCTTTGGGTATGATGAGTAAAGTCGCGCCAGAATACGAAGTGCACAGACTTAAGATTGATGGGGAGAAAATAAATGAGAAGCAGGAGGGGAGAAAAAAAGGAAAAAGGGTTGCAGTCAAGTACGAGAATCGGCGGAGAAAAAAAAAGGGAAGGCATCATGAGTCAAGAGGCGAGAAAGGTGATGATATGGCACTGTTGATGAGATGGCCGCAGTGGTGAAGACGACGCTGTTGACCGTGAAGAAGACGGAAATGATGATCTGGTACTCAATCTTGGTAGTCTTTATGATCTTGATGATGAACCTGCAAAGCATAGCAAAAAGCAGAGAGATAAAATACTTTGAAGAAGATCAAGCCGGTTGAAGAAGACGTCCTTGAAGAACACCCTTGAAGAACTGTTTTTTTGCTAACAATTTCCCGGAAGAACTGCCCACACCTGACGATCAAATACTTGCACACCTCCTCTACACTTCAGTCACCCAGGGTTAGCTCCACTTTCATCCACCGATGTTGACTAATGCCCCATCGCGCAAGCCTTATGGCCTCGTGTTGAGACTTCGGCTATGGATTACTTCATGCGGCAGTCACACAGGAAAGAAAGGTCCATGTGACAGGTGTCACAATGCTCTCTCCCCCAAACCGTGTCCAAAACCACGTCAACCTGTGATGCGGGTTTGACAAACACCTCAAGTTCTCCGTGCGTGTGTAAAGTGCATCGCTGTCACACCATCGTCTCTTTGCTCATCAGCATTTGCTTGTCCGCGGACCACCGCACGCCCATCCGCTCTCCAGCGTATATGTTCGGCGCCCACCAGCGCGCCATTGCCCACACGCCAGGTCGCCAACTCATACGCGTCAGTACACTACCATGTCGCCCGCTCGCCGCGTGCGTTCCTCCATAGCTCGCTTGGCGCCGGCACTGCTCCCCCAGTAGCACAGCACCGGCGCCACTTCGGTTCATGAGGCCCCCCCTCCGTACCATGACGTTCCCATTATAAAAAGATCCGAGGGAGGGAAAAGATCTGGGAAATCTGATAGGGGTCTCAGGGGGACAAATGAGTCTGAGTTAATCCAATTGTGAAAGGAGAAGGTATAATCTCTAACCAGCGTTTCTTGCTCTTCCCCACTACCCAGTTCCTCCCCCTTCCCCCCATTTCAGACCACTGTCGCCATTATGCCCCCTTGTTCCCCCCCCAGCCAGTCTATGCTGAAATTACGGATATATATTTGGAACTCTTTTTCAGAGTTAAGGAATGTCAGCTTTTTTTTATCAAATCCCATTGTATTGTTATCTCTGTCTGAATATGTTGCCTAATTGAATCAATAAAATCCGGACCATCATGAGGACTGCCTTCTCTTTTCCATTGTGCAGCAATGCCACCATATGGCCCACAACAATGCTCTTCTCCCTATTTTAAACATGTTGAGTTGGTAGTCACTTAGCTAATCCGGACTCCAAGTTTCACAAAGTAATGCTTTCCAGTCCCAGGGCCACTGTATGGAGGTGGCTAGCTGACGTCAGATCCTATCCCACCACCTTCAAACCCATACCAAGCCTGGGCATTGAAGAAAAATGTGTTATGTGGTCTCCGGGTGTTTCCTTGAAGGGTAAGCAGTGCTGCAAAACTTGCATCATGGAAGAGTCAGCCCCTTTTGTTCTAGATGGGTATAGTCTATCAGCCAATCATTCGTTGGCAGGCATCTGTGTTCAATCTGCAATTGCAATGATGCCAGCTTAGCAGGTTTGATCATATTATGCTTAAACCAACGTATTCCTTCCAGGGACTCCTTTGCCACATTCAACTGTCTCATCCATCGAGACTCCACTTTGTCTCTTAGATCGAGTTTTGGCCTCAAAAGCCGACAGATAGCTTTAACCGTTAGGGAATGTAGGTGTGTTTGGTGGGTTAGGTATTGTCCAAGCTAATGTCATGGGTCACAGGGCAGGCGGGAAATTGGGGTGTGCGGTTGGTAGGCTAACCATTTTTCTCCCTCTTTCAGAACTCTTAGTCTAAATACATCCGATGGCGAAAGCCATCGATCCTCTAACGGGTGAATCCTGGTCAGATAATGGTTATTTTGCAGCTTGAAGCAGTTGATCAGTACTTCTTCATCGGGGTGTATGTCTATGATGTTGCTCACCCTATCCCTGTGCTCCCGGAGAGTGACCCAGTCCCCTTCTATAAGCTGAGGTCCCTTTCGCAGTACACGGATTCAGTCCAAAGGGACTCCATCTGTGATTGTTTCAAATGCGTCCTCGGAATTATGGCAGTATTTCAATTTCTTCCTTAGATGAGTTGTCGTGACCCAATCCTTCTGATCCTGATCCCAGATATCTCTTATTCTCATCCACCCGTTTTTGGCTCACCCTTGTCCCGAGTTCTGTGTGCAGAGAAAGACAATCCCCTGAGGGTTGGTGAGCCATTTGTTGCCAAACAGTGACTGTTTGTAAACCTTTTCCCATCTCATGGGGGGGATTTTGTCTGGGAGAGGGAGTTTATGTCAGGTTCTCAACAGATTGATCCAAAAGGAGTCATTCCTCAAATCCTTTCTTGCCGCCTGTCGATCTGTGCACAGGGACCGGGTGGAGTACCGTGGGATGGTCCAGTAACGGTCTTCAATCAACGTTGTAGGATTTGTAGTTGTCGGGACAATAGGGGTCAGTCGTGCGATTTATTCCAGTGCCAATGCTCGCCATGGGGCTTGTGGGTTTAGGAGGAGGGTCTTGACCCATCGAATAGCCAATGCCATCACCTGGGTGTTCGGATCTAAAATGCCCAGCCCTCGTTTGGGTTCTAGTTGGATTACTGATTGCCAAGCCACCCGACTAATGACATTCTGACACTCGTGATTCCCCCTCCACAGATAGGTAGCTACCTGGCGTCGTAGGGAGCGCAATCCTTCTTTACTGAGTGCCCATATGGCAGACCGATACCACAAGGATGTCAAGATCACGTTGTTAATGACCAGTGAACGGCCAAACAATGAAGTGTGTCTCTCGTTCCACTGAGTTGGCTTTTCGATCATTGGGTTGGTGATCCATGCATCATTGGTTGTGGGTTTGCCTCCTGCTGACATGGTTATCCCCAATACCCTAATCGGGATCTCCAGGGGTATCCATTTAATCTGTGGATTGTCCGGGGGTCTTCCTCCTTGGTAGTGGACCCACCAGCCTAACATTTTGTTGCCCCAGTTGACATTCATGTCCGAGAGGCTACAAAATTTATCCATTAATGTCTTTATTTCCATTAGATTTTCTGAAGATGCGTCTATCATCAACTTTAGATCATCCGCAAACAACGAATATATGAGAATCGCCTCCTCCGGGATTGAGGTTATCTTGAGTTTTTGTATTTTCTTAACTCTTAAATTTGTTGTCAGTGCTTCATCCACAATCACAAACAGAAAAGGTGCAATTGGGTCACCTTGCCGCACTAATCTTTGGAGGCGGATCTCAGGGGCTAATGTTCCATTTATTTGGACTCGGGTGATGGCATTTTGGTATAAAATTTCTACCCACCTTCGAAAACAGGATCCAAAGTCTAGTTTTTCCAGACATTAGTCTAGGAATAACCAGTCCATGTGATCGTATGCTTTCTCGAAGTCTATAAAGATAAAGGCTACATTATGTTTTGAATGTCAAGAAAGCTTAATCATCTCATTTACCACAAGAATATTATCCTGGATTTTCCTCCCTTTAATGAAACCTGTTTGAGAAGGATGGATGATATCCTCCATCACGTTTATCATACAGTTAGACAAGGTCTTTGCTAACAATTTGCATACCAGCGTTAGGAGTGTTATAGAGCGATAGTTTCGTATGTTTATTTTGTCCCCTTTTTTGTATAATAGGGTGAGCACTCCTTGTCCCACGAACTCCCCCATTTGTCCCGTATTCCAAACTGCTTGGTAGTTGCTTCTCCGTGAATTATTGTTGGAGGGCTTGAAGGAACTCATCAATCTCTTTGTCCCTTTGGTCTCGTGGGTGATGGGAACTGTGAGATCTAAATAGATCTTGGAAGAAGGTTCGGGCTATTTGGACATGTTGTGGTGTTGTTGTCGCTATTGTCGTTTGGTCTCTGGTTAGTACCTCAATCGTAGATCGACGTGCCCTCACTTTGGCCATGGCAAAAAATTTCGCGTCCATGGCACCTTCCATTCTATGACAACGCAGTTTGCCATGTATGTGTGCCCCCTGCAATCGTCTTTCTACAAAACTTGTCAGTTGGTCTTCCAAGTCTTGGATCTGTTCCAGGAGTTGACCCCCCGGATCGTACGGTTCCTGTTGTTCCTCCTGTGTACGCAGTTGCTCCAATTGGTAGTGTAGCGCCATTTTGTGTTGATGACGTTGAGTTGCCTGTCTTTTTTATAATTCTTTGCATTTTCTAGCCAAGAAGGTCAGACCGTTGTTGAACCACAAAACACCATCTTGCAACGTGTCCCAGTAGGATCTTCAGTAGGTCCAGGCATCATGAATGTACTTCTGAAAGTTGTCTTGTGTAAGTAGAGAGGAATTCAATTTGTAAAATCCAGGGCCTTGGTCCGGTTTCTTGCGGAAAGACATTATGACTACACACATGGAATGGTTCAGGCTTGGAAAAGGGCTTCGTGGGAAGGTCTAAGCCACTTGGAGGGGTCCTTCCAGTTCTTCAAATAATAAGATGAGGTCGATGCGTGATTTTGTGGGTCTGTTTGTTGCATTCTTGCGAAAGCATGAGTAGGTTTTGCGTGTCGGGAAGGTCTTTCAGAACGAGTCAAAGAGAATCAAAGAAGAGCATAACTCGCTGATTATTTGTTCATCCATGCTGGCATAGGGGGGAGGGGGGTCAGGTACATTCCATTTGTCCATCCCTCTTTCCAGTGCTGTATTAAAATCCCCCAAAAAAATGAGTGGGATATCTTCCGGAATCTGGGCACGAATGGATTCAAAACAATTCACGCACACAGAGGATGGTGAATACCTCCAATTCTAGCATAGCCAAGATGGATACTCATCTGCCCTCAAAACAATGAGTGGGATACCTTCCGGAATCTGGACACGGATTGATTCAAAACAATTCCTCCTACGTATCATGTCATTCGAGCCACAGACACAGAGGATGGTGAATACCTCCAATTCTAGCATAGCCAAGATGGATACTCATCTGCCCTCTTCCTGATTTGCCACCCAGTTGATTGGTTTCACCCTTGAACCCGGGGGGAGCCAGATAGCCACGCCTATGCTTCCTACCCTCGGGGAATGGGCTCGAAAAGCTTGGTATGGCCAAGCCTCCTTATGCGCATGATTGTGTTCGAACGTCTTCATTAAGTGTGTTTCTTGTACACAGATCACATCCGGTCAGTCTCTACCCTCCACCCCCCTTAGTTGTTCCCATATTGCTTGTTTCTTTCGGGGGTTGACTGTAGCTAGCCCGTTCACATTTAGAAATCGCAGGTCTAGGTCCGCTTGCCTTGCTCCATTCTTTGTTCTTTCCATAAATTGCTTCAATGTGATTCATTTTTTATTTTCTGTGTGGTAAGCTTTGTTTTCCTCAAAGGTGTTTCCAGTAGGCGGAGGCTCAATCCTTTGTTCCCTGTCAGCGCCTTGTCCTGATGACCCTGAGTAGGATGGCCGGCCCGGATGTCGGACTCCGACCATATGTCGTTCCCCTTATTACCCCTTAAGTTTTTGTAGTTGAGTGTCGAAGAGGGCATTCTGTGATAGCCACTTGAGGCCTGCTTCCTTAGAGGGTTCAAAAAAAATGAATATCTCTTTGTGTGTTATTTTGTCTGAGCCCCCGGTGTTGTTCCACGTGTTCACCGCTCCCGATTGGTATTCCCTTGCAATAAAACTCTTCATCAAAGTTTCCTGCAAGGTATATCCCTGGGCCAGTAGGGATGATGTCAGACCAGCCCTTCAGAGTCAGTTCCCCATATTCAGAATGGGGAGGCTCTAAAAGGCCAATCTCCCAGACCCCTTCTTTTTGTCGCACAGGGACCATCAGGTAAGCATCGGATTCCGGGCCCAATGGGTTGTGCCCTTTCTCCAGCAGGTGTCTGAGCTTTTGTCTCTTACTGGTGATCTCGCCCTCCGACGGGTCCGGTAGATGGGGAGAGGTGGTGTGCGGTTCGTTTTGCGGTCCGTTTTGCTTTTCCTGTCATTCCATAGCCGTCAAGTTCCCCTGCTGATTGCCTTGGCAGTGTATGGACACTTGAGTCCCCCGACCCGACGTTGGTGGCCGGTCGCCGTTCTGAGAAGCCTCCCCCCCTCCTGTGTTGAAGTGCTGTTCTGAGGTTCCACCTCCCCCCCCCGCCCCCTCCAATTAACTGCTCTTGGTCGTCCCTCACTGCGCCATCCGCCTGCGGTGGATGGAACCCATGTAGCACAATTGTGAGAAGTCGTTGGCACGTTTCCTGCCAATCCGCCCCCAAGGGCAGGCCATGTCCAGCAGTGGAACCAATTAGGGGTAGGTGTTATCCCAGAATTTTTCGGAGTGACTCGGGCCACCTTGCCACCTGGCTCAGGCGGTCCTCACTTGGTGAATCTGCTTCGGCTGTTTGTCCTTCCTCACTCTCTTCCTCCTCCGTTTCTCGCATCACCACATCTGGGGGCGGGGAACTGTCTTCCACCTCCATGGGGGTGGGTCCAAAAGCCTCCCTGCAGAAATCCTCACTTGCAGGATCCGGATGGGCTTAGAGTTCTAGTAGTGCATGAGGTTGTTTTTGCAGTTCATTGTTGTTCACGCCCTTTGTGTTTTCTACGATTCAGGCTTTTTCTTTAACTGTTTCCTTTCCTTTTACCCATGCTGCTGCCGATTCTTCCCCCAAGTTTTTCTGATGCCCTCCTTTTTCAGGGCCAGGCATATTCGCAATATCTGCGTTGTTGTTTTGTTTGTTTCCATTTCGCCCCCCGGTACCTTCTTTTAGGTATCTGTGTGCTTTTGGCCCCTGTGATTTGTGCCCCAGTGCGGGGAAGGCTGCAGGGCTCTGTGGTGGGGACCAGTCATTCGGGGGGCGTGTTTCCCATTGGAGGTCCCCTTTCCCCTCCCAACGCCATCCTACACATTTCCCATCTTTGTCCACATCTTCCTGGTAAACCCATCCCTCGTGACCTGGGTCCACAATGCGCCAATGTGTTATTTTAAAGGGGTGCCTGATTAATCGACCCATGGCCCGTTGTTGTCTGTGCGGGTGGTGGGGACATCTGGTTTCTGTGTACAGGTGCCCGTACGCTCGGCACTTGAAGCACCATGGTCGGAGCTTGTGGGCCGTGTGAACTTGGATAACTTTCCCCCCAATTCTGAAGGGAATGATGTCGTCGATGGAAAAGGGTTGTTCCTGTGGCAGATCTAAAGCCAGCATCAGATAATCGTCCCACTTTGCAACATAGTTTGGAAGTATGGTCGATAAAATTTACTATGTTATATTTGTTACGATCCTGGCCAATTTCAAAGTATACAAACATCAAAAAGTACAGTGCCGTCCAATTGCAAAAAGAAATGAATGAACTTGAGAGGAGAGAGAAGGAAAGAAGAAGAAGAAGAGGTAAGAAAGAGGAAGAAGATGATGTACTCCAGCATAGACCAATGACAAGGCTCTTCTTCCTCGCCAACCAATTTCCTCCTCCTTATCTCCTCCCTCTTATTCAAACAAAGAACTAACAATAATAATGTTGAATGGCTGAACCAGAACCAATGTCTGAATCCCACTTCTACTGCAGGCACAACATGAGGTCCACCATAGACATGGCCACCCTTCCTCTTCCTCTACATACAGGCCAAGGCTATGGCGGAGTACTGAGGGCTCTCCCTCCTGTCCAAAGGACAACCCAAAGCAGCTATGTCGCTGCCCTTCTGTCCCCAGGTCAACTCCATGCAGCTATGCCGCTGCTCACTCAACCCCCATGCCTGACTCTGTCCCGAGCTTCCTTGATGCGGCACTACCCCCACTGGGGCCTTCCAGATGCAGCGCCTAACAAGGTGATGAAGACGGTGTCTACCATAGCCAGGTAAGTACCCCACCACTCTCCTCATTGGTCCCCTTCTCCCTCCTCTTCCTACCGGTAGAGCTCCACCATAGCCAAGGTGGAAGCTCCTGGCTTCTTCCTCCCAGCAGCGCTGTAGTACCCAGCGCCACTCCAGCCAGCGCTCCAGCAGCGTGTCGCCAAACTTGCACACTGAAGAACGAGGCCGAGCTCTTGCCTCAGCCTCTCGATATAGCGGCCTGCTTGCCTCCTGGGCGGTGACTTCCAGTCCGCTCGGCCTCCCAAGCAACCGGTACCTCCTCCCTTTCGCAGGGAAACATCATTGCAGACTCTGATATTGCCCGTACAGGCTCTAGACTCAGACTGGATGGACTGGTACTGGCCTAGACCTAGCCTACCGCTACTGGGCTTCTAAAAATGCCAACTTTGTCTTCTTCTGCTCGGCCTCGAGTACCCGGCACATCTACTGCTACTGGGTGCGGTACCGGCCTACCTGCTACCTGAGTGTTTTTCCGCTGCTCTAAGCACCGCGGGCCCCTGGCTCCGCTACTTGAGTGTTTTCCCTGCTGCAACCCTCAATGCCTCGGCCACAGGTAAGTACCGGCCCTACGGGCCTGCCAAACAACAAAGTACCCTTACGGGTCACACACACACTCATCCAGACAAGCACTCAGACAGGCACGCACACATACAGACTTAGAAAACACAGCAGAATGCGGGAATCTCAGCAAGGCATCCATTCCATCGGCAGAACTTCAGAAATCAGCAGCGTTCTCAGTCTGTGTTATGGCAGGTCATTACATATTGCTCGCCGAAGTCGTGCAGGAAAGCTGCTTGAATTTCGACCGGGATATGCCTGAATTCTACCCACAAATAGTCGCGCATCATTTGCTCCCTTCGTTCCACCGGGTCCAGTTTCTTTGGCATCCAGGGGTAGATCCGAACTTCAGACCTGCCACACCTCAGTCTTTTCCACTGCATCCATCTTCTGTTTATCCTGTTCAAACATGCTCAACACCGTAAATATCGAGGAAGACACCGATTGTATTATGTTTCCTCTTTTTCTGTTTGTTTTGTTTTCACCCGCTTTCAGTTAGCTTCCCTGAGGAAAACTCTGAAGGCGTGCTCACACTCTCTCTCTCTCTCGTATATGTATCTCACCACATTTACCGGACCACGATGTATCTGCCCCCAATTACACCCATGTACATAGGTTAAAAAAGTCCTAGGCCAAGGTCTCACTAGCAGAGCGGATTGGGTAAAGCTGCCAAATCTGGACAGGTTTCAAGCAGAGATGCAGAAAAGCAGATCAATCCCCAAAAATTCTGCACCTCTCAGGCCTTCAATCCATCCAAACCTCTCTGCTACCGTCTTCACCCAAATATAACGCCCGGTCATTATAGCTGTATTTGGCACAACTTTCAGCCCAGATACGACAATAATTACCGGGCGTTCTATTCGGGTGAAGACGGTAGTAGGACCTTGCCCCTAGTGTGAGTATGCCCTGAAATGGCAAGGAAAGCAATCTGAGATGATAATATTTGAGGTAAACTGTACTAAACATTTTTAAAAAAAGAGAAAAAAAAAGAAGAGGTGAAACAGATATCCCCTGATGACGAAAAAGGTAAAACACCTACTCCACAACACAACTCTCCCAAGTCTAGAAAAGATCCTTCTCCCTTGGGCACTGGGCCCTGTTAATAAAAGTGCAATTTAGAAGAAGAAGAAGAAGAAGAAAAGAAAAGATCCTTCTCCCAGTCATCATCAGCACACCATGCAAGGGAAACCAGGGCAGGAAAAGATCTCCTCAACCTGGAATTCTTTCTGAAAGGACAAAAAAGATTGACAAATCTGATTGCATCCCCACTGCCACTGCAATCATCATCACCCTCCTCATCACAGTCACCACAGAATCTCTATTCCAAATATCTTCCCCTTTTTTTTTTACCCCCTCCATTTGATCCCGTCGGAAACTATCAGTTGAATCCAGCGACCTAGCCCCTTTTTTTTGTTTTTTTTTTTTTTTTTTTTAAAGCACCCTCCTCAGTTGTTTAGGCACCAAAGTGGCATGGAGGAGGAGGTCTTGGGTTCAATCGCCCTAAGTTGGCCTCATGTACCTTCCTGGGCAAGCTTGGCGCCTGCCACCTAGAGATTTGGCGTTGGTACCCCCGAGCGGCCTCGAGATACGAGACTGCTGACGTTTGTAGGGGGAGGGCACCGAAGGGGAGGCCCAGTGACTGGCCAATCGAAGAAGCTCAGTCCTGATGCTACCGGCTGACCCCACTTGCCGGTATCGCCCTGCTGGTGGGTGCAGCTCCCCCATGTTCCCTTGTTGGAGGCTTGAGCACAGATGTGGCTGCTACGGGTTTCCCTATATCAATACGATAATGACAATTTTTTTTTAAATCCTGAAAGGCCATCCTGTCCGGATTTGACAGGTCATGGAATTGCTCCCCCTCTCCCCCCCC
>BFEA01000084.1:2720287-2739025 GCA_003427395.1 Chara braunii
AAAGGCCTTACCTATTCCGTTCTATATACAAGCCGGGAAACCCACATAGCCCCGCATACCACACACAGAAAGCCAAGTCAATATATTCCTTTCTTGTTCCAGAGAATCCCCGCACTCCCTTTCTCCTGTTTTTCGGCCACGGCTCTCGAGTTCTTTTGTATTTTTTCCCCCACATGGCCCTCTAATGATTGAAGTGCTGCTGCTGCAGAGCTCCTACTCCAAGTTCCCTTTTTGTTCCTGTCCACTTCTGCTTGTTCTTTTCCTTTTTCTATTTCATTGTATGGCTTTTTGGGTGTTCTCCCAAACCAAGGCCGCGATCACTTATGACATAGGGCCCCACCGCACTACTCTCCAAATCGTAAAAATGAGAATGTAACTTCGAACATGGAAGCAAACACTGCCATATTTTGTCTTTTGTGCGTGTGCACTACTTCACACTGTACAATTTGTAGAGATCTGGGTCACCACTGCACTGAGGGGCTCCCCACTCCACTGTCAAAACCACATTTTTTAGAGTGCTGCGTGGCTAGGGGGGGGGGGGGGGGGGGGGGGGGGGGGGGGGGGGGGAGAGGACTGTCCCCAAGGGGCAGCTGTCACATTTCTTCTGTCAGTCCTCGAATTTTTTACCCTCTCTACGGTGGGGCGCCCCTAACTCTACAAGTCTACCCGGTTAATTGGCCCTCTCTCCGCTATTCGCCACCTGCAGCAAAGACAAAACAATATGGTGGCGTATCCTTTTTTTTTCTTTTTTTTTTTCTTCCCATGTTCTAGCAGAAGATTCAGGGGCTCGTTAGACACTCCTCGGGCGTGTAAGTCCCCTGAGGAAAATTTTGTTCCACCTATCCTTGGGGATGAAAACGAAAAGAAAAAGTGAAAACATTTCCTTGGGGAATCCTCGGGGCATCCTTGGGCTACAGTCATTTGGTGGCATTCCCCAAGGGACCTCCCGAGGTCCCTTGGAGGTCAAGGATCCTTAATAATCGGAGCGGCGAGGGCACCCATCGTCGGTAATAAATTTTCGTCGGCTGGTCCATTGGAGTTCCTACTGGGCAGCACACGGACATCTTGGGTCTTCAACGTTTAGCTTCCAGGAACCTTACACCAATGGTAACTGATGGTGGCCGGCTGGCCCCCGCGGACATCGTCGACCAGTGTTCTCCCTCGCAGTGTGTGTGCCACCAAACAGAAAGGGGTCGAACGGTCAGCAAATTTGAATACTTCAGCCGACCTCGCAGGAGCTCACAACTTCGTGACGACGTACGAGGACTCCACGGCGCCGCTGCAAATGCCCATTTCCACCGTTGCAGATATGGACGCCACCTGCCCCGCGTTGCCGTTGTCAATTTGAAATTCAATTTGCAAACGGGGAGGTCCATTGCTTTTTAAGGGGGGGTGGAGGGGGTTCCGATCGCCAGCACCTTTCAAAATTTCCCGCCTTCAGAAGCTGGACCACACCGTAGCAAGACAGACGTCACTAAATGGACCAAGGCATTGCGCCCCCCAGCTGACTATAATATTATGAAAATGCCCACCGGCGGCCGAAAGGAATCATCCTTGGGAGACAACCCCAAGGATAGGTGCAACAACAGTGGGAGGTTCCTTCAAAACCCCCAAGGAAACTTCCTTCGCCCCCCAGGACGCCCCAAGGAGTGTCTAACGAGCCCCTCATTCTCCGTCTGCATATTAAGTAACTACTGGAGCAATGCACAGTACTTCGTATACAGCAGCCAGAAAACATGAGCAAGGACAACGCCACATGGTTGTAGAGCCACAAAAGCAGCCGGTTCTCGTATAGGGTCAACAGCAGCAGATTCTTGTCCAGTCCTCCGCGTATAGGCTGTACCAGGGGCTTCGCGCTACTCTCAACATGCACAAAAGACGAAAATCATGGTCGTGTATCTTTCCATGTTCTAGCAGAAGATTCACTCTCATTTTGCACATGTCAAGGGCAGTGAAGCCAGCACCCAGATTCGGAAAGTGAACCTGGAGTCTGCGCAGACGGAAGGAACATTCAGCAGTACCTACTGGACTAGACCAGATGGGTACATCCCCCCTGAACTGAATTGTTGAAATGCAGACCAGCGTACGAGTACGAACTCCACAGGAAGCAGACGAGTGAAACTACAACAATTCCTAGGGTCGGTTGGTTCAATGCTGATATCTCAAGGTCATCACACTTTTTAAAAATAATAAAGAGAGGAACTTTCAGCTGTCTTTCTGCGCTGTTGAGAGTCGTACAGTCCGACTTTCTGGAGTAAGCAGGCAGCCATGACACAGCTTTTTTTTATGTTTCCCACCCTCTGACAGCTATACACACACTCAACAAAAAAATGCTACAGCGTAGAGTAGTGCAGCGAGGCCCATATTCCATTCTTCTCCGTCTTTCATTTTTGGGCCGCTGATGAAACAAAATAAGGAAATAAACTTAGATAGAGAGAGTCTTTCCATCTTTCCTTCTCTCAGCAGCTCTTTCCCGCGTGGGAAAATAGGGAAAACTGGCTACTCCTGAAAATTCGGAGGCCGGGCCCGACGACAAACGAAACGACTGCCATTGATAAATCTGATCGGTGGCTGTCGTTTCGTTTGTCGTCAGGCCCGGCCTCCGAATTTTCAGGAGTAGCCAGTTTTCCCTGTTTTCCCACGCGGGAAAGGTACTAGTGGTTTAAAGGAGCAACATTTATAAAGCTGAGTTCCCCCGCAGCTCTAAAGGCTGAGCAAGGCTTATGTTGCCCCATTCTCAGATCCATCACAAACACCATGCCACACGTGCAAATAATTGTTGACGGACGCTGTCAAACTTCGACATTAGGTCTTTCTTTTTAAGAAAAGCTTCTTCATTATTCATGTTCTATCGCTGCTCACAGCAGTCCACGTCCAAACATACCCAAAATTGCTATAGTTTTCAACCCAACAAAAACAACAAAAAAAAAACATACAACCCCGGACATACAGCCAAGGCGCTATGCACATAACCACTACAACATAGCACAAGAGGGTGATTCTCTCTATTCCCCCCACTCCTCCCTTCCACTACTTCCTAGGGAATGAGGCTCTGCACACACTACCGCAAAGATTCACAGCATCTTTCCACATGCACCCTCGCGCTGCACACCATCCTCAATCAACACCACACACGGCACTCAGAAATGGGGCTCGCACCACGGCTTGCCAAACACCAACATTTCAAATGCATCTGGACCACTCTTCGTTCAGAGACGTTCAAATTGTTGTTGTTCCACAAGTGGTCCAGGCAGCCCCTCAACTGCAACATCTTCACACATCTACTTCACCGCAACCCCACACCAATCTCTACCTGCCTCCCATCTTCTTCAACCACAGACAATCCCAGTGTGTGTGTGTGTGTGGGACTATTTCTCAATGTATGTGTTTCATCCTTGCACAGGGACCATGACAGGCTTTTTTTTTTTTTTTTTTTTTTTTTTTCCATTTCCCAATTTACATATATCAGGCAGCCGGCATAGAGCAATAATGATGTGCCTCAATTTACATATGTCAAGCGAACTTTCAGCCGATATTAGAGCAATAATGATGGATGCGGCACCCCAGCGTCTACTAGGGCCTCTGCCTCCTCGGCAAAGCTGACGACATCTGCAAACACCGAGCCCTCTCTCCTCAGCAGACTCACCACCTACATTTCCCATTCCTCCTTCCGGCTCCCCCCCCCCAATTCTCCCACGGCCGTGGGCAGAGCTGCAGCAGATACCAGCAAAGTCGACAAATTGGGAGAGAGAGATCCAAATCGGTGGCCAATTGCAAGCCATCCACCTTGCTCTTTTTCTCTTTTTTTTTTTTTTTCTTTTCCCACCCCCATCGGGTAACAGTAGTGTCTAAAGCCAACACTCTCGTAAGAACCTACAAGGCCTACCGTAATTTTTTTATTTTTTTTTTGTGCCTCCCTTTTCATCTTCCCCCACCCCCATCGGGTAACAGTAGTGTCTAAAGCCAACACTCTCCCACACACCACACACACAACCCACTCACAGGCGCACTCATACCTGTGTTGGCTGAAGCCCTTACGGATATCAACTGGGAGGATCCAGCTGACCATCTCAGTTGGTTCGTAATTTTTTGCTCCTCCATCAAAATTAAGAAAAAAAAAAAGAAAAAAAGCAAGGCCCTCTCATATAGTCCGGATCCCACCAGCACGCTCAAAGCTGTAGTTTTACTACGGGTGAAACATGCTGAAAGGAGCACTCCAAAAAAATGTCTCTAATGTGGACCGGAAGCTGGTGCACACACACGCACACACACACACACACACAGAGAGAGAGAGAGAGAGAGAGACTACGGGTGAAACATGCTGAATGTGGACTGGAAGCCGGTTCACACAGAGAGAGAGAGAGAGACTACGGGTGAAACATGCTGAATGTGGACTGGAAGCCGGTTCACAGACACAGAGAGAGAGAGAGAGAGAGAGAGAGCTCGTTTTGCTGGGGTCCCACTAGCATATGATCAATCTGAAGTCCAAGGCCCCAGCGAATGCCTTCCACTAGTTTGCCCTGTGGTCATGGGCCCAAGGAAGGCACAAGCACACACATGATATCAGTGCAGAGGAGCCTATGCTGCCATCCTCCCTGGAACATATGCGTGTTGCAAACGAATACACCGCATACGTGTTCTCTTCGAACAGCCCTAGTATTCAAATACAACACATGTACGTCCTATTGGAACCGTCCCATTTTTTTCAAAAACTCTAATTCAACGCACCTGCGCAATGTTTTGGGGGGAAGATGGATAGTAGCCACGCTTGAATTTTCTAGTGGTCCCACCATATCCCACCAACAAGTTCATTACCAACACTGTCACGCTAGAAGATTGGTAGACACTAGTGGTACCACCATATCCCACCAACAAGTTCATTACCAACAAGGGAGGACTTGACCACCAGCCCACGTAGTGCTGTAATTGCATTCGAAACTGCGTTTTAGCAGTTCAGTCAGGGGTCCTCGTCTATCCACCAACAGCAGATAAAAAAATAAAAACAAAAAACATCCCTTATGCTCTGATTGCAGTCAGATACAGGATGCTACAGTACTTGTCTGGAACGGAATGAAGCGAGGCAGCTGCCTCACGTGGAATCCGCCCTGCCTGGCTGGCAGGGTGCTACAAGGACCTCACAACAAGAAACAAAAAAGGAAAACGACCTTTTTCATGTTCCTGCCTTCCTGGCACAAGCACTGGTGACCTGAGGACCTTCTGGACGTAGGTGGATTCGAAGTTCCTCGTTTCTCTACTTTTTTATTTCTTCTTTTTCTTTTTCCTTTTTTTGGCCTCCATCCCTGCCCCGAGCCCCCCACTTCTTCGGAGTAGGCTACTCTTGAGACTTCGCGTTAGCCTGTGAAGGGCAGTGCCTGCGAATCTCGGCTGTGGCCGAGACATCTCGGCCGTGGCCAGTCTGGCTGAGACATCTCGGTCGTGGCCTAACCATGGGGCTTCTTTTTTTTTTTTTTCCAGCCGCGGGGGGGGGCGGCACGCGACCGACCAAAAAAAAAAAAAAAAAAAAAAAAAAAAAAAAAACGTCCATGTGCCTGACTGAACTGCTAGAAAAAGCCAGCCCGAGTTTCGAACTGCTAAAAGCAGTTTCAAATGCAATTGCAACTGGGGCCCTGACTAAACTGCTAAAACGCAGTTTCAATCGCAATTACAAACTGTAACCCTGACTGCGTCGTAGTTTTCTCTTTATTTTATTTTTTCGAAACCGTTTCTCAATTTATGCGTAGCATGCTTGCACAGGGGCCATGCTCATTTTCATTCTCTGTATCGTTCCAATTTTAACGGACGTCTTAAAGGACATACTATGCTGGGTTTTTTTTTTTTTTTTTGCTTTTACCCTGTTACAGATATTATACACGGTGAGAGAATTTTGATTCAGCACTGCCACGCCCCAATTATTCCCCCATGCTGCCACGCCCACTAACACAGCGCCCCGGTCAGGTTCGCCCTGCAAGATGAATGGCACCAGAGACGGGGCACAGTATTGCAAGTGCCACTATATTTTTCACCCGCGAATAGAGCATAGGGTCATTGAAGCTGTGCTTGGGGTATCTTTTCTCCAAATACAGCAATAACGACCATTCATTGAATTTGGATGAAAAATGTAAGAGTCTTCTGAGACCACTCCTCGACCAGGCAATCAAAAAAAAAAAAAAAAAAAAAAAAAAAAGAGGACGCTCGCCACTGCATAAAGGGGTATGCGATAATGCACATAGGCACATGTAGCTGGCACCACCAGGCCCGACGGCTGCAACGGCTACGGTTGGTTAGAAAAAGGCACCCCTTCCTATTTCGTTGTGCGCCCCCAACCCCCACCCACCTGCAGCCCCCCCGCCCACCTGCACGTCCACGTGCCTTGCTCTGTATGGTAGCACCACCATGTTCACGGGAACGTGATGCCCATTCTTCCCTTCGTTTGCCCCCCTCCCCCCCCACCCCCACCCCACCACCTGTATCAACCCTGCTGCCCTGCCTTGCTATAAGAACCTGGCCTTGTCCATGCATGCAATGCCTGTGTGTGTGTGTGTGTGTGTGTGTGTGTGTTTCTGTTTTTTTTTGTTTCTCTGCCTAAATCCGCTCATACGTCAGCAGTCTCCACAACATCGTTCTGCGTTATCTCCTTTCCCCACACAATGGGCACGCCTCTGAAACTTGGGTAGGACTCGGGATGCATGACCAACACCTGCGGAGTGGTTATTAATCCCCCCACGGATGGTAAAATACTGAAGGAGCGCGCAGCGATATGGCCGCACAACATACACCGCCGCGTAACCCCTCCCTCCCTACACCTCCCATGAAATATATCCATGCACACACAAACACGCACATGCAGGCGCATCTGGTCACACAGAAGTGACCGCATGCACTCGTGCGGGAAAATGACAACGAACAAGGGCTGGTTGGTTTTCAACCTTTCAACCTCTCAGCCACTCTCTCACTCGTAACCTCGTATAGGCAGAACCCTCACCCCTGTTCTGGTGCTCCAAAACACATCGTAGACCTGTGCTACCATAAAGATGCAATAGCACATCACCACCAGCAACTGCCTTGTTCTGTTTATCCTCGAATAGAACTGCCCGGTCAATCGAGGTATAAGACAAGAGGCGGTACAGGTGAAATCTTCTCTGGCATACAGAAAACTTCACTCAATCCCCTGTGGGACAAGGGGCAGTCCAGAGAATACAAGTCAAAATATGCTTAAAATTCTAATCTGTCTGGAGTTAATATCTAATGCAGTTAATTTGAACCCCACCCTTCGCAGGGACGGATAAGAGGACAACAGACAGGGGGCTGTGGCAGACCGCTTCATCAGGAGGCTGAATCAACGACAAACAGAGGGGCTGTGACACACTCTCTCTCTCTCTCTCTCTCTCGTGAAACAGAGGGGCTGCGACAATCTCTCTCTCTCTCTCTCTCTCTCTCTCTCTCTTGACACAGAGGGGCTGTGACAAACTGTTTCGTTAGCAGAGGAAGGCTATACTCCACAGACGGGCATGGCATCTACCAATTGCTTAAGCCGCCAGCCGCCAGTACACGGTCGTGCAGCCACCTCCGGTCTTTTCCAGGCTTCTTACCAGATCACAAGCCGAAAAAGCAAAAATTGCTAACAATTCAGGAGAGCTTGGTGCGCAGTACAGCGCCTCCAGGCCCAGGTGCACACTGGTGGTTTATATCCGAGAATCACATACCATATCGCAGGACAAGAGAAAACAGAAACACAACAGAAACACAGATCCTCAACCCGCTAGTGTTGTGTGTACGAAAGGCAAGGTCACAGTAAAGAAATGATGACGACGACAGTCGGCGGGGACAGGCAACAAACAGGTCGGATTTCAAGTACAACTTACCCTACAGGAGGGCAACAATGCAAAGTGTCAACACCGTCATCGCAGTTTTATCAAAACTGTAACAGGACGAGGGGCAGTATATTATTCCCTACACAAACAAGAGGGCAACGATGCAAAGTGTCACGGCCTTGTTCAATAAAAAAAAGCAAAATCACGAGGCTGTCCAAAAGCGAGCGCAAGATAGAGAAGGAAACTCTAATTTACAAAGAAGGGCAGACACGAAACAGCACAAACAAAGCACTAGATGGGTGAGCAAAGAGGAGAGCCAAACAGGAATAGCAAGAAGGAGAGCAGCGGCTAGAAACCTGTCACGGGACAACATAGCAGCTCCGCTATCCTAGAAACGAGAATATCTGAAATCGGGAAAAAGACAACGCGCGCTCCAATCATAGGGACCTCAAACCCTCATCGCCCCATGCTGAGAATTCCGCATACTTCTTTTTTTTTTTTTTCGAAATTCTGCGTACTTCACACCATCGGAATGTTAACACTTACAATTCAAAATGTAATAATGAAAAAAAAGAACAAAAAGTAATAACACCACGGCTCTGAAGGCATACGAGTCTCTACAACCGCCTACCAACTTGACAAGCACATCTAGCATTGCCCAGGTTCGACTTCCTCAAATTGTAGAGAAAAGACGAAACAAAACGTGTGTTCAGAAGCATCCTGTGCGCACATTCCATCTGACACCCCAGGTGCTTACAACTACCGGTCACAACCGCCTGTGTAAAGGGGGCAGGGCGCTCGTAAAATCTACACCGCACCCCTTTTTACTGTTGTCGTAAAACGCAGCCATTACTTGAATTTACAAGGCCTCGCTTTCAAAGAATTATGGTAAGATGCGTGCTTCAACCCTTAAATTCATAATCGGAACTCAACCACCCTACTTCATAATCGGAACTACACCACCCTCACCAAACAAAACGAGGCCAAATACACCCAGGGAACTGCCTATAATGCAGAACATACGCTTGCTTCACTGCTCGCACTCGAACCGACCTCATGTAAGTCATCCAGCCAATGTCCAGCCACTGTAACGGGGTGCTACACACATTCTAATGTGCTAGATTCGAGATAAAATCAGGTGCAACGAACTAGGGGTCAACCCCCTTACACTCGTCGTATCTCGTTCTCCGGTCTTATACGATATAAAGCTACATTGCTGCATTTCACAGAAAAAGGAAAGGCACTACCTGAGGGTTGTCAGGATGAGACACTTGTGTAAAATCGGGTGCAACGAAGTAGGAGTTCACCCCCTTATACTCGTCGTATCTTGTTTTCCGGTCTTATAGGATATAAAGCTACATCGCTGTATTTTACAGAGAAAGGATAAAGGCACTACCTGAGGGTTATCAGCATGAGACACTTGTGTACACAGCCGCCCACGCATGTGTTCTCACAACTAATGAGAAGTAGATCCACAGCCACTCAGCCCTACCTCACGTGGAAAACGGGATTTGAACCCACGACTTCCGGCGTGAAAGAGCCGCACTCTAACCGACTGAGCTATTTTCCCATCTGGGTAAAATAACGGGCTTCGCCGAAGCGGGCTCTCTCGGTGTAGACGAGGCTTCCTAGCAACTGAGCTACCGTCTTCACCCGAATAGAACGCCCGGTCATTGCAGCTGCATTCGGTGCAACTTTCAGTCCAGATACGGCAATAATTACCGGGCGTTCTATTCCGGTCATTCAGCTGCATTCGGTGCAACTTTCAGTCCAGATACGGCAATCATTACCGGTCGTTCTATTCCGGTGAAAACGGTGGTTCCCAAATGTGCTACACCACCACTGGGGTCATAGAAAAGCGAAAAACAAACGTTCGACGACGTCGCTTTGTTTACATATCGCATTGCAGGCCGCTTTACAATGCGATGCTCCAAAAACCAAACAAGTGAAAACGATTATTTATGCTCAATTTCGTCAGAAGTACAACACACAACACACAAATATGATTTTGTTAAACACACACACACACACACACGCAACTGATGACCATGCGATTCCTGATACAAGACACGGCAAAACAATTTCGGGGTCACCCTTCGACCGCAAAGAGAAACCGGTCGGCGACCATGCGACCATGCACTGACACTTGCACACTTACGTGGTTAGCCTGCTACGCCGTAGTTTAATACGCGTATCGAGTGCCCGCATGAAAAACGGGGCCAGAAAGCACAAGAAAAAAGCAGAGAACGGGTGCAAAAAACACAGAAAAAAGCAGAGATACTTCGCGGTAGGGAAAAGCCCGAGGAGCCTTTCAATCTTAATCTCCAATAAGAGCAGAGATCATCGCTGATCTGTGCTAGAGTCAAAGATTTACCAGGGTACGACATCTCTTTCTTTCTAATGACATTTGGTTTTACTCGATCAAAGTCGATCATCTGGAATCGAACTTGGTGTCGTAGAGTCACAGAGTTTTACCAGGGTAATTTCTGCAGTTCACGGGGGTAGAAGAACCACGGCAAAATAGGAGAGTATCGCCACTCGTCGAAAAGAGGGAACGTCGCTGAACTGCGGCAACATGCGGCACATACGAGAAGAACGAAGCTGCACTCGGTGGTCAGAAACGATCGCATGCATACACACACCGCAAAAACGGGCATTCTGATAGCCATAATTAAAGGTATACAAAATCAACAACAAACACGTCCAAAAAAAGAACAAAACAATCCCAGAACTACGCAGAGAAAATGGAAAAGGCAGAGAGGAGAAAAGGGTGCAAGAGGAAAGAGAGGCAGTGGGAGAAAAGCGAGGAAAAGGAAGAGAACGGAGAAATGAGAGAGAAGGATAATCCTACAATCAGCGGACAGAATCGCCGAATCTAAAAAGCACTACCTGCCCGTTAACACACTCGTAAACGTGTTCCCTGGGAGTAAGCACGTGAAAAGGAAAGCTGGAGTCGAAAATCGATCTGTTCGTTCAGAGCGCCGTTAGACGCCGTTAGACGCCGTTAGAGCGTATTGCTTTATCGTCTTCACTCGAATAGAACACCTGCCCTACCGTCGTCATCAGAACTAAACGACTCGATCGAATAGAACGCGTAGAACGCCTGCCCTTGAGTCACGAGTCACACTCAGTGACCACCGTCGTTCTATTCGAACGAACACGGAATCATGCGGTAGGTGGGGACCACATCATCATATGACATACTATCGGATGCCAAGATGGTCTAACCGAGAACACCACAGCAACGGCAGGAAGACGGCGATACATGGAACGGGGCACGTTAGAATCAGCGACCGTGCGTTCTGTTCGGGCGAAGAAGACATCAGGTAGCGTTCTATTCCATGATCGAACACACCTATGGAGGCGCAGACCGAAGCAACTAAGGTAGATCGAATGTCACGGTGGCTCAGCCGAGAGAATACAAAAAATACAAGAGCTCGAACGGCAGAAAAACGGGGAAGCGAAAGGAGCGTTCCAAGCGAGAATCCAACACAAGAACCGACTCAGAAGAAACACCACGACGATGGGAAACGTCAACAATAAACATTCCCATCACTGCAAGAGAGCCGTATAAGAAACGGAAACAACCATGCCCACCCAACACGTTACGCGGAACCATAACCGAGAGATTTGCCCAACCCGTACAGAATAGGATCTGTATCATACATTCCACAGATACATCGCAAACGAACTTATATTTTATACTGATAGAATGCAAAATATATGAAATCGATATTTTATATATTAACACGTGAATATCAGAACGCAAATGCGAAAAAAAGATAAACAGGAAAAAATGAATCCAGTTTTTTATCTTCTTCCTTACAACTCCCCCTGTTCAGAACCTCTTGCGTACAACGCCGCCCACGTGGATGTATGTTGAGCGGCCGCTGCCCCCACCCCCATGTGTCATATCGACCCACTTGCACACAGCCAAAAGGCAAAGAGGCAAAGAAGAGAGGAAGGGAACAGCCAAACAAAACAGATACAATTCTGTATTTACACATTTATTGTCACACTAGATCGGAAACCAAAGGAAAAAATAGCAAAATCAAGAAAAGAAATAAGTCGGGAAGGAAAGCCCCACCTGTTCATCACCTCTTCCGGACAAGGCCAGCCACGTGGATAACAGGCTGAGATCTGATTTTGAATGACAGGCTGAGATCTGGCTGCCTCCATCCCCATGTGTCACACACGGGGCCAAAAGGCAAAGAGGTAATGTATACAGTCAGTATAATTCAAACAATGTCTTCATAGTCAGTATGAAGTCAGTACAAATCCGACAAAAATGCATTAGAGTCAGTATAATTCAACAATGTCTTCATCGTCATTAGATTGATAAGTAGTGGGCATAGGATCAGTGTCAGCATCACAAGAAGCAGAACCAGAGTGGACGAAAAGACCCCCGACGCAGATACGACCTTCAAGAGTGGGGACAACACACGCGGTACCTCCGACTTCCTCCGCAAGAGAAATACAACAGACCGAGACAAGACGTGCCTGCAACAAAAGATCGTGCAACAAAACAACTGGCACACAAACTCAGCGACATCGACAAGATTGAACGTGAAAAAAACAAACCTCACGTAGAATCTACCGTCTTCAGCCGAATACAACGCCTGCTTATTGCCGCTGCATCTGGACTGAAAAGCCCCAAACACAGCTACAACGGCCGGTCGTTCTATTCGGGCGAAGGAAGCAGAAAACGACTTGGGAAAGGATTCAAGCAAGAAGAGACTAACAGAGCATGTCCCAGAAAATATGACAGATGTCACGGACGAGAAAAAAAGAGGAACAAAAAAAAACAGTGGTCGATTACACAGATTCAACACCACCTTGTTGAGATCGGTGCCGTGAGAACCTGACCTCGGAGTTAAAACAAATAGAGAAGATAGAACGACATTAGGAAGAAACAAGAACAGGGCGAGAAACGGAGGAAAAAAGATATATCTGGTGTGACGTTGGCTCTTAAAGGGTAGAAAAGCTGTCCGTATCGAGTACAACAACGAACGAATGGCCCTGCGGAAGCACTAAGGATCGGGCCAACTCCAGGCGTGGGAATGGGGCACAACGGACAGGCGTGGGAATGTGGCACAACGGACACAAGATAGACATAACAAGTAGAGCGCCCAAGTACAGAGGATAACACACCGGAGGGACAAATCAAAGGTCGATGGACAGAGCAATGAGGGCAAAACAAAAAACCGACTAGCGAGACGGGATGCAGAAGGCGCAAAATGGAAATGGACGTCGACAAGGAGATGAGGATACGCAAGACTGTGTGAAATAACCAACGACGCGAAAAGGAGAGGCCAGACATAAGGCTAAATGAGGGATCGAGCGATAAGCAAATAGCATCGTCACACTGCCAGATAAACAATCAAGTAACGACGACGACGTAGTCTACTCCAGAAGGAGAGGGCGACAGAATATGAAAGTCCCTGATGCCAGGGTATGAGCTGCTGAGGCAAGGAATTGACACCAGAGGGTACGCAAATGATGACAGTCGCAGAAAACGACCGCCATAACAATAAAAAGGATCGGGATATGAATCAGGAACCAAAGCGTCGGAAACGGATGACATGATCAAATGGACTCCATATCATTCGGACCGGGATGGAATGAGAAAGAAACAAGAGAAGATCGACCAAAGCGAGAGAGATCACAAATCGAGGAACAGTGCGCTGAGTGTTCACATAAAACCACGATAAAGCAGAAACAGATAACTTTCCGACGGCACGAATGCGGATGGAAGACGGGAAATGGGAGTGGAGGACCAAGAGGGGAACGCAAAGGACTTAGGATAGATCTGAATGATGATTAGAGAGGAACTCGTCCCGAATGCAGAGGAGAGGGTGAGACATCGAGGCAAAAGAATGATAGGAAAGGACGTGAAGAGGAGATAAGCAAACAGACAAAAATCAAGTGCATCACCACAGTGCCAGAGTACGAATGCGAAGACAACCACGACCGGCCCAAGTCGCCGGCGCCAGACAGTCTACAATCAAAGAACGACGAGGGGAGAGCGCGCCAGGGCGGCAGGCGAGAGAGTCTGCTGTCGAAGGCGAACGCAGCAAGGGCACGGTTCTCAACACGGCGGACCTCACCCTGATTAGACCGGACGACGATAGCATCAAAGATCAGAAACAGATCCCAAACAGGAGAACGATCTCTACACGGCAGAGGGCGATGGCACAGCGGACAGCCGACGAAGAGCGAGTACACACAGGCGACAGGCGAGATCGACAATGCACCCTACGACGACAAGGACGACAGATACTCCAAGCACGAAGAGTCGAAATCAGACAGAGAATGAAGGGCTCAGATAACAAAGGCAGGCAGCAGGAGGGCAACAGCCAGAGCGGCGAAGATGTGGGTCGTGACGTAAGGTGGGGCAGTATCGCGATGACAGAAGAGGATATCCCTGAGGGTGAACAGAGGGTGAGATCAAACCGTCTGACAACAAGAGACACCCAAGCAGACAGGCTAGAACACGCCACATCAAATAGACGCTGGAAGGTCACGTTTGTGACGCCCTGGAATTTGACGTACCAAACACTACCGTCTTCCCCCGAACATAACCACCCTCAAAATGAATGTATACGAGTGATATTTCCAGCCAGATACTGCCAAAAAGACGGTGCGTTCTGTTCGAAGGAAGACGGTAGCTCCCGGTGCAACCTCAAAACGAGGGTGCGTCTTCCCCTGAACATAACGCACCCCGAATTGAACGCGAGCTGTCCCCCGATTCAGAAGAGAACACAACAAACCCAAGGAGGCCGCACTACAAAAAGACCGAGACAAAATTGGAGGAACCAACGACGCCAGAGAGCAGGGTGCACTCAGGAGAAGACCGAGACGAAGGCGAAGAAACAACGACGCCCAAGAGCAGGGTGCACTCAGGAGAAAATGAGACGAAGGCGAGGGTCAGACGAAGCCGGAAAGAGAACAAATCCATCAGCGAAAGAAACACAGTGGGGGAAGTGACGCGTAGAGTCCGGAGAGACGCCACAAGGTCTCCGACGTGCGATACTCGTTAGCTTCGCGGCCAAGCGTGGGGAAGCACTTACCAAAAAGTCATTTCGTCTCTCCGTGCGGCGAAAGCGGGGGGAACCACTTTCCCGCGGGAAGTTACTTAAGTCTCTCCGTCGAGAGAGCCACTTGAATCATGCCTAGAAGACTAAGGATTAGGGATACCAATAGATTATCAACGGCGACGATTGACGACAAACCGACGAACAAGAAAGCGGCGCTCACGAACACTGAGGATGACGCGCTAGTGCACATAGTATACACAACGAACGCCAGGCCAAACATAAAAAGAACACACCTGTCAAGATCCAAGACCTAACGATTACTGATTAGTGTGATGACACACCCGACAATAGACGAACAGGTGAACACAACGACACCCGTGACTGGATCGTGGGAAGAGAGATCTTGCGTATTGAAGAAGATCCGAGTCCTACAAGATCACTCCTTCAGTGAGATTAACAAAGAGGTTGGGTTCACAAAAACCAGGCCAATAGAGTGGTTAATCAGTCAGAAAAATCCTTCCCAACTTCCAACAAGAGATTCTCATCGGATGTCGAAGCCCTCGATTAAGATCCCTTGCTTCGCACAGGCGACTGCCGCTTCCACTCATGACACGAGAAACGACGACCAACCAAGACCCAAGTCCGTATCCAGACCCTACTCTCCAGCAAACTACCAAGGGTCGACGCAACACGAAGAGGAACATCCAGCAGCAAAACGAGAATTACAAAACGCGGCAGTAACAATAACCCAGAGACAATATCGTGTCATCATCCTCAAAAGATTCACCCCACACAAACACCTCATCAACCGTTCAACGACATAACAGCACAGAGCTGGACTTGTCCAGAGATTTCCAAAACTTTTCGAGTTCCAAAAGACACAACTCCAATCTTACACCTGTTCGGAGCTCGTCGCACTTCTTGTTGTTGTCAACATGAGTTCAAAGAAAGCTGAATCAACAACAACGGTTACTGATAGGAAACCTAACCTACTAGGTCCGAACGACAAAAACAAAACGCATTCAGACAGCAAAGATCACGTCGAAAGCCAGGGCGATCATTGGTAGATGCTCAATCTCTGCTTCTTCTCGCTTCTACGCGCCGACGTAGGAAATAAACCGGGACCACCACATCGCCCATCCTCTGATGAGAGAAAATAAAGCACCTGACATCAGCCAGGGGTCTCACAGAACACACCCCATGAGGCACCTTAAAACACCTGACCTCAGCGAGAAGTCTCCAAGAGAACCCTTAACAGCGGGGCGGCATTCATCACTTCGATAGAAGCCCGCACATGGCAAAGAAAGGACGACCGCCTCTTCCCCCCATTACCACCTCGACCACATTCGCCTCGGCCAAGCCCACTGACCCATGTCCCCACACATCGTGCTGGATCCGCTTCCTCTTCAGGTCTGGTCGCGATCGCGCCCTCGAGAGACCCGGATCGAAGTCTGAGGAAAGAGACAAACGACGAAGATCAAGAGAAGAGTGGAACAAGAAAACGGGTCGGGTACATAACAGTGTAGAAGAGAATACAAAAGACAAAGGACAACTTGACAAAGACAAACCTAACTCATGGAGAAAGGAAAGGAATCAAAGCCCAATTAGGCGAAAAGGACAGAGGAGGAGAAACAATAACACTGAAGAACAAAAGGAGAAAGAGGTAAACCTAATCTAGCTGTCCAATAGCTCATCCTCATCATCGGGCAGGGGCTGTGCGGCGGCGGCAGCAATTTCCGCCTCGTACTTGTTCTGCTGCTCGATGTCGATTGTGACCTCCGGGGGCGCAAGCGCCGGGGATTCCACAAAGTGGAGATTGGGGTCACCGGTCAACTTACGGGCGAGGTACAGAAAAGGCTTTTCAAAGTTGTAGTTGCTCTTGGCAGAAATCTCGTAGTACTGCAGGTTCTTCTTCCTGTGGAAAGTGACCTGCTTGGCTTTCACCTGCCTGTTCTTGACATCAACCTTGTTTCCACACAACACGATCGGGATGTTCTCGCACACACGGCACAGGTCACGATGCCATGTCGGCACGTTCTTGTATGTCAATCTCGAAGTGACATCGAACATGATGATAGCGCAGTTGCCATGGATATAGTAGCCATCGCGCAGCCCGCCAAACTTCTCCTGTCCAGCAGTGTCCCAGCAATAGAAACGAATCTGGCCGCGATTCGTGAAGAAATCCAGAGGATGCACCTCCACGCCAATCGTCGGCTCATACCTCTTCTCGAACTCCCCCGTCAGGTGCCTCTTCACGAACGTGGTCTTCCCGGTACCCCCATCACCAACGATGATCAGCTTGAAGCTCGGACAGTTCTCAGGAACCTGCTGCCCAGGCAACGCCATTGCTAATCTAACTCCCTCGCTCGCTCTGGCAACAGAAAGGAGAGAGGAGAGAGAGGAAGGGGGCGAACGCACGCTCTGCCGGAGAGACGACGCTCGCAGAGTGAGTATGGGTGGAGAGCGAAGAACACAACAGACAAGAGGAAACCGATATCCGGAGCCGCCTCTACCCCTGCCGCGCGCCTGGGCACTTTATCGCAAAGGTTGAACGATAGCACAGGGGACGTCCCCAGCCCGCGCTGCGCTTGCGCCGCTGTCCGCCGCAACACGACAAGATGCGCCTGAACAAAGAGCGCAGAAAAAAAAGGTAGGCTCCACTACCCCCCTCCGCGCCGCTCAGCTGCGCGACCACTGCACCTCTAGCGGCTCGGTCGACACAGCGCCGCGGGCGTGCCACCAGCCACCGCGAGGGTTGTGACCTCCCGCTCCTGCCCCCAAACACCTGCGGAACGCCCGCACGTCCGCCCGCACCCGCGCGACCTGCACCCTCCGACTTGGCTACCCCCCCTCCTTGCAACCACAACTACCAGGGACCCTGTTCTGCTCTCTGCAGGTGCGCACGGCGAAAATCACGTCATAATAATTCCTGCCAGCTCCACCGCGGCTGGTAGCCGCTCTGCTTCTCTCCTCTGCCTAACGCGACAGGCCCGCCAGTCCAGCGCAACATCCTCACCCCAATGACCACTCGGCCTCGATAATTCGATTCGAATGATGGCTCGTTACCTTCTTCCCCCGAGCATACCGCATGCCCTCGTGACGTTGTAAGCGGAGGGTTGCACGCCGTTTTATTCGTTCAGAACGCAGCCAATGGAGGCCTGCGTTGCTTTTTTATCCGTTCAGAACGCACCCTCTGGAGGTTTGCCCACCGCCTTATCCGTTCAGAAGGCAGCCTCCGGACGGTTGCTCATAGTTTTATTCGTTCACAACGCAGCCTATGTTTATCCGCTCACTAGGCAGCCTATGTTTATTCGTTCACAAGGCGGCCTATGTTTATTCGTTCACAAGGTAGCCCATGCATGTCGTCCGGGGCGAAAGATCGGATGGTTTCTATGATCCTCTTTGATCTTTTCTGTTCGCAGCCCGTCAGGGTTGCATTTTATACCCCTGAGACAAAATTTTGTTGCTTGGTCATACCGGCTTCCGTTCGGGTCTAAATGGTAGTTGGAAGGCTGTTGAATTTGTTGGGGGTGCAATTCATGGGGAACGGGCAGTTGTTGCTTGAGGAGGACCGGTAGTTGCCCGTAGACTGCCGAGGAGGCCATGGTCCTTGAGTTGAACATTTCAAAATCAAAACAGCATTGGTCCATTTTTTTCTCGCATAGAACGGCTACGTACACGTTGTATTCGAATACATCGTGTGTGTTTTCTATTCTTAATTTGAAGAAAAAGCCTCTTGTATTCGAATAGGACATTACCTTTTCTTTCTTTTTCGAGGTTAGTGCCTGCCCATATGCTCCCCATTACTGACATGCTCCATGCTGCAGGTCTCTCTCTCTCTCTCTCTCTCTCTCTCTCTCTCTCTCTCTCTCTCTCTCTCTCTCTCTCTC
>BFEA01000084.1:2754064-2764428 GCA_003427395.1 Chara braunii
CCCGGGTGCTGCCCGGCCGTGAGAATCTTTCTAGATTGAAAGTCTATTCGACTTATTATGAAAAATGTGTTTTAAACCTCTTAAATATCGGTTTTAATATAGCCCCTTTTGTTTGGGTCTGATATAAGAGGTGCTTGATCGAGGACATGAACGACGATGGGAGGGTGAAATTGAAAATTGTTGTATCAATTCTTAAAAGGTATTATCTCAAATCTCAAACTATGAATAAAAGTTATGGAGTGAGTTGTGAGTATGGATTATAAAAAATTTCACGACCTAAACTTGTTAGAAAAAACTTTAATCCCATATACAGTCGGAGACAAAAAAAAAAGAAATTCACGAGGTATGTACCACATGAGATCCATATTGTTTTTTGCTTCTCTTTCACGTTGAAAATATACGAGTACATTCACTTCAATGTGGTTGGAAGGATATTTTTTCTAATAATGCAGTCAAGCTCAGTTTCAACATAAGTAAAAATCGAGGTCTGAATTAATGAGACGAAAAAAATGAAAATCATTACCACAACAATATAAGTATTTGTCAAACTATAATGCTCATTATAAATAACTCTAACTTGTTTAAGTTTTTGAAGGCTAAAAAAAAGATGCCATCGTAAAAGAATACAAAAATCTTATGGCGAGAATCACTCCATACGATGACACCATTGAGGTGAGTGATTTTTATCATGAAAAAAATAAAGATGCATGTGTTCGTTACAAATGCTACAACTCACTTATAACTTTATTACCCAGCATCTGACTACGTTAAACACTGATGGAAAGATAAATGAGAAAATATGTAAAACCAAACCACATACTGGTTACCTTATAACTGACAGTGTGAGATATTGTTTTATGTTAAAATTATTTCCTTAACAAATAGAAGAACAATTATGTAGACATGTGGAATTCACAAAATGCTAAATTATATGAAGGCAAGAGACATACGTCTTAGTAGGTATTTGAACCACATTAGATCATGAATCCTGCTAACAATCGTTTGGAGTTGAAAAAACATTGAACTTATCTTGTTTATGAAGATCTCAATGATGGGTAACCATTTTGTACCGGATTTTTTTAAAGGTAAAATAATTATGGCTCACTTGATTTACTTTACAAAGAGAGGGACATTAACCTACTTATTCATATGGACTACGTTTCAACACTTGTCTGTTATACTTATTTTTATTGAAGATATACTTTTCGTTAAGACAAATCAAATATGATTAGCCTTGTAATTGATTTTATTTCTTTATTATTTTTGTCCTATAAGCTAAGCTACGAAGTGGTCCGAAACTAGTTGCTCGACCGGTCAAAAAAATATAAAATATTTTTTAGTTAATTATTCATTTTATTATTTCGCTTTGTTTGTTGGGACCTGTCCCGGTGCTGGTCCTGAAACCGATCATGGTACCGAAGAGCCTAGCTTAGTGGGTACACACATGAGCTTATTGAAATATGGACCGAAGTTCGAATCGAAACGGTGAAGCCTAATGAGCAAGACAAATATTTCTAAGTTGCCTGGGATTAACTAACCCCCAATGATGCCTTGGGGCTGTGTCTGAGTCCTTCGGGACATCCGTTAAAATCGAAACGATACAGACGAGATTAGCATGACCTCCGTACGGGTATAACACATATAAACCAATAAAACGGTAAGATACACGGACATTATTCTCTTTCTTTTTCGACTGCAAGCGGACCCTGCTGCATTGACGGAAATGTGAAAGAAGAGGACGACGAGCAAAGAGGAAGTATAGTTGACAACAACAAAAACGAAGATGAAGAGGATGATGAAGATGACGAATACAACGAAAATGAGCATGGAGAATAAAAAAAAGTTATTTCTCGACTATTCCTCGACGGAATTAGGCAGACCAACATTATAAGTGAAGGTTTTCAACGGTGGCGCGTCATATAGATTAGTCAGATTGAGAAGTTAAGAGGTTAAGTTTGGGGTTGTGAGTGTTAGAGGCTGCAAGGTTAGTAAGCAAGGACGAGTGGGAAAAAATACGAAGTTGGGCGTGTATCTATCCAGGTTAGCGAAAAATTCATTCTCTTATTGCATATTCGGTGATTCTAGTGCAATAATGATGTTAGTGTAGTGATAGGTTAGTCAAAAAGGAGTTAGAAGAGCAAGAGAGATTGCGAAGAAAAATGATGTAGGATCTTGTCGTGGGTATATATGCTATCACGTGTGTATGAAAAAATTGTTCTTTGCTTGATTATAAGGGCGATGACTGTTAGGTGAGTTCAGTCTTTTTGATCATGTTGCTGTATGAGCCGAACATCGAAGGTTGTTGGTAAACATTGTTGCCTGTTCCTGCGATCCCGAAGATTGTTGGTAATGCTGGTCCTGCTTTTCGTCAAGATCCTGTTAATGATGGTCTCGTTAATCTCAACAACAATGTATATTTTCGTATTCTAGCAAAATACATAGATTCAATCTCATTTTGCACATTAGGCAAGTAGTTGAACTTCTCCTTTGCCGCCTGATTCACCGTGGAGATCAACTTCACAATTTAATCCGCAGTTATGGTCTGATGATCGTGGGGCTGCTCGTCCGCATTCCATTGCCTCTCGTATCCACGACGATCGAGATCGCTGCTTTGCTCGTAGAGGACATGGTCCAAACACTGGTTTCCAACTTCATCATCTATATCCTAGCCGCCCTCTTCGTCTCTTGGTCGTTGTCACCTTCTTCAACATAAAAATTCGCACAAGAAATGAAAATCAAAAAAAAAATTCATTAAAAAAAATCCTTCATATTTTAAAATTATCATTCCAAAGTTCTTTCAATTCTAAAATTTTCAGTTTTATTTGACAAGTTTCGTCTAAAAATAAGTTTTCCCTTCTTACTATTTCTATTTGTTGAAGATGGAATGAAAGTTTGAATGAGTTTATGAAATATTTGAATTACTTTTTTTTTTACTGCAAAAAACATCTTTTAATGACTGAAATTCCTTATAATAAAATAATAATTCAATTTAGAAAATTCATAAACTCATCTAGACTTTCATTTCATCTCTACCATCCAGTTCAAATAAGAAGTAATACCTTATTTTTGGAATTGAATTTTCCAAAAAGACGAAATCAATTAGAAATGGAATGACATTTTTTAAGATGGAATGAAAATTTTAATTTTAGGATGTATATTTATTATCAAATGATAATTTAATTATAAAAAGAAATTATGTTGTTCATCATCCACATGATCGTTGTCCTCAGCGCAGATGATTGTGCGGTGCTGACTTGTAACTTGATTGAGTGATCACCTTCTCATTGACTATTACCTTGAGTCGTGTGCTAAGGTGTCCCTCGAGATCATTATATTTGTGACCATTTTCATCATACTTTCGCATGAGTTAGTGGAAGGTACATTATAGTTGCGACATGACCCTTTATGCCCATGCAGCGCGTGGACAATTATCGAAACGAGGAGTAAGAATAGACGGGGAACAAAATCTGTGTGTGGGCTGTGCAATAAAGAAGGGTCAAAAGAGAGAGTTGGTGGGTATATGGTTAAAGTGACGGTTTGCATAGTTAACATTTACATGTACTTCGGTCGGTATCGCTTCACGTTAACGGACTGTTTCAACACTTGCACGTTAGAATAAAAGAGTTGTGTGTTCGTGATCTGGGCGCCGAGTGACAAGGAGAAAAACTTCGTTCGCAACTGTAGAAATCACGATTGTCTGCTCTTATTAACAAATTGAGTTCGTTGGTTTGGTTCTCCACTGGTGCCATATCAGCGTCTTTCTACTTTCTGCCGGGACACTCGAAACACTGGTTGTCATTGTGATTTTGCATTTGGCACCTAAGCCAAGGTGGTCAGTGAAATCTTTGGGTGTACCGTCATTCAGAGAGCGTAGGCATCGTGCGACCTCAAGGCAAAGAGTGGGCAAATCCAACATACTCGAATGAAATAAACGATGCAACAATGCTGAACTGCTTATTTCCCGCTGGGTATTCCGGCACAGACACACTCTCTATCATTGTACTCACTTGATGTTGTCTTGTGATACAGTGATCAAGGTTATTGCTGAATGGTGAGAGTTTGATGAGTGTTGTGGTTGCCCACTTAACGTCGTGTATTTGTTGTTCTCCTTACGATTGTTGTGCATAACTAGTTTTACTGAGTTTTGGTTGTGCATTTCGTTTCGCTTTTGCTTGCAAGAGATTGTGCGCATAGTGTCTGGGTGGGGGTTTTCAAATACAACACGAGTGTAGGCTCTACTTGAACGCAGACTCTTGAAGATTTTTGGCTACGACTTAGTTAGAGGGTGAAGTACGACAATTGAAGAGGAACGATCATGCTTCTTCAAAAGGGTTATTACTGCAACCCATCGAGATTGTAAGGAGGTTGCTTCTTGCAATTTGACTATGGTTCAACCAACTTTGTTGTTCAATTTTAACCATCATGGTGGGATCCTCAGGAGATTGAAGGCACCAAGGTCATCTCATTCGAGTTGAGTTCATCCCTGTCTGGTATCTTGAGAGTTTGAAACTTCTTCTTCTATCATTCTTAGTCCAAGTTTAATAAGTGGTTACGAAAGGAAGGCGACAGGTGAGACTGCAACCCACAAGACTGCCGCAAGACCTTGTGGGAGGTCCACCTACTAATTGCAGGAGCTTTGCAGGAGCTCGAGAGGAGTTATGAAGGTAAGAAACCGTCAGATATTGTGTCAACCTATCATTTCCTACTTACATACATCTCTCTAGTCTAATTGAAATGTATGCGTGCAACCTTATGTTTTATTAATTATTTTTTAAACTCAAACATATTAAGTAAGAGGAAAAACTTGTGTAAAGTCTACTTTGCACTGTTGCATGAAATCAGACAAATGGGGATGAATGAGGGGGAAAGATAAAAGAAAGGTAATATTGATTGAGGTTATGGATGGCGCAAAAGGTCAAATGTTTCTAAGTTGAATGGTTTGACTGCTATATTTTTTTACTTGTTTTTTTATGGGTCAGACATTATTTATAGTTTGAATGGTCTTACTGTTGTGACCTTACTTTAGAGTGTACATGGTTTCATTCTAAGATGAAACATTGTTTCTAAATTAAATGGTTTGGTCTACTTGTTTTTTGGGGGAGGTTTGTGAACGGAGTCTGGGCATGTTTCTCAGTTCAATGACCCAGGGATCCTAATTTTCTTGAAGTTATAAAATTAAGAGTTGAGTATTATTTAATTACTCAATTCGTACTATGTTTTCTTTTTCAGGGGATCCAAGCTGAGACTAAGTATTGTTTCTAAGTTAAATGACTTACTCAGAAGCCTCGCACATAACAGGGAATCTGATAATTGTTTTCTCTATATTGCATATTATATACTTCACACGAGCAAACGAGCCAAACAAAATTTATAAGTTTAATGGTCTGACTATAACCTATCACCGAAGGAAAATACTGTGAAATTAAGAAAACAACAATAGTGATCAGGGTATGCTGAGTATCGTTTCTAAGTTTAATGGATCGGTTTTATGCCTTGTTGAACATTGAAAAAATCAGGGAAGTACTTTTAAAAATTTGAATTAAATGGTTAGGGACCACCAATCAAGGTTTCTAAGTTAAGTGACTTTGTTATATGCCAAGTGAAAAACGAAATAATCCCAGTAAAATATTGGATAATGATTAAAATCGACTGAATCTAAGATATCTTAAAAATTGTATGCTTTGAAAGAAACTTGTACAGTTTGCAAAAAGGTTTTGAACTTTTTGAAAATATTAAAAATCGAAACAAGTATTGATTCTTATTTGATTATATATCGTCACAAATAGAGCTGCCCGGTAAACCGTAGGCAGAGAGAGAGAAGAGGACAACAAACGAGGGGTTGTGACAAACTGTTTCGTCGGAGTTTCACCGACTCATGATTATATATATATATACAATCAAGTTACATTCTATTTATAATTTATTACATTTATTTTATTGCAGTCATTCTACTTACTATTTTTTTATTTCTTCAATTTTTTAAATATAATGTGAATATAATATAAATATAATTTAAATATAATTTGAATATATAATTTGAACATAATATAAATATAATATGAATATAATACTTATTTTTTTGAATATAATGTAATATATTTATATAGTATTTATACTAGGCTACCAGCTGGGCCGCCCGGGTCCCGGGTGGCCAGCCCGTGCAAGGAGGTCCCGGCAAAAAAAAAAAAAAAAAAAAACATCAAACAAATCCGAGAAAACACTATGTTATGCAGAAAAATAAACTGAACAACTTTTGCCTTAGGGTCACACCGAAAGTCTTCACCAAAATTAAAATAAAAATTAAAAATTAAAAATAATTGTTTTATTTTTATTTTTTTGGCCCTGCCGGGCATGTGATACCGGACCACTCTGGTAGCCTAGTATTTATATAAATAAATATTTTATATAATTTTATATAAGATTATATATATATATTGTATAAATATTACATTGTGATAAAATAATTATTATAAAAATAAGAATAGAAATGGTCTGGTTATAGCTTATAAATGAAGAAAGAGTGCATGAAATTAAGAAAACAACGAAGATGAGTTCAACAGGTTGAGCATCGTTTAATAGCTCGGTCTTATGTCTTGCTGAACACTGAAAGGATCAAGGAATTACTTTAAAAATTTAAAATTATTACATGGTCATGACCGACCAAGCAAGGTTTCTTAGTTGCATGACTTTGTCATATGCCGAGTGAAGAGAGAAACTTTACATATGACTTTGTCATATGCCCAATGAAGAGAGAAACTTTACTGTGTCTTGTGATTTGTTTATAAATAAGGCAAAATTCAACATTGTGTCTAAGTTAAATGAAGACTTTATGCCATAAAGTACGCTAGGGTATTGGGTTTAATCTAACCGAGAGATAATGAGCTACTTATGTGAAAAATAATTTGGGTTTTAGTGAGAGTACTTACTCACTGTGGTATGAAGTTGTATATGGATTGAGTGTACGTTCAATCTATTCAGAGTTTTCAAATTGATAGTTAGTTGCTTTAAAGCTCGTCGTGTGCTGGAACGATAAAAGATAAATCTGATTTTCGCATTATCTTTTATTTTATGACGTTGACTTATACGAGCTTTGATATCAACTCCCCTAAAGGAGATACTGCCCAAAATTCCTACAATATCTATGAAGTTAAATGATTTTTAAAACTTTAAATAGTTGAATTGTCTAACTGACTTTTGATTTAATATAAATATGAGAAGTTATTTTTCCTACGAGAGATGCTGCTGAAAGTTCTATCAATTCAAGGAATTAGAGGAATTCTTCTAAACTAAAGTTATAGATATTGTTTACCTCATGTATTTTAGAATCATTATAATTTAAAAAACTACACTATCTATAGAAGATGCTTCCAAAATTTGTACCATTGTTTAGGGTGTGAAACAAATTATTTTTTTTTCAAATTAAAGTTTTGTTTAACTCAAATTTGGATTAGTATGAATTTTTGGATTGTACTTTTCTCAAGGAAGTGTTGCCAAAATTTTTACTAATCGAAAAAGTTAGATAAAATTTTTAAAAATTTTGGTTTTGGGGGGTTGTAAGGTTTCTGAAAATTTTTATACTTACTTTCATATAAATTATGCGAAGATACATTTCATATGGAAAACGCCACAAAAATCTCCTAAAATTCAGATAAGTAATCTTTTAGAATTTTGAAAGGCTTAGCAATCACCCCTGCCTAGAAGAGGTGCTACTAAAATTCTTGATATTTTCAAATGAGTGTCAGAGATAACGAAGGAATGTAGGATTATTTCATACTTACTCAAACATAGCTTCGACACTCGTATGTGTTGTGTTATATGTCATTTTCATTCAGATTATCATGTGTGGCTTGACTCGCTTCAGGATGATTTTACGAGGATAAATTTTTATTATGTTTTGATAACAGATCTATTTTGAGCTCAACTCTAACTCATTCTCGGTACTCAACCTAAGCCCTTAACCAATATGGGTTAAATTATCCTTTGGATTTTTACCCGAACTTTTATCAAATGACCATTTAAAAAAGGACCGAGCGTTTTCTTTTGGAAGGTTGGACAAAGGCTAGAGGTTGTGTGGATAAGACAAGGGGTGTGAGTCCAGAGAATGACTGAAGTTGACCTTGTATAGCATGTGGTATGTCGATGTTAGCTCTTAGTGTAATTGCAGGTATGCTTTGTATTTTGAAGTCGGGATTTAACATCGTCTGCGATCATTTGTATACTTTGAAGGAAGTCACAATGTGATTGTGAGAGGGATCGCCTTGTGTCCTATAACCCCGCTATATTTATATTTTATGTATCCACGCGATTTATTTTGATCGTACATAAGGATTGAGCAGATTTGTGTCAAGAGTGAAGAGAGATTCCTTTAACCTTTTGCTTTTTAAAATTTTCATAATGGGCGTCGAGGTCTGTGGCAGCTGTCAAAGTCAAAGCCCCTTGACGTGTTTCCATGGTCATAAGCTTTTGAGCGCCACCAAGGGAAGAAAATCGCCTACACCTCCTCCCAGCGGTGTGCAAAAGAGGGTAGGTCTCGCAATCGCAATTGCGATTGTTTAGTGTTGAGGGACCCTCAAATTCCTTGAGGACTGTGTGGTCATGAGAACCATAAAGTATGTCATGATTGTGACCGCTTGCGTATTCATGCATAAGTGATCAATATAACAAAGTCTACGGCACCACGACATTTATTCACAGTCTCCCTCGCGACGCCCATCTAATTCTTTCGTTGAAAGTTATGGGGAGAATGTGAACAAGGGACTACACGCGATTTAAATATGAAGCTTGATTTCGTTTCGGGAAGTGTGTCACGTGGTTAGATTGACCGTCCTAGTCGACCACGTAGGATCTCGTTCGGGAGACCAGCGCCTCGGGCGACGATTTACACACGAGTCAGATTCGGGGGTTAAATGTGCATACCCCCAATACTACAATAAGCGAGAAACGCCCTCGGCTGGGCCACACCTGTGATTCCACAGGGAAAACTTTCGTACGTGGTTCGATAGGTGGCAACTCCAACCGGTGGAGGTAAGTTGTACCGCAACGAGAAACGCCCTTGGCTGGGCCACAATTGTGATTGCACACGGAAACTTTCGTACGTGGTTCGATAGGTGACAACTCTCACCGGTGGAGGTAAGTTGTACCGCGCGTGACCCTATCTTGTCGTAAAGGTTGCCGAGAGGTATGGCTGGCGTACTCGGTCGGAGCGACAACACTCTACTACAAATTCCTACAAAATCCTGCATGACGAAGTGGGCAGGGTCTACTTATGGGACCGATGTGCTCGATAACGACCACGTCACAACTAAGCTTGGCCCTATCCTTAGGAATACCCCCAAGGTTATCGAGCTCAAAGACATTGTCTAGTACCATCTGAATGACAAGGCTGTCCTTCCTAGTGATCGTTTGTGGATGGCTACGTCCATTATCAGTTGTGCTCGCCGCAAGTCCGTACATTTTCGTACCCTCACATTCATTGTTCTACAAGTAGACTTTCAAAAAAAATTTGTCCCTCCTCGTGGAGCCTTATCCTCTAATAAGTGTGCCGTCATTGAAACCCGTGGCGGTTGCATTCTTTGCCGTCTGGATGGACAAACCTCCTCGTAGAACGTATACCATGCCGCCCTCGATCGGTATTATGTTGGCATTTCTCATTTGCGTCGATTTAAGTCTTCCTATAGTGCCTCCTTACCAGTGTCATCGAGCTAGCCGCGGTGTAATATCTGAAAGCCCCTCACAGTCTGATCCTCTTGATTCTTCCTCCATCTACGCAACTCGCATCTCTACCACCACCCCAAAGTCTGCGGTTATCCCTTCGATATCCCAAATGCTTATCGTGTTCACTGCTCGAGCCCACATATATCTCTCGCGCTGACGCAAACGTTAAGGAACTCGCACGCACGACCGACTTATACCACTCATACCCTATGCAACACTTCTCCAACCTTTTTTTTTTTAGCTACCAAACCGCTTTATTGCGGTAGGAGGCATTTAGAGAAAAACATTCCTACAGTCCTTACACTATTGAGGGAACGATCCTTCTGATGAATTATATTTTATTTTTATTTTTTTTCCCCCTTCGTTTTTGCTTTTTATTTTTATTTTTTTATTTTTTTATTTATATATATATATATATTGTGATGATATATATATATATATCGTCACAAACAGAACTGCCCGGTAAACCGTAGGCAGAGAGAGAGAAGAGGACAACAAACGAGGGGCTGTGACAAACTGTTTCGTCGAAGTTTCATATATATATATATATATCGTCAAATAGAACTGCCCGGTAAACCGTAGGCAGATAGGGAGAAGAGGACAACAAACGAGGGGCTGTGACAAACTGTTTCGTCGGAGTTTCACCGACT
>BFEA01000084.1:2769528-2779805 GCA_003427395.1 Chara braunii
CACCCCGCAAAAAAAAAAAAAGTAAGGATTTCACAATTTCTTAAGGCCCCCAACTCGGCAAAATGCAAAGTGACTTTCTAGAGCACCATGCATCCGACCAGCACATGGATGACGCAAATATCACTTTTAACGCGAATTTACCCGCCCCCATATTCGTCAAGCAGCTTTGCATTTTCCTAGGCCGCACTTGATATTATAGTAAATTCATCCTCCACCCTTCTTCAACGTGCCGTGGTTTTGGACACTCCTCCATAAAGATGATTTCCGCACCCTCAACAAGTCAAAACTTGTGTGTTGATTCTTCGCCACCCTGATTTTGATCACTTGGTGACGGACGCGTTCCACACCAAGTACCGTTACTGTCGAGCTGATGGCACCATCCACACGACATTGCGAAGTGGTAACCTGCACTTCACCAACATATTCTTACAATGTATAAGATTGTGTATAAGAGGTGGCAACTGGGATTTTCTGGAATACTTGTACCTTACCTACCCATACCCTCTTTGAAAACTAACCATCCATACCCATTGTATAGATGGCCTAGACCTTTACCCATCCTTACCTGCTAAAAAAAAAAAAAATGTACCCGTACCTGCCCTACCTGAACCCTTTTAGACTTTAATTGCCCATAACTGCCCATTGACTTTCTGTTTCAGAACTACCCATGGTCACCTATACCCAAACCTTCTGTTAACCACCTGTACCGTACCCAACCCATTTTTTTTCCCATCCCTACCCACCCATACCCACCCAAAATGGTATGCATCCACCCATAACCATCCACACTTGTGACCCACCCTCCCTTAACCACCCCTAATTGTCCCTAAATATCCCCAACCGTCCCTAACCGCCCTTAACCATTCGCAATTGTGACCCACCCTCCCCTAACCACCCCTAATTGTCCCCAATCGCCCCTAACCGCCCCTAACTGTCCCCAACCGCCCCTGACCGTCCCTAGCTGTCCCCAACCGCCCTAACAGTCCCTTATCACCCCTAATCTTCCTTAACCGCCCCTAGCCGCCCCCTATCCCCTCTAACTTTCCTCTGCGGAAGATTCGTTCGATTTTGCTCATCCCATCGATGAAAGTAGCGTGAGGACAATGACAGGGTTGGAGACTTACCTATTCTCTCTCTCTCTCTCTCTCTCTCTCTCTCTCTCTCTCTCTCTCTCTCTCATGGTCATGCAACACACACAGAACAACAGCGGGTACAACCACGGGAGGCGGATGATGGCCATGCAGTGGCATGCATACACAAAAGGGTGACGGGTACAACCATAACTCCCTTAGTCGAGGCAGGAGCCTTCCAATTTCGAAAGTGGACAATTTTAAAGTTGGGAGGTTATTTCCTGAAATATTTTTCTCGCTGTTCGCGCCAGGAAAAAAAATTGTGACTGAGAAAAAAACAGCTCCGCCGGTCTACATATTTCCTGGGAAGAAGGGAAGAGGGGGAAGGGAGGGAAAGAGGGGGAAGGTGGATCATATTATTTACGCTTACCGGACATAATTGCTTACCCGCCCATACCGATCTTATTTTTTTTTTTCACCGCCGTATAACGGTTGTACCCATGCTTTATTTTTTTCTTAGCCGCCCATGCCTACATTTTTTTCCTTTTCACCCCCAATACCTGCCCATGCCTACTTGTGATCTCCACGCAGTGCAACTGTGCCTGCCCTAAGCTCCACAAATAAAATGTATGCCTGCCCATACCGATGCCCCCCTCTGGAAGGGTACCCGTACCTACCCATAACATGCCGATTACAGCTGGGTACAGTCGGGTACGGCAACGGTTACCCAGTTGCCCCCTCTGTTGTGTATGGATCTCAACTCCGCTTCTCATCGTTTTACCAAACTCAGACGAATGGTCCGAATGAGCTCACAGACAAAATTATGGATAATATCCTTCGAAAGTTTGTTATGGATGATCAACAGTGAAACATACACTCATCGTAGGTGGAGGTTGTTTACAACCACGCCGTTTTACCGGCTCCGAGAATTTCGCCCTTCTATTGAAACATCGCCCACCATACTCACGTACACGTATATATTATGCAATCGTTGTCGTTGTGCATGTGACGATAATTATGAAACGCGCACACAAGGGTATACCCACCTCCCAAACCTAAATGGCTACATTCAAACCGATTGCGAATCGAGCATTCATTCAAAGTTTATGATGATTTTTTCGGCGACGCCCGCAACTTGCAACTCGAAGCGGGTACACTCCGCAAATCCAAATATCGTTTCTTTAGTCCATACCTCATCTTTCATGTCATCGGTTCTGACACAATGCTTGTCACCTCTCCTTGTTGTATCCTTATCGCATACCATACAAGCACTTCATCGAACGCCATTCTAAGTGTCCTGCACCTATCATGTTGGACAATCACGAGAAGTTCTTACAACATCATATCTTGCACAGTTACTCACGATACCTCTCACGCATTAAGTAACTTGTGCATTGGAAGGGCTAGCCTGGTGAGAAGACTACTTAACTTTTCACGCGCTTGCAATACACCGTGTCGCCTCGTCGTGCTGAAATGTCTACTCCTACTCAACGGATTGACCCTCCTCCTCTGACTGAGGATATCATTGAGGAGGAACCCGCTTCTTCCTCTATAGTTCTTCTTCAACAATAAGAGGTCAACTACATGCATAGCGCACCATTCTTCACTCTCTGCATCTCAACGACTAAGATTGTCACCACCCATGTTTCTTTCACAAACTCGTACCCTCGTGTACTCCATCATCAACTCTACTCCAACATCTCAACATTTTGCTGCTTCGAAACCGACCTCCACTCCAACTTTATCGACGCCATCGACTACTTCGAGAACTTCAACTACTTCATCAGCTACTTCATCGCCAGCATCCTACCATGTACATTCCCTTTATGTATCGAATCACGGTTCTCACTTAGTTGGTTACCCAAAAGTTGGGCTCTCCCTTCGAATCGGATAGGCATTGAACAGTAGCATTATCCTTACTTCATTCCTCTAATGTTCGGTTGTGCATGTCTCGGTCACCCACTGTAACCATCACTGCTAACGTCGACCATTGCACACCTGTAGTTAGCCATATTCCCCTCCAAACTCCTCTTTCATGGTTGGCCTTGCATAGCTTCCCCCTTTCATTGAACATTACCCGTCTTGATGGTTATTTGTTAGGGTCATTGGTTTTGTTTCGTTACCACCTCCCAACCTCGAACCTGATGACCTATTACACCTTTGTGTGATTGCCCCCGAAAGTCTTAACTCTTAGGCTATATTCACCTCCTATGAGACCATCCTGCTCTAAGTGGTTCATTGGCAAAACATTAAATTGTGCTATTGCTATCTTTCCTTTCAACACCGAGGCAATTTACTTCCATGAAGAATATATATGTCAGACACTTGCTTCTCTTTATGACATTATGTAGCTTAAGGTTGCATTGCACGTAGTTCGCATGAACTTCCTCCGCATCCTAGATTTCTCAACTTCACTATTGCATAGTCCTGCCGCTTCTGCGAATATCGTGTTTATAACTCTTACAATCCATTACATGTTTCACGATCTTCCATTGAATCTGCCAAGACTCTATGTTTGTTAGGCCCATGGGTACAGACCGTGGCCTGATCCCGCCGCTTATTTATTTAGTGCAGTCCAATCCAATTCCACTATCGATACCAATCTAGTCCAGTCCAATCAGGATTATCCCAACGGCGATCTACATTTTCATTTCTTCTTCATTTGCACAAGTTCGTGCATGGTCTGACCCCTCCGACTGTGTGTCTATTCAATCTTAAGTCCATTCCGGTTCCACAGTCGGTGCAAATCCAATCCGGTCCGATCAGCCCGATGGGAAAATACTCCAGCTGCAATCTGTATTTCCATTCATTCTTCATTTCCACATAGTAGGAGTGTGTCGATTTTGCGTTGGAGCTGCGCTATGCCTTCCAGCTTCATCACCATCTCCTATATCCTCACCCCTTCTCTTAACACTGAGGGGACAACCATCCCTACGGGGCTGTCACAATATTGTTATTATCGACTCAATAACGTCTAGTGCGGGAGAGAGGGCAATGTTCCACGCTCTCGCGAACATTGTGAAGAACCATATGCCTGTAAAAGCCTCACATGTGAGGCATCTCATAAATGTGTCAGATTTTTCCCGATGCATTCACCCGAGCCGTTGCATTCGATTAAGTTATGCCAAACCTTTTTGATTGGCCGAATGTCGTGTCCAACCACATTCTTGCATTCCCCAAACACACAAATGCAAATTGGAGCACAACCTTCTCCGACTCGGGGTGCAGGTAAGCCCAATGTCTATGACATTGCGTACTATACACAATATATCATGTCGACTAAACTGCCCAACAGGCCTCACTCCTCTACTCAAAATTCATGACATATGTGGACTGTTAGGCAGACCATAAACGTTCACAATCTTCAATCAGCTTGAATGTAACTCGTCCATTGATAGTCCACCTGCCTGTCAAACCACCAACACTTGACCCATACCTCAATCACTAACCCTTCACATTGCCACCCCAGTTCGTCTTTTTGTTGCACGTAGGCGTAATGAAATTGTAGATAGTTGTGTAGGGAAGTTCCAATGTCAAAGAAAAGTGCCCTGGAAGTACTGGTGGTTTAAACCATCTATCAAGGCTGGGCCAGCAATCGTGCGGTTGCCCGCCCAGTGCAAACGGGGCCAGACCAGCCCCGGGGGGGTGAACCAAAAAATCAGTTTTAAACCACTACCTTTCCCACCGTTGGGAAACACAGGAATATGCGCCACACCGCATTTTTAGCGGTATCTAGACGAGGCTTGGCAAAAAGGAAGTGCTTGGGCCTTATGGGCCCGCTCGCAAAAGAAAAAACAAAACAGAAAAGGAAGCAACTGCACCGGGAGGAACAACGTCAGGTAAGGCCGTGAAGCAGGTGTGCTCACATCACTACTCCTCGGATTGGATCTAACAACGTCAGGGAAGGCCGTGAAGCAGGTGTGCTCGCATCACAACTCCTGGGATTGGAACTAACTCAAACTATTGCCAGATTCAACTTCGTTTTTTTTGTTGTTTCTTTCTTTGTTTTCCTTTCCATTGCCCTGCCAGCCAGGCAGGGTGCTATACGCGCACTCCTGACACATTGAGACGGAGGGCATAATCTCACCTGAACACTAGATTCTGTATGTAACCAATTCACGTCGTAATCGTAGTTGGGGAAGGCCGTGAATTCCCCCCCTCCCCCCTCCTGTCCTTTTCATTGACCTGCCAGCGAGGCAGGGCACTATACACACGCTCCTAACACATTACGACCAGAGGGCATAATCTCACCCGAACTCTATATTCTGTATGTAACCAAGTTCACGTCCACATCATAGTTGCTTTATTTTGTTGTTATTAATTTCACGAACTGCCGTTCTCACCGCACCTCGTTCAAGGAGGGCATACTCTCACATGATCTCCATATTCTGTATCTAACCTTTTGTGCGTCTGTGGCACCCGCTGGACACTGACAACACATGGCCCTGGGACAGGAGAGCTCTTCTGTGGACGCCCCGTTGAACGGCATCTTAGAAGACATGTTTCAGATGGGGAGGAGAGGGACGCTGGACCCGGTTTCCAGCAAGTGACGCTCCCCACCAATAGATGGAGCAGCCCAACAGATAAACCCTCAACCCTGACGGTTCTCTTACCACCGCCGGGATAGAGGGTTTACATAAAGGCTATTCGTGCCAAAAAAAAAAAAAAAAAAAAAAAATCAGATGGGGAGGAGAGCAGTAACCTGAGCTCTTTGGCGGAAACAGTGTATACATGCCATCGAAGGCATCAAAATACTCCAGGAGGAAATCAGAACACAATCGCGAAAAGTGAAAACTCAGATAGATCAGCTTCACACGATTAAGGACATAACTCAAGCTATTAAACAATTCTCCGACGATTGGTTGGGGAGCGAGTCTGGGGTCTGGATAGCTTTCGTCCGTTGGTGTGGGGGAGGGCACGGGTACAACGAGTTCAAGAGGGACTATGTCATCTGTTTCAAGGACTGAACTAGGGTGAACTCGACAATACCGCTGCGCTCTCCTGTCGAGTTCCCCGACCCCTTTCCACCCCATAGCCTCTCCATGGTGGACTTGAAGTTGTACGGGACGGTTTAGGTTGGGTCATGGGCTGAAGGGTGTTCAGGGGCAGTTTGCTGGAGGCAGTACGGAGCAGAGAATTCTTCCTCTGGTGAGCCTGCACAGTCGATCAATCCTCTGGCGCCCAGAGCAATCAATGCTGGCAGGCACCTCGTACCCGTTTGATCGGCATGATGGCTGCATCTGAAAGGGAGGGTAGGTGCTAGTCGTTCATGCAATTCAGGCGCCCAGCAGCAGGGCTGAAGAGCCCAACTCTTATTCCTCCCGTCTTGGGCCTTCACTCTCCTTCTCAGTCAATCCCCTGTTTTCAAGGCAATCAATGCTGACAGGCACTTAGGCGAATAGCTCAGAATGATCTTAATGGCCTTTGAATAAGCAACATTGTGGACCCGTTTTCCAGCACGTGCCTCTCCCCACCAATAGATTGCGCCTTTCCAAGGGAGACAGGGGCGCATCTGCTCATACTAGCGGCCCTAGATCTCACAAGGGTAGTTTCAAAAAATAAAATAAAATGTTACAGCTTTTTTTTTTTTTTCCTGGCCCCGAAATGTCGTGCTGTGATCACCGTGTGGCTACAATGGCCTTGCTGAGGGCATACTCTCACTTGTACCCGAGATTGCATATCGAACTGGCTCCATGGCTGGGTGCTTTGTTAATTTCTTTCCCTATGTTTTCTTTTTCTTTTTGTTTTGTTTTTTGTTAGTCCATTTCGATCATTAGAACCCAGCCTTATTTTTCTGCGGAGTCCGACTGTGCTCTTCGAGATCTGATATAATCAGGAATAGACCTTAGAAGGCACAACCCTGTTTTGGGGGGGTTCCCAAATAGAGTATTTTTGGGGTGCCTTCAGGGAGGTAATGGCTTTCCATTGGACGGGTCAAGTAAACAAGCTTACTTATCTGAACCCCACCCAGAGGGCCCTAAAATTTCAATTCAGCACCATAGTGTATCATGGACTACAGCATTAGATATTGAGATGACACCCAAGGGGCCGAATGAATATGTTGATAGGAGGTCCTTCCAAAACTTCTAGCTTTTCGGGCGTCTTGCGCTTCACAGCAAAAGTTATGGGTTCCGGTTTCAGATCGTGCAGGCAGTGTTTTTCTGTTTGTTTTCTTCTTCGTACTGTGGTTCATTTGTCCGAGCGTATCTTACCTGGCGGTCTGTCCAGATACTTGTAGTGGAGCACGGTGCATTCTTGGGCTTGCACCTCCGACATCATTGCTACTCGGACTTCGGAAAGCCCAAGCCCATAACTTCTTTTCCAGAGCATAGGGTCGCTGAAGAAGCATAAAATCTCAGCAAGCCACTGCTAGAGGGTATCGTTTTCATCCCCAGGGTGGACGAGTATAAGGACCTGTCAATTACGTCTGGTCGCTGGTTCATCGGGGACCACACGTTGGCAAATTAAAGAACGCACGATGGTTCTGCGAAGATCAGCGGAGAAGATCCTCCATCCCACTCATTTCAAGTAGTATTCAAAACGCCCCAATAATCTACTTTCAGGGAGTCAGCGTTCTCCCAGAGCCTGGGCAATCATGCGGATGCCCTTCACTCCCGGGTACCCCCCCACCAGTGTGATGTACTGGGTTCGCCCCGTGTGGGCCGGTGGACCGCCCAGTCCGACCAGCAGGCTCCCAGTCCAGGGACGGGCCCCGAGTCCAGCCGGGGACGAGCCCTGCCACCAATACATTTCCCAGCTATTTTTCCAGAGTCATGGGCTTGCATGCTGCCCCAACTTCTGGGCGTAGGCCAAAAGGGGGCCCGCACTGGTTCCTTTTTTTTTCGGTGCAGGGCATTTTCAGCCCCGGAGAAAAGTGTCTCCAAAGTACTGGTGGTTGAAACCAGTACCTCGCCCAGCTATGCACGCTGACCCTCAGGCAACCGGTATCCCGAGCCTCCCGAGCCCGGAGGTACCAGCAGCAGGACGGACCGAGCCTAGATGAGCCACTACACTAGCGGGACAAAAAAAAAAGAAACAGCAACAATGCTAGGGATGTGAATGCATTTTTATACGTTCTTTGCAATTCTTGTGTGAACATGCTCCCAGTGAGGGCATCTCAGCCCCATTAACTCACTGTCGTAATCTAGAAAGAACAAGACAAAAATAAAAGAGAAACATCACTTTCTGTCAGAATCTAGAAACTAAGAAGAAGAAAAAAAAAAAAAGAACTACCGCTTCGGCCATGAACCTGGTTGCCAGAATTTTTTTTTTTTTTTTTTTTTGGCTAATTCTTTAAGCCCAACCAATTCAATTACCTGTCAAATCTGGACAGGATGATGGCCTTTCAGCTTTTATTGTCATTATAGTATTACGAGGAACCCCGTAGCAGCCACATCCGTGCTCAGGCCTCCAATGAGGGAACATGCGGGAGCTGCACCCACCAGCAGGTGCCATACCTGCTACAGCAGGTGGGCGATACCGGCCAGGGGTCAGCCGGTAGCATCAGGACCTACATTAGCTTCTTCCATGGGCCAGTCACTATGCGACCTCCCCTCCGGTCCCCTCCCCCTATGAATATCAGCAGTATCTGCTCAATACCATCATTCAGGGGGGACCAACGACATATCTCTAGGTGGCCGGTGCCAAGCTTGCCCAGGGAGGTACATGAGGCCAATGGGGATTGAACCTAAGACCTCCTGATTCCTGAATGCCACTTGCGTGCCTTACCAAATGAGCTAGGCCGCTGGATCCTGGTTGCCAATTTGCGTTTGCCCTCAATGAGGGCATTTGAGCAAAAATCACAGGATACACCCTGTCTCCCTGGCGGGGGCCTATCCAAAAAGGGAAAGACCTAAAAAAAAAAAAAAAAACACATTCAGAATCTCACCGCCATAGTAGCGAGATTTGTTCTTCAAAAACAAACGCAAGCACGGCCTCCACATCTACATTCCCCAACATAAGCGAAGTCCATTAACTAGAGCTTCTTTTTTTTTTTTTTTTTTTTTTTTTTTTTGGCCCTTTTCTGCGCTAAACTTTCCTGCGACTAGTCCCCAGTGCCCAGACCCCCATCAAACGCGGAGCGTTAACGGCCACCTCGGAACCAAATTCCTAGCCGAGGTACTGGTGATTTAATTGATGTCTTGCCCTGACTAGGAAACAGAGACAGAGCCACAAAAGCCACCACTTCTTTTATTAAGAGACACTGCAGCATTAAAAAAAAAAAAGGACACTGCAGCATGATCATTAGCTGCAGCATTTGGAATTTTTTTCCTTCTTTTAGTTTCTAGGTCACCGAGCACCATGACCTCTCATGCTAGAGATGACCAGCATTGCATTTACGTGCTACCAGTAAAAGCAGAATGCCAAGGAAAACACCTACAGGCTACATCTACCCTGGAGAATTGGAGAGGAGGCAAAATTGACATGCAGAGAAACTAAAAAAGAAAAGAAAAGAGTAAAAAGGAAAGAGTGGTACAGTGTAAACTGCTCAAGAGTTCAAGTCATGATGAAATCATGTGCCAGTGGCGAGGTTTACTCCACTTTTCTCACTTTTTTTCTGTGAGAAAAGGAAGCATGGCTGTTGCTTTACACAATAGACATATACAGTATAAACCTTAGTATGTGGGAAGGAAGAGTTCTCCATGTCCCAGCTCACTTCGCAGTGCTTGACTAGCGATTACCTAACAAGCCTTTATTATTTTATTATTATTATTACTATTATTTTTTGTATGTAGGTCACAGGGACAGGGAGACCAATCACAGCATTTGCATACAGATCACAGGCTTCTTGAGGTGTGGGTACTACCGTAGTACCGTCTTCCCCCGAACACAATGCACCCTCATCTTAGGTGTATCTGGCCAGAAATATAGCTTGTAGACATTCATTTTTAGGGTGCGTTATGTTCGGGGGAAGACGGTAGGGACACCGGAAAAAGGTCAGGGAGGAGTATACATGTTACTTTCGACCAACCTGAGCAACCGAACTAGCCATTCTTTTCACTCTGCGAGTCGGCAGTAAAATATTGCCATCACATACCCAGGAGAAAATCATGCTTTTGATTAACATCATTGTTTTTCATATCCTCCCCCCCCCTCCCTTACAATTAGGGGATAGATTGAGAACACATTCCAAGCCTGGCATTTGATGGCTGCATGCCAAGACAAACACACACACATGCAAAAAGAAAGCAGCAGAGAGAGAGAGAG
>BFEA01000084.1:2789637-2808040 GCA_003427395.1 Chara braunii
GAGACAGAGAGCGAGAGAAAGACCCCCAGCTGTCCCACCGACTCCACGAAAAAGCAACCGCTCAAGGTGCTGAAGGCAAGAGATTATCGTTGCTACTGGCTGTGCCCTTGCTGTGCTGTGTGATTAATACAGAACCAACTGTGCAACCTGCCAGAGGAATCAGCAACCCCTTTCTGTGGGAGAGAGAGCGAGAGAGAGAGAGCTGGAATGGCCTTTTGGACTGACATGTTTGTGTTATGCCCCTGTCAGGTGCGTGTGCAAATTTGCTTGTCCTTTTGCAATTCCAACTACGAAAACTTGGTGAGTGCCAGCCCATTCGCCAAGTTGGGCAGCGTCCAGTAGGGGTACATTGCAAATATGGGTCCAACTGATGGCTGGGGTGTTTCGCAAAATGTTTTTGCCTTCGTCCTTCGCTGCAGCGTAGCCGCGTCGGGTCCACTTGTTTCCTAAAATTGTGGCTTGTTAACGGGCACGACTTTAGGAAGTACTGGCGATTTAACATTCCAATGGTCATATTTCAAATTGAATACATAGGAAAAAGGAGGGCACACCAGTTCAGTGAGTGAAGCATCGATTCAGCCAAGAATAATTATGGTTGTTATTGTGTCGGCACAAGGCCCAACGAACACATACTAATGCATCCACAATTTCACATTCTCCTCACCTGTGCACCTCCCGTAGCCATTTGTCGATGCAGTCCGAATGGTACTCATGATTGCATGGCAGGATGCGAATGCCATCGCCATCCTCGTACTCGCCAAGACAAATATGGCACCTGTGAGGCCAAGGGAACAACCACAAATGTAAGGATCTGAATGCAGTTCCATGCACTTGTGCTTCTGCGGCATCTGCGACACGTGCCACACAGATTGCACTGAACGCGCCTGTGGCACCGGTTAAGCGTTTGACGCACCATGGCTTCTAGTTGTCTTGTACGTTGTAGCTAATTAGCAGGAAAACAAAAACAATTAGAACTCTGCATTCCTGGATGTATTTAATGCACAATCAACTTGAATCACAGAGCCTCGTGGTGCGTCAAACGCTTCGTCAAACGCCTCGTGGTGCGTCGAACTTGAATCCATTCCTCACAAGGATGCTCAGACATTACCACTTGTTCGCCATTACAACAGGGAAGTACAGTGCTGTCCGATTCTTGAAATTAAATAATCTAAATTAAATAATCTCACAGAGCCTCCACATCTCTCGGCTGGGAGGAAACTGTTCGCAGGGCAAGTTATCAATGGGAATGGAGGTGGTGGTCACTGAGAGGGGGGGATACGGATTTTCATCAACTTCCGCCGTCTTTCCCCAAATAAGCTGGCTGCACACGACGAGGACAGACTCACATTACGACTTTCCTGGATGTATTTAATGCACAATCAACTTGAATCAAGGTCATATTCAATTGGAAAAGTACAAATCAGCAAGTCCATAGACAAGCTTCGTGATCGTGCCCAAGCCAATCTGCAGGCATATATACAAGCAACGTCTCCACCCCCCTCTTTTTCGTGCATTCTTGCCTCTATGCTGCCCCACTACCTTTCTGAATCACGCTCGGCATCTTCACATTCTTTTTCCACGGTCTGTGGGCCTTGCTCCACCGCTCACCAAATGCGCAAAATGCGAACGAATCTTCCGCTAGCACATGGAAACTTACACCACCTCATTTTTGTCTTTCGTGGATTTGGTGAGTGGTGTAGCGACTATTGTCTACAGGTGTGGGAAGCATGGATAATTATTATTTACTGTCATTACCTTTCGGTTCTTATGCAGAAAACTGTTCGCAGAAACAACAGTGCGATGCCCGCCACTGTTGATTACAAAAACAGGTTTGACCATACAGCGGCGAGTTATAAACAAAAACAGGTTTGACCATACAGCGGCGAGTTATAAAATCATCGACCAAAGAGGAAGGACTCAAGTTCCCCTGTAATCATGTGACTGTTCAACCTCAGGTGGACTTCCAGAAAACAACATGCAGAGAGAGACCCACTCCCCCCACCATATCCTAAGGAGCTTAAAGCCACCAATTCACACAACCTAAGTATCGGTCAATGCTCTCACCCGCATACGCCGTAAAAAGCACTTTGGATTTGAACCTGGACCTGTGGCAAAAGCGACAGACCACTGCGAAAAGGCGGATACGTTCATTGCCTCAGCCCGTTGCTTTCAGGGAAGGAAGATATGACTGAGAGACTAAGTGCAGACATAGGTCCTCCTATTCCGTAAGTCCACAGTATTCATAATTCGACAAAAGCATGCCATGGATTGATATATACTGTACAGGGTTATGAAGCGTATCGTCTTTCTGTACGCACTTCGCAAAAGGAATGCAGAAAAGAATAGGCAGCATAAGGCACAATGAAGCCCTTATGTTTGCCCTTTTCTGTGCAGCTCTTTCTTTCCTTCTCGTTTTTTTTTTTTTTTTTTGGTCCACTTCGGCGCCTGGGCACCCTGGGCAACCTGCAACAATCAGCACTCAGAATGACCCAGTAGATAGGCCCAGAACCTCTTCTGCACAACGCGCCAAATTACGCTCATGTCCAGCTCCCTTAACCCACCACTACTCGAAAGGCACTTTTCTACGGCCCCGGCAACGCTGTGAGCGCCAAAAAAAAGTGAACGGGCACGGCCTCTATTTGGCTGGCACAGCCAGCCATTTCGCTCCAGAGGCCGAGACGCGGGACTTGCGGTGCGTTCAATGAGTTGCACGCGGCCAATGTATGGGCCAAGTACTGCTGGTTTGATGCAAAAACCTTTTTGAAGCTTTTTGTCGCTTTCAGACCTTGTTTGAACTTGTTGCAGTTATTTCCCACCATTATCTTTGGCGGGGCGGATTTTGCCACTGCATCTGGATCATACGCAGCGGGCCAGTGCAATATGGCGACACACCACCCATGAAGTACGGAGTTCAACTTCTAGACGCATTCATCAAAAACTGTTTTGGTTAATTATGGCAGATTGTTTACTTTTAGGCTGGATTGGATGTCAACCTGTGGAAGCACCCTATGTAACTATTGGACAAATTGCATCAGTTTTTTTTTTCTTATACTTTGCAATTACGCCCTTTCTTGGTAACTAGAAGCAAAACTTGTCAAAAATCGTTGTGCAGAGCTTTCATTTGGAATTGAATGTCATGCATGATATGTACCAATTAAGTGAACAATAGACCAAACACCTGCCTATGTTTTATGGACACAATACAGCACCATTCCAACTCTGTTCTTCAAAAGAAACACGTGCAGGTCATCATGCGAATACCTCCCACTGGAAGCATGTGTGTCTGCCACACTGGGATTTTGGAATAATCAGATAGCCTTACTGAGGAGCATCATCATCAGATAGGAGTGCCTTCTTCCCACTAGAAAACCGCTTTGTAGGCAGTGCACTGACAACCGCCTCAGGTGCAGGAAGGAGGGCGGGTGACATAAGTGACGATCGGGACACCACCTCCGAGTGTGCCCGATGAATCTCCTCAAGAACCTGCCAAAACCACAAGGAACAACCAGCAGAAGGTAAAGAACACACCTATCAGGCACAAAGCAGCAAAAGAATCTAAAAAGCCTTCGTCGGACGACAGGAAAAGGCACTAGCAGGGGCGACCCACGACCCCTGCAATGGATATAGCTGAAATCAACAATTACCTATGTTCGGCCGTCGGCCGGCCAGACACGTCCCGGCCAGTTGGGCAGAGGGGGGTCGGCCGGCAAAACCAGACAGGTCAAAAAAGAGGCAAGGATCCCCCTCCCCACCCACCCCAAAAGAAAAAAGGACTTCAGGCCAGGACTGCACTCGGCCTAAGCAGTCAAAATCCGGTCTTAACCTCGGTTTTGGTGACGAGTGATCCAGGGGGATTTGGGGGGTATAAACAGTGACTGAAGGGGTTGAAAGGGTACATTTGGACTCATGTTTTCTCGTTTATTTTTATCTTAAAACTAACAAGGAATTTCGAGGTGTCCCTCTGCCAGAAGTCGTTTGTATTGCAATTTTACATAACCTTATTTTTTCCGGATTTTTTGGATTTTTTTTTCCTATTTCGCCCAGGACCCTGCCCGGGCCGGGCCGCCCGGCAGGGTACCCGGGCAACCTTCCCCCAGCCGGCCGCCCGGGGTCGAACATAGACAATTACACGGGGCATTCCATACGGCAAGTGATCACCCTGCAGACCGGGCAGGACGGTTTGGGTGTGGCCTGTGGAAGCACCGCATCCATTTCTCGCAGCTTGCAGTCATTGTGTCAAATGGCACAGCTGACAGATGTCACAGGCAACTACCGTCTTCACCCGAATAGAATGCCCGGACATTATAGCCATATTTGGTCCAATTTTCAGTCCAGATACAAGCTATAATGACTGGGCTTTCGATTCGGGTGAAGACGGTAGACTCCCACATGCTTGGAACACAGGCATGGTGGCGGCAGATGAATAGACACACACTGCCATTCCTGTCCCTGTCTACACATAGGACATGCCATGTGAGGTTGTTGTACATCAGTACAATATTGAGTCAATTGACCGTCCTGGTAGGTACGAAGGCAGAAACTTGTGTGGGCTATACCCTCATAGTGCTCACGATACAAAGAATGCCAATGACAAATTATGACATGTTATAGCCGAACATGGGGAGGGTTATCACAGTGCAGCATCAGGCAGTTCTCGGGATAAGAATGCCAATGATAAGGTGATGCCTGCGAGAGCCCCCCATTCTCTACCCAAGCTGCTGTGTCGGTTCCTCGTCCAGTGATGATAGGATCAAGAAGTTCGGATTACAGCAGCCACACATAGCATTTTGCTGGCATGCAAGCCGGGCAGCAGACTTATGCTCCCAGGTCAGGCACAGCATATCAAGGCCACAATGACGTATCAGGCAACTCATGGCAGCAGCTGGCAGTAACCATCCCTTCATAGGGATCCAAGCAGAGGTTATGCCACACACCCGCTAGCCAAGCCGTGCCTGTATGTTTGCACAATGGCAGGTAGAAGCAATAGCCCTATGAAGAGTCCCCCCCTCACCATCAGTGGCAGAATCCCTCTGCTCTGCGCACGGACGTGCCGCAGCCTATCCAGGTAGAGGAGAGCAGGGAGAGTCAGCCTGGTTGTCCCCTCGAAGCCATGGAGCGTCACGTCCTTCAGGCTGCGAGCTCACAGCCGTATAGTGGTCCCGACTTAAGTGGGACTGCAGCACCTGGTGACAGAAAGGGTCAATATGAGTGCACCCTTCTGCCATCATCTTCCCCCCCTCCCCCCCCCTCCCAAGGGTCCATGAACTGTCCACAAAGGTGATAGCACTGAAGTGACCTGAGTGATTAATGAGTACATGCATGTGTGTGTTCGTATTTCCATTTAAAGCCACCACCACAAAAACCCTTGTTCCATCTAGATTCTAGATGCATTGATGTCGTATCGAAACAATCTTACCATGCGGTCCCACCATGTGATATTTCATAGTGAGCATACGTAAATTTTTTTTGTAGCTATACTTCAATGCCGTATTCTGAATTGTGAAAGACCTCCTACGTCTGTCTAACTTGAGCAGAAGACGCATACACATGCGCTTGCCTCCAGGCACACTTGTACCTTCTGTTTTGTCTGTTCTCTTGGTTATTCTCATTCATTTGCTTTTAGCAGTTCTGCACAAGAAGAGGTAGGGGGAGGGGGACAGGAAAAAGAATGGGATAAAGTAAGGAGACAAGGGAAAGCGAAAAAGGGGAGAAGGGGGGGAGGAGGACAAGGAAGAAAGAACCCATTAGCTCTTCAATGATCACTCGCAAAGCAGTCTTCTGGAAACTGACATGAAAGGCATTGGGCACTCATGGGCCGGGTTGCAGAGTAAGAGGAATGGAGGAGCAAGTGCTTCCTAAGCAGGAGCAGCAGGTCTTGCCTTCGGTGGATGCACTCCCCTACAGACCACGGAGGAGCCTGTTGGCGTCCCCTGTGTAAGCACCGCATCCACTCCTCACAGATACAGTCACTATGTCAAACTGTGTGGCAAGACAGACGTCACAGGCAACATGGCTTCCACACGCGCAGGAACACCGTGGCGAGGTGTCCACAGTTAAATAGGCTCTGTATTTCCGACACCTCTCCACAGAGAGGACATGGGATGAGAGGCCGAAGTGGACGAGTACACAAGGAATTGTCATCAGAAGTGTGGAAACAAACACTTGGAAGCCGTTATGCCCTCGTCATGGTCGCGGCACAGGGATTGCCAATCTAACGTCATCCAACCATCAGGTGGATCACTGCAATGGGACAGTGAGCACTAATTTTCTAGGGTTTGTACTTGTGCTATGGTATTAGCCTGTCCATAGGTGGATGGTAGCGGTTTCAAAGGCGAGCTGTTTCAACAGCAAGGTGATTGCTTTCCAACACCCAATGCGAGCGCTGTGGCAGGGTAGGAAGCAAAACAAGGAGAATAAAAATATAATATTTTCTATTTGATTCTATGAATTTCTCTTATTTGTGAAACCTGAAGATGGGGTGATCTGAGATCTCTGTTGACTGGATTTCCGTATCCATTTCGGATAGGCTGGTGGACGGCAATGCCATTAGGTATTGTTGGGCCATGCTCGATGCCGAGGACAAAAAAGTGTGAAGTACATTCAGTTTATTTGGGCAGGGGATGTCGGGTTGCAAATCTGAATGTACTTCTGGCGGATCATGGCGACAGATCCAGACGTTTGCCGGCGTCTGCACTGTCCAAATCGGAAATAGATGTGAAGCCTGAAACAAACACAGGCCAGATTCTCCAACCATGACGCACTAGCGGTCTATGAACAATAGTTGAGCCAAACTGCGTAGAAACTTCTGTACCACCTACCTACCGTCTTCATCCGAATAAATGCCAGGTCATTATCTCTGTATCCGGACTGAAAACGGGCCAAAAATAGCTATAGAGACCGGTTGTTCTCTTCGGGTGATGACGGTAGTCAAAAGGCTGCCTCGTGTCATGGCACGCTATCTGTACAACTTAATCAGGAGTGCCTCAGACATTTCTCTGCATAGCTGAGCCACTGGCTCCTCGAACAGACGTTAACACTATTCAGAGATTGGGTCAGCCTTCATAAGCAGCTGCCACAGAATTGAGCCCAGGCGCTTCACATCATGAGAGGTGATGGTTGCAATGCGAATTGCTTTGAAGGGTAAAAAAAAGGAAAAACTAAAATAAAAAACATGAAGAGTGTCAGTCAGATTCCACACACAAACAGCAACTGTCGCATTCAGGGAAATGGGAACCGATTCCGGCCACATGACATCGGAAAGCAACCAACAAAGAAACTCAAGATAGGTGCTGACACATGCATAGACATACCTCAAATAATGCCTCTGCTAGCATCATAATTCTTGACAACGGAGCCCGGGCATGGCTCAGATCTTCACCACTGATGCAAACTACGCGTACGTTACAACCAGACGCGTCTCCACTGGATCTACTGGCTGAGCTCCTGCTGCCTCGCGACGATGACGCTTCCGGAGTACTGCGGCTTCCAGATGCATAAGATCCACTGCTGCCATCCCCATCGCCGTAGCCAGTCCCTCCATGCGAACTGGCAGAGGTTGAAGTCCCTGTCCCTTGATTGCTTCGAGACCTATGAGAGAACCATTCCTGCACATCACAACCGACAGAACATGATCACTCAGACAGGTACAAAACCACACGATCTGTCGTTCCTTCATGTCCTGAGCGAGCCTGGATGTCTGATAAATGGCGCTCTTGCCGGCTCTTCATTCCGCACAAACTTCTCCATGGATACGCTATACAGAACTACCCAACACACAGTCTCCAAACAGAGCACATGCACTCTCCTTCACGACCACGATCCGGAAAAAGCATAATCGAGAGCGGGCGGGAGGTATTCAGAGTATGATCCAACCATCCATGACCACATTCAGTTGCAACCAGACAGATAGACGACACACTGTTACTCAACAAAGTCGAGTCGCTTGGGCAGTTTTCGAGGAATGCTTCAGCAGTGGTCAGTCCCAAGCCTCAAGCCTGCGGTGAAGCAAGGCAGGCGTCAGCTTGCAAACGAGATACGACAATCAGAGGGCACGAATCCACATCCACTGCTCGACTTCAGCGAGTGAAACTCTCATGCAGTGCACCCAACCCACACATGCTATCTCCTTCTCCGTGCCCAAACAACATCTGGAGACAAGTTCTATGCTAGCAGACGTTAAACCACCAGTACCTTGGCAATTTGGATGAATTTGGCTGCTCCAGTCCTGGCCCGTGCATCCTAGCGCGTAAGGGCATGTTACCCTCCGCAAGGGTCGGGGGTACGGGTGGGTTTAAAGAGTTACATCCACCATCAAGGGTTCACTGGTGGTTACAAAAAGCAACGGGCTCGAGGACGGGCACAACAGTAAGACTACACAAAACTAGATGTTCCAGGGCAAGCAAGCAGATGAGAAAGACAGCTCAGAAGGTGCGCCAAGTCTATAGAAGATGGCGAATAAAAGCACACCTGCAAAAGCACAGCAACCACCCAAGGACCGATACACATAATCAGGGGATATTTATCAGACATCAACATAACAGAGAAGGTGAGGGATAACTAAACTGGCGACAGTCGTCGCCCGAATAGAACACCCGGTCTTTATGGTTGTATTGGGTGCAACCTTCAGCCTAGATAGGGGAGCAGCAGCAGTGCGCTGACTTTTCGGGAACAAGATTGTTGGTGAGAAATTCTGAAAAGAAAAAGGTGCGTAGATCAACAGTACGAAATTAGGCTACCAGCCGGGCCACCCGGGTCACCTTGTTTTCCCAGGCGGCTCGGCCGTTCAAGGACCGTGGAAGGTCGCAGCAAAAAAAATAATAATAAAAACAAAATCCTGGGCTACCAGAGAGGCCCTGGGCCATTTGCCCGGCCGGCCCCCCCCCCAAAAAAAAAGAAAAAAAGAAAAACTTTTATCTTTATTTTAAATTTGGTAAAGAATTTCGATGTGACCCTGAGGCAAAAGTTGCTCAGTTTAATTTTCTGCATAACATATTCTTTTTTCGAATTGATTTCCCCCCCCCTCCCCCTGGGACCTTCTATAGTCCTTGCACGGCCAGGCCACCCCGGCAAACAAGGTCACCCACGCGGCCCGGCTGGTCACCTAGAAAACATCCCAAAAAAATCTATCTTATGCAGAAAAATAAGAAATAAAATTAGAAATAATTTTTCATTTTTATTTTTTCGCCCCGCCTGGGCAAGTGCTCCTGGGCCACTCTGGCAGCCTCGTTATGAAAAGCATAATCTGCAACGCAAAACGGCATTCTGCTGGCAAGAGTTTCGCACATTTGCTCCCTCGAGCTACCAATAAGGCCAAAACTTTTAGCGTCACCGTTCCAGGCTTGGAAAGATATGGCAGTTCGGTAATTTCGCTTCAGGCGAACTGGTGGGTTGAACCCGAAACGACACGCGGACAGAGCAGTGATGGCATGATCCCAACCAGAACTGTCGAGGGTATATGAGCCCTCGATCGACCTGTTGATCAATGGGTGCATATGAACATACCATTAAACCACCTGGCAGGTTTCAGGTAGTTATGCTTCTCAAAGGCAACAGAGGTTTAGGTGAGTCTGCCCAGGATCCAAGTCATGCTGGACTAGGATGAGCTTTGGCCAACACCGTGTCCTGGCTGTAGTGGTTACGATACTTGGCTCTTGAGGCCGAGGTCGCCGGTTCGAATTCGTGCTTGCACGGAGGCGGGCTGAGGCCCAGAGGTACTGATCCAATGACATTGGGAAGCTCCCGTGAATTGGCGGGCAGTTAAAGTCCCGCATAAGTGAGCGGGCTATACTACCGATGGGGGTCATGTGCTACTTGGAGCGAAGTGTGCGGTGATTGCCAGCGTCCGTGTGGTGTTGTGTGTGGTGTGCGTTGAGTGTGGACACTACAGCCTTGCAGGGGTGGGGCGGATATCACAGCCGGTACAGTTCCGCTTTTGAACACCGTGTCCTGGCTGTAGTGGTTACGATACTTGGCTCTTGGGGCCGAGGTCGCCGGTTCGAATTCGTGCTTGCACGGAGGAGGGCTGAGGCCCAGAGGTACTGATCCAACGACATGACAATCACATTGCAAAGCAAATATATTTCTTTCCTTTTCACAAAGCGGGTAGAATCTGACATTGTGAATTTTGAAGGCTTTGCACTCAAATGCTGCGGATTGCCCGTCATTCAACTACTCAATCCGTACAATAGCACGCCCGTCATACAATACAGAGCAGACAGCACATTTCACACAATACAGAGCAGACAGCGCATATCACAGAATATACAGAGAAGACAGCACATATCACACAGTACAGAGGTTTAGGTACGTCTTACCATACATGCAAGCACAGGCCGTGCGGCACAGTGCCGCACCGCACATGCAAGGAGCACAAGGTCTGCATGCACCGGAGGAAATTAAAATTCTACAATCCAAAACTGGCAAACATTATTCTGAGCACCTTTTGGCTGAGGCAGAGCCTCAAAGTTTAACAGATTCCAACTGGGAACGTCAACTGTGCGCAGGTAAGTGTGTGCATTGTGCTGCGTTGCAGATTCACATCTGGTCCATAATCTGGAATTTGACAATGGGTGCAGAGCGGCATGATTTGCTTGAAATGTCAATCGGTCTCATTGCAAGAGCTGTGTGAAGACGAGCAGGTTGGATCAAACCAAGAAAAAAAGAAAAACGGTCGAAAAACCTAGATGAAAAGTACGGATCAGACAAGAAAACAGAGAAGAAAGACGAGGAAGAACATGCTCGCTGGAGATAAAAACATAGCGTAAGAGAAAACGAAAAGAAGATGTAAGTGCTTTATTTGTTGTTGGCCAGTGTGTGACACTCGTTATAACACCGTCTGTGATTTGTTCTTTTCGTTTTCTTCAGGCACTGGTCATCAGTGTGAAGGAGCTTACCGGTACCCTCAGGATCCTGGCCATGGAAGAGCTCTCACTGCCACTTGCATGAGATGAATGTCGATTTGTCCGGCCATCATTGGACCTGACCGCATCCGCATCTCGTCCTCTTCCCAACCGGTCTTCTGTTTGCCTGTCAACTTCACTGAAACCAAAACCGGCCCTGTTCCTTGAGCCCCAATGGATGCTGCTAGTGCTACTTCCATGGTTCGCACTCGTACTACCCCCAGTTCGTCGGCGTGTGATATTTTCCCAAATGCGTCTAGGCATACTCCTCCTCCTCTCTCTTGGTGGCGATGGAAAAAGCCAGGGCCGGATGCAGCCATAATACCCCTCAGGCACGTCCTCTTCCCGATCTTCGTCCTGGGAGTAGGCAGCAGCATCTCGGCACAGGTTGGCACGTCTACGCTCAGCCTCCGCAAGCCTCCTTGCCCGTTCCCTTTCTGCTTCACGTTCTCGCTCACGCTCCCTGGCTCTCTGCCTCTCCCATTCTCGTTCCCTCTCTCTCTCCCGTTCCCTCTCTCTCTCCCGTTCTCTGTCCCTTTCCCACTCCCACTCTCTCTCCCTGTCCCAATCCCTGCTCCTGTCCCAATCCCTGTTCCTTTCCCATTCCCTGCTGACCAGCCCCTCCCTTTCCCTCTCCCTCTTCCGTCTCCTCTCCCACTCCCTCTCTGCATCAGATTCCCTTCCAAAGTAATGCGGTACCGGGGACAACTGGAACACGGCTTCTTCCGCTCTCCCCTCTTCTCTTACCCCTTTATCTCCTCCAATCTCTCCTGATGCTCGTGGAGGCGCGTCCCCCCCAACTCGGCGCCTTCGTGCCGTCGAATTCGGATCCGGATACACCACAGAGTAATGCTCGTAAGTGCGCACCCGGTTGTCCGTTTCCACGTCCGGCTGCGGTTGAACTCTTGTTCTACCATACCCAGCAACGTCTTTTGCTCGCCAAGGAGGCATGCCATCTTTTCCCCTTCCGACTTCGTTTCCCCTTCTGACTTCATCTGTGTCATATGAACATGAAGCAGAGGCAGTATTCCATCCAGACAGCCCGCCCTCAGCCGCATATCGGTCGCCCATGACCCTGTCCCGCTCCCTTTCCCTTGGCCCATTGCTCTCAAACGGGGGAGCACCAATCCCTCCACCAATTCCCAACGACTCCACACTTCTGCTCTCGTCCACTCTGCCAGCGTCCATCTCCCTGCCAGCAAGACCCCCCAAATCAAGCCCGCCTTCATCATTGTTCCTTGGCAGGTGGTTCAAGTCGAAAGAACCCAATCTCCCACCACGGCTTCCACTCGCACCAAGACGCTCCGCCGACCATGGGTCACTTCGTTCCCGCAGGCCAGAGTATGCCTCCCTTCTCCTCAGAAATCCAGGAGAACCTTCAAGCTCTGTTGAAGCAGAACCGCGAATCGTAACATCATCACCATCTTCCAGTGGCATCCAGTTCAGCAGATCACCATCGGGATGCAGACAAGGGATCTCTAATGACCGGTCCGGTTCCACTCCCGGCTGCCGGTGAGGAATCGGATTCTCCAAAAGGGAGCCCGCATTGTCTTCACGCAGCGCTCTCGCTCTCTCCGCGAACCTCCGTGAGCTCCCAAGATCTCTCACTCCTGTTCCTCCACCACTTTCACTCCCTCCATGAGTATCCCAGCTCCTTCTCCCAGATTCCGCCACTTGCGGCGCATAGTCTTCTAAATCGTTCCTCCTCATTTCGGCATCCAACGAGGTAGTTGATGTAGGAAGGAGGGAACTCCGATTCCTCGCTTCTGCAGCCCCGGTCTCTCTCGTTAGAGACTGAAGAAACGCCTGTGATGTAAGCAAGTACATGGATATTATCTGCCCAAACCAGTCATTTAGAAAGCAAATCGCAAACAAAGCCTGAGATCCTGAACCATCTTCAAGAGGCAGCCCTTCGAGAAACATATACACTACCGAATCATCCAAAATTATCCACCAGTGAGCCTAGCTGCATGCACTGCCCTAGCTAACGGAACAACGGTAAACCAAACCGGATCTTCCACCCATTTCACGGACTAGATTTGGTGTGACAAGAGAAGGATTGGCAAAACATTTGTTGTATACGAACAATAGCAGCAGACGGGGCAACACGCATTAGAACACAAAACAGCGGTTGGAATTGCAATCGAGGTCAAAAGAAAGGATGGTGCACGAGCTGGAAAACCAGCTAGGTTGGTACACAGGTTGTGGGACACCGCCGTCCTACAGCTCAAAAGTGCTTGAATGGAGCACGGGTTGAAACCAGGGTTTGAACCGAAGATAAAGAACGGGCCGGAATGCAGGCCGAAGCCGCCGAACCATACAGTAGAAATGGAGGACAGAGTGAATGCTTGAACACAGGCTGATAGGACGGCAGGGTGACAAGGAACTGCTTTGCAGATTGAAATGTAGTGTTGCAGAGTGGCTGCTTGTTAAACCACCAGTCCTTGGCCCAGCTATCGATGCCGAACCTCAATATGCCCTGTGTGCCGTTTTGCTCTGACCCGCCAGCGAAACAGAAAAAAAAAATTAAAAAATTGTTTTGGCTGGCGGCGTCAGCCTTTCAGGTCCGGTACCCCGGGCCTCCGAAACTTGCAGGGGGTTAACGACAACGCCCCGCGGCCCACATATGGGCCAAGTACTGGTGGTTTAAACTGCCAAAAACACGGCCCCGCCCATTGCAGAAAATTGTGCGTTGCCAACTCCAAAAATATAGGCAGCTCGGGGCTCCCTGACCACAATGGCTGCCGGTGCCAGCCACAAAAGAAAAAAAATGCGCTGCTGGCAGTTCAGAAAAGCGTGGGGTGGGGGGGKGGGGGGTGGAAAAAAAAGGAAAAGCTTGGGGTGCGCAGCGCAGCAACTCCGGGATCGGGTGCACTGGTGGTTTAACGGAATGGAGGAGAGGCATGACAATGGACCTCACTCCACCACTCACCACATGCACAAAAGACAAAAAAAAACGACGGTGTATATATTATTCCTATGTTCAAGCCGAAGATTCATGCACAATTTGCACATTTGGCGAGTAGTGCAGTGAGGCCCAATAAGATGCCAAAACAAAGTAAGGCCCAATAAGATGCCAAAACAAAGTAAGTAACCATCCATCCAAACTTCAAAACCCCGTTGACTGCAATCCGCAACAGTCCCAGCAGAACTCTCACAAGCCTTGTTCTTTTATTGAGACTAATTTTCAGAAATGCCAGGTGTAAAAAAGTAATTATAAAAGGGGAAGGGGAATGGGGGGTAAGCGGGAGGAGATGGGCTCTGCCTAGCAGAGAAGGTCGGTCCCGGTCCCAGGGAGGGAGCGAAACAAATCGAGTTTTGCAATTTTCAGCTCTCATCTCCTTCTACAAGAAGTTCTGCGAAAACCCCCAACATGAGATACATGCTGCTGTATATGGGGAAAATAATTCAAAATATTCAAGAAACAAAAGGGTGGGGAAAGAAAAAAAAAACCATCAAAAAAAGAACTTCTGGCACAAATGTGATCCACGTGGCTGGCCTTGCCCAGCACCACAACAATTTGGTAGAATACGGTAGGGGCAAAGGCATAAACGAGCATGGAGAAAATGAGGCTCCGAGGTACTGGTGGGGTTTAAACCGTCAATACATGGTCCTAGCCTTGTATAAAGTCGCGAGTCGCCAACTCCAATTTTTTTTGCAGCTCAAGGCTACCAGACCGCAATGGCTAGCTGCGCCAGCCAAAAAAAACAAAAAAAAACATGCGGACCGCTGGCGGTTCGGAAAAGCTTTGCGCAGGGTACAGTGCCTCCAGGCCCGGGTGTGCTAGTGGTTTGAAGCACCCTAGACACCGCAGCCACCTTTCATGTGCTAAAAAACAGCAGCACATGCGAATCGCACCCACCCACCGCAAAGACTGTCTGAGCCTCGTAGGTGAAGACCTCGTGGCCAGACAAGACTCACATCCACCACAAAGAAACAACGCCCAAGTGTTCGTCGAGGCCAAAAAAGAACAACGGCGAGTCTCTAGCGAGAGACCATTCCCCAATAATCACATAAGAAATGCCCACAAGTATGACCCCAATCCAAGCTGCTCAATCTCCAAAGGCAAAGAGCTACCAAGAGCGTAACACCGGCTTTGTGAAATCATCTACTATGAGCATCACATCCACCCAAAATACGCACAGATTAATCGTTCGTGTGATTACGCACCAGGTCTCCACGCACCTGTCTGCCCGAAGCTCCACGCATTATTAAGATCCTACCCGCACCCCACAACGTAGGAGGTCCATCTGTGTCTGTGTGCATCTCTATATTACACTTGCACGCGGGTATTTCGGTGTCAATGCTTGTGTGTCTGTGCAGGTTGGGACAGGTAATTGTATGCTGTTTTTTTTTTTTGCATGTTTCGAGTGTGGGCACCCTGGTGTGCCTGTTTGTTATACGTGTCCGAACGTATGTCTGGGTGTAGATGCACACTTACATCAGGCCATACACATCACAGTCTATCACAGTGCTTACCGCACATCACACAAAATCATGGTGTACACAATGTTCCCTTTCCTCATTGTTTCTACATTTAATGACAAGTAACAACGGTGCCGTAAGCAATCACCCTTCTTCATACTCAAGTCGCAGTAGGCCCAGGAGTGCGTCCAATCCTGATATTGGTCTACTGTCACAGTAGCGGTCACAAATCAAGCACGCGAGGTATTGGTCAAGACAAGGTTACAGTGAGAAATGTTATCGGTTAATCATCAGCTGGTTTGTATGTCTCCAAGGAGGGCATAGTTGGAAAAATAGAGTAAGAACAAAAGAGTATATCTACGTACGCATTCATACTTCTACGCCTAAAATACCACAAGCATCCCTGAAAAGACTTCCTTCGTATCTTCTCTCCAGCTAACACAACACTGTGTTTCCAAGTTCAGCAGAGATACAAGTTCAGCAGAGATATCAATCATATCTCTGAACTCAACATGGACATATCTTTAGACAAGGAGAGAGACATATGCATCACTCCCGACATTAACGAAAAGTCCGACAAGCACGCAGCGCGACGCCCTAACCAACAAACAAATCGAGAGAAACAGAGAGACAGAGAGAGAGAGAGAGAGCATAATTTCATTGCAACCAAGCAAACAAACGCGGCGTGATGCACTAACGAGAGAGAGAGAGAGAGAGAGAGAGAGAGAGAGAGAGAGAGAGAGAGAGAGAGAGAGAGAGAGAGAGAGAGAGAGAGAGAATAGTTTCACTGCAACCAAGTGAACAAATGTGGCATGATGCACTGACTGACACGCAAACCAATACAGAGACCAACACTAAATTGTCACTCCGACCAAGAGAGCAACGTATACGACACTGATAAACAGCATTCAACAGGTTATTAAGAAAGAAACAAGGTTCACAAGCTAACGTGAGAAGACATCAAAACCCAGTTCAGCACGCAGACACACACGAAACAAAAGCGACTAATTGGTGACTCAAGCCTACCACCTTACACAGCTAGAGCTGCGTCAACGCTGACACCAACCAGGGGATGAAAAAATGCTACCTTCCAACAACATGTCGCATAGGTTACCCAACGCTCGCTTCAGCGACAGCGAAGACTGAAAGGCGAAGGGTGTAGCAGGGAAACACACAGATGTTCGAAAACCGGTGGCCTTAATCAGACCCTTAGCAGTAAGGGCAAAGCAAGAGAAAGGCATGTCAACAAGGAGGGGGAAAAAAAAGGGAACAGGCCAACGTTCACCAGACGCTCCGACTCCGACTACTGAAAACAGCATCTGTGAGAGAGGCACCAACGACCTAAATAAGACAGCCAGCTCTCCATGCTGCATGAGATAAACCGTACACAACGAGGACCAGCGTGGCAGTTTTCAACGGCCATGCTCAGACAGACACGATGGCAACAGCGTCTGCAAGCACATTACTCCTTTACACTGGTAAATGGCCTAAAATTCTCTTGTGGGTGGGTGTACCAAGGCCCTAAACACAGATGTCAGCACATAATCAAACAATAGCCGTCCTCGAAAAAAAGGCCAACTGTGTGCGACAGTAACTGCAGCCAGGAAAACCGAAAAAGAAGCCCCAGCCAGATTCAATTGGAAAAAAAAGACCTACTGAATGGGGGCCTACTGAGTGCCACCAACGCAAGGAGGACGTGGCAATTGAAAAAAAGGCCTACTGAATGCTGAGTGGCGGCTCTACTGAGTGCCACCACCGCAACAAACAGAGGAGGATGAGACGCCGAAATCTCACCCCACATATTAAAGGCTTTGGCCCTACAAGAATAAGACCTGACAATGTCTGACACCAGTTTAGTCATAAGATCTACAACATACATTCCTGAGCATGTCTGACCGCCGCCGGTTCAGCCAAAAGATCTACCTACACTCCTCAGTCTCGCATCCTTGTTTTCCTCTTCTTTTCTCTTTCACCTAAAGAGGTATCCGATGACATTAATCCTGAAGGGAGTTGGAAGTGAAGTCTATGCGTTAATCAGCAGTTCACAATACGCACCGTTCCGCCGCAAAATCTGCTCTGAGCAGTGCAAGATCGATCGCAACATGATGTGGAAATATCTACCCAGAAGTTTGCATGACACTGGGCCTGTTTAGATTCGGACTTTACGTTTTTGGACATACGTGCGATCAGATACTTCCACGGCTAGTCGTAATGGCGGTCATATACATCCAGGAAAGTCGTAGTGTGAGCATACGCGCTGCGACTTTTCGTTTCCGACCACCATGTTGTTGGGAACCGTTTGCAAAACCAACCCGATCATGGCAGGCAGTCTGCACTCGGCCCCACTGCCATTGTCTTCGCATATATAAAGCCAGAGAAACCAAACTCCCAGCTCTATGTACAACACAGCGAAGACAGAAAACGACTTCAACATGACGACGGTCTGAGTTCACACTCAACAGTGGGGCCAATCGCTCCATCATTCGCTTCACTTGTTTTCTTTCGTTTTCAGTTCCATTTGTTTGGTAAGTAAGCCAGAGAAACCAACCTCCCTGGGCGACCTGGGTGAATGGCCCTCACACTATGCCTAGAGTCTAATACACGGCCTTGCTCTCCTACACCTACACTCTCCTACACCTACACTCCACTCCATCACCGCCTCTCCCCGAGAAAGCACAAAAGAAAACTTGAAGATCAATGACCGAACCGTGCATGGCCCACAGGAATGTAACAATACAGCAGGCCAGGCTTGCTAAGCCAGAGCATACAAAACAATAAGCAGGGCGTTTAGACACAGCACACATGCACTATAATATAACGCAGCAAAAGACAGAAAATGCACCAGTTATAAACAGATCAAAAAAGAAAAAAAGAAAGACACAACACTATATGTATTGTAACAGTACTAAGGCAGACCACACAGAAAAAAAAAAGCAGGCCAGTCAACGAGAGCACTCGCGCACACATGCCGAAAAACAGCAAAAGCTACCCTCGTCCCCTCTTGAGGTCAGTGCGACCACCTCTCTCTCTCTCTCTCTCTCTCTCTCTCTCTCTCTCTCTCTCTCTCTCTCTCTCTCTCT
>BFEA01000084.1:2836889-2850793 GCA_003427395.1 Chara braunii
TGTGTGTGTGTGTGTATGAGAGAGAGAGAAAGAAAGAGAGAGAAAGAGAGAGAGAGAAAGAGACAGAGAGAGAGTGACAGAGAGAGTGCGTGAGCGTGTGCGTGTGTGTGTGTGTGTGTGCGCACGCGCGCGTGTGTGTGTGTGTGTGTGTGTCTGTGAGAGAGAGAGAGAGAGAGACATGCAGCATGCAGCATGCCAGTGGCGCGGAGCACAAGGCCAGACACTGACCTCCAAAAAAAAAAAAAAGTAATTTTATTGGAACACAAGAGTTCTTTCGTTTCGAAATCCAAATAGAAACGGTACACATTGTATTCGAATACAATGTGTGCGTGTTTTATTCGAGGTACTCTGCTATAGAAAAAAGTGGACCCGCGCCGTTTCAATTTCGAAAAAGGCTGAAGGACCGCGACCTCCTCGGCCACCTACAAGCAGCTACCGTTCCAACACGGTCTTGGCCCTTGCAAGGCCCCAAAACCTGAAAATGTCCACCTTCCGATGTCGAGCGCATCGGTCCGGCACCGCACGCGGCAGCGTGGGACCCTCTCGGCCGCGTCACGCAGGAGTTAGACCAACCTCGTCACTAGTACAGAAATGGAGCTTCCTTAGGCCGCTCCGGCCGATTGCGCCAGCCATACCTCTCGCGAGCCCCTACGGCAGGATAGGGCCTACGCGAGGCACAACTTACCTACACCTTACGGGAGCTATCACCTCCCTTCGGTGGGCGTATCCCCGTCGAGCTACCAGTCCACAGTACGAAAGCTGATCAGTTGCAATCGCAGAGGTGGACCAGCCGAGGGCGTTTCTCGTTCGCTGTAGCATAGGGGATACGCGCGGTAATACGTCTATCGAACCCGCAAGCGAACCGACATCTTGGGGGGCTGAAGTCCCAAGCGCGGCTCATCGTCGGTCGACTAGGACGCATCCCACACACCACGCGCGCACCGCTCTAACAACCACGAGGCAACAACGCACACACATACAAAACGACACAACACAAACAACGCGACAACATTCCTAGTCCCTTCAGTAGTCATCCCATAACTCTCCGATGCGGAAATCGGATAGGCGTCGCGCGCGAGACTTAGTATAAAACCGTGCGGACGCAGGGCTAACTCATATCGACTCGCAATGGAAGCATACGCAAGCGGTCTCAATGATGGCGTACTATGTAGTACCCATACTCGCGCGATCCTCGTTAATCTCGAGGATCACATTCGACACTCAAGTGTCGACTGACACGCGCCTTGAGGGTTAATCTCTCGACGTCGGACAACCGCCATGCGCGGTTGAAGACCACACACCCTCTTCTGCACCCTGTGCAGAGCGGGTGGTACACAGGTCCGCGCCTGTGGTGGCAGTCGCCTCTTGCGGCCCTGGGGACGAGTCCTACCCCAGGCCTGGGCGGAAGTCAAGGGGTTTGACTTTGACGGCTGCCACGGACTACAACGTCCAACTATAAAAATTAACAAGCAAAATCAATCAATAAATAAGCATCTCAACACTCGTATATCAAATCAGGACTCGNGCTGCCACGGACTACAACGTCCAACTATAAAAATTAACAAGCAAAATCAATCAATAAATAAGCATCTCAACACTCGTATATCAAATCAGGACTCGAGGCAACAATGAAAGAAGGGGGAAACATAAACCCATCAGGTATGCAGATCGTGCGACACATGGTTGTCATCCTCACTGCCTCCAAAGCATGACCCATGTACCAGTTCCAAAATACTCATCTGCATAAAACACAGACACACACCATAGCCACATTGCCATACACCAGTGTGGTCAACTTTACTGTTCCATGTAACTCACATCAAGCCTCACACACTCAAGCCCTAGTCATAGTCCAGTTTCCCATAAATCTCATAAGTTCTTTATAATGGTCATTAAAAGAAGTCCGGTTAAAACCTTCAAAGAAACATATCAAGTCTCAGGGCCAAGGCAATTAAGTTGAGGTATAGGTATAAGTAAAGTTGTGTCGTGAGCCGACGAGTCGGCGATCAACCAACCGACCTGTTATCAGTGATAAAAGAAGATGGTCCTTGTAAGATCGAGCTGAAACAAGTCAAAATTCTGAGTCAAACGATCAAAAGGACTTGTAACACAAGACAGGTCAACGCCCCAGACTAAAACCATAAGTCCCTGGAGAATAATCTCCATATCACACTTCTTCTCAAAATCTCGCCTGATAACTAAGTCTATGTCTACCATTAAGCCAGCGGCCGAAGAAAGGTAGACTCATGACATGATCTCCCCTATTCAGGGTGGATTGCCAAAGTCGCCACCTGTCAAAATAYAATCTAACTCCTTTTATCTAAGAAAATTTCGGCAGCGCTTCCCGTAGGAAAGGGGCCTTCTCATAATTTATATAAGCCCAAATATGTAAGTAGAAATAATCTTTAATTCTAGAAAGTCAAATTCTGTTTAACTCCCTGAATTAGTAGAAATTTCGGCAACACCCCCTTTAGAAAGGGAGACTTCCCCGATTTATAGTAAGTCATATATGAGCTCAAGAGACAACTTGAGTTCAACTTAGACAAGATTTAGCTAACTTCTTAGTCTTGTAGAAATTTCGGCAGCAATCTCTCTAGAAAAGTGTTATTCCAAAATTTATACAAGGCTAAGTCCAGAATTTGAAAGTAACTTTGACTTCTCAAAGTTCAATTTTGTYTAACTCTCTGAATTAGCAAAAAATTGGGCAGCACTCCTTTTAGAAAATGAGACTTTCCAGATTTTGACTAAGTCAGATATAAAGGAAGACAAATTAAACTCTGACAAACCAAAATTTGACTAACTCCTTGGTTTTGTAGAAATTTCGGCAGCGCTTCCCGTAGAGAAAGTAGCTTGCCAAGATTTATACAAAGCCAAGTATAACAAAAAGATCCCTGAAAATGCAAGAATTGATCTAAGTAAAAAAAAKTTAGTACAGAAAATGCAGGAATTGAACTAACTCCTATCGCTCCAGCACATGGCGAGTATCTAAAGCAACTACCTATAATACTGAAACTCAGACTAAGTAGTGACCTCACTCATTCACATGCAAGCCAAACCACAAAGGTAAGTACTCTCACCAACCCCAAGTTCATTCCATATAGATAGTTTATGAATCTTTCAAGTCCTTGAACCCTTATTTCCCTCTTACATAAGACACAAAGCTGGACCATTCACCATGGAAACAACGCCTAACTTGCCTTTAAGATATACACGAACAGGTTGCACAACTACTTCTCTCTTCTTTTGGGCATATGACTAGGCCATTTGCTATGGAAACAATGCCTAGCCGCCCCGAGCCGTTTAATATCCAAAATTTAGTATTTCTCTGACTTTGTTTTAAAAAAGGAAAGCAAATATGGGCAGGGGACTGAACCATTCGCCATGGAAACAATGTTCAGCTTGCTAAGACTATTTCGATTTATACTTCGTATTTTTCCCTTTCTCTTCTTGATGATATGGCTTAACGCTGGACCATTCACCATAGAAACAATGCCCAACTGCCAGTTCACATGCAAATAATATATAAAGTATTTTCCTTTTATACTCAGTTTAACTTATGTGCGTGGTTTTCAGGCTAAACCATTCACCATGGAAACAATGCTTAGCCTTAGACCAGAAATCCTCCCTTGGAATAAAACAAGAACTTAAACCCTTTCAACCATGCAAACCCCCAGAATTAACTAGAGTAAACAGGTCATTCACAGTAGAAACAATGCCTGGTCCTCAAGAATACAACTAAATAAACATAGCAACCAGGTCATTCACAGTTGAAACAATGCCTGGTCCTTCAAAAAACAGCTAAATAAACATAGCAACCAGGCCATTCACAGTAGAAATGATGCCTGGTCCTTGTTGACCCTTCCAAGCACATGCAAACTGCCTTCCTCCCACCTTCCCCCAGTTCATCCTTAGTTTGCTTTCAGTCAAAACAAAAATGAAAGTTAAGTTTTACTCTCACACATTCTTTTCATTCAGTCTGATAGGGTCCTGAAGAGAAAGCAAAACCATGGGGACAACCTCATGCATACAATAGTTATAATGCAGGGGGATAAACAAACATGGGTGGTAGTAAGTTGTACAGATGGAAATAGTTTGCCTGACGATTCTCTGCTTCCAGAACTCCTCCTGAGTTCCGGCAGAGTTTCCGCAATCAGTGGGATGACTCCCCACAGAGTCTTGGTGCGGTTCTACGGGTTGCAATCCCGCCTGCCGCCTTACTCTCGTAACCAAGGATCAGACTGATACTTAAAAGGGCAGAAAAAGAAAGATTTGAGACTCTCAGATCCAATAATGGTGCTCTCAGTCTCGCAAGAGAGGGCCTTGTAATCTTGGATCACTTGAGGGCCCCGCAATAATGGCCAAACAACAATAGCTTGGTCAAGCTGAGGTCAAACCGCCAACGGTTAACTTCCTGACGGTCTACCCAATCGCATCAAGAGACCTCCTTCCAAAAGACTCTGCCACTCCGTTCAAAGGACTGAGCAGCCCGCTGGGTAGCAGACAGCCTCACGGTCGGACTCACCCCACTCCACACAGTTGGATGGGCCGCATACCAGCTAGCAAGTGAGCCCCCAAACACCGCCGTTTGCTTGCAGCTACTTCGTCCGGCATCATGAGCAGCGCACCTACCAACAAGTAAGTCCACATTTTGCAGCCTGTCTCCCGTTGCCCTATTCAACAAGTTGAGCTTCACACAGACCGGCCCGCAGCCTTGCTACCTCTCCTATCACGTGCTAACTGAAGACGCCGCGACAGCTACCTATGAGTAGCCGCAGGCTCTTACTCCCCTGACCCACACGAAAGGTAAGTATGTACTTCCTTTGCCCCGTATTATCTCGTAGTCTTCCCTCCCTGCAGCAAGGCCACAGCGATATAAATGGTGCCCCGGCTTATACTGGCTACTGCAAGCGGCTTCACAACCTTCCTGCTTCACCCTTTCCTGTGACGGACAGACGTCTCGACAGATACTCCAGGCGGCAGTATGGACTAAGGACCCGTCAGATGCAAATGTCGTCACACGTATATGCTCACCGGAATAGAAGATTTTCATCCTTAGCGAGGGCACAATATCCGCGAACTCACCGGCCAAACATGGAACTACGCGCGGCCTTTCCAGCCATGCGTGCAGAGAGATAAGGAGCGGTCACTTCTGCCGATAGGATGACCAACGCACCGGCCTACAGGTAGGTCCCCAACAATGTGACTGGTCCCACGTTACTTCTCTCAGTAGTGAGATCAAAATCAGACTGAACTTCACCGTACTCCGTGTAGTGCCTGCCCGACATCAACCGCCCCACCTGGTAGGTCTCTTCCTTCCTCCCTCTCTCTTTCTCTTTCTCAAGGCGCATGTCTTCAGAAGGTCGTGCCCCGTCTGAGCCAGTGTCACAAAAAGAAACGGAGCAAATGAATCTTCCGCTAGAACGCGGGAAGGTTCATCATCGTTGTGTAACCTTCCCCCTGGCGCAGCCTTTACTACGGACCTCGTCGAAACTACTAACCTGCGGCTAAAACTACTAATACCATAAGATTTGTAGCACAAAAAAAACCCTATCTACAACCTTGTTTCACCCGATCTCATAAAAAATTGAGTGAAAAAAAACTCTACTTCCCGCCCCCACCATATCACTTTAGCTCGTCACTCTCGCGCCTGTCCTCCTCCACTAACCTCCGAATCCACTAGTCCCCCGTCTGAACTGACCACGAATTCGAATTCGCCCAACTATAAAACYGCAAAATCGGTTTTTACYCGATTGAAATCCRTTAGGAATTGAGAAATCTGCAACTTTCTTGTTTTTCGTTTYCCCTCACTCCCGCCATASTTCAGCGMACCACCTTTCTTACTACCTCTAATYTTACYAACTCCYGCAYTAATCTAACCATATGTTCGGGGTCGYAGCTACCCGAAAGCTCCGAAACGAGTYTTTACTCGCTCGTTTCYCTTAAAAAACGAGMGAGTTTCACGACCTCCGTCCTCACTGYTTCCTCCTTTCCGCCATCTTAGCGCACTATCTTCTTTACTTACTCCGCGATTTACTACCTATCTCCCTRATCTAACTGCATATTCGGGATCGCAGSCCCCCAAAACCCYTGTTGACTGTCTTTTCCCGCCCGAATCCATCAAGGATCGGGCGTGATAGACAATCCTTCCTCCTACCATAGCCACTTTCCCCATCGCTGCACTTCGAATGCACCTGGTACTAACCCGCGTCCAGGTTCACAACACTTCATACTGCCTTCCCCTCTCTACGTTGTCCCCATGGCCTTTGCGCTCGACTCTACTGTGCTATCGCTACGCTGCTGCTACAGTACCCGCGCTGTGCCCGCTGCCCCTATCGCCTTTGTCGCCCATACACCTGTCTCTTATACACATCTAGATGTGTATAAGAGACAGCTACTGTGCTATCGCTACGCTGCTGCTACAGTACCCGCGCTGTGCCCGCTGCCCCTATCGCCTTTGTCGCCCATACCCCGTATGCACCGGACCGTGATTCCGGTCCCGGTTCACCCCCTTTTTTTTCCACTGCCCTCGTATCCCCCGTCTCCTGCCTCGGCCCTGCTCGTTACGAGTAGTGTAGCGCCCGACTGCTCAGCCCCTTAACGCCCGCTCATCTCTCTCGCCCTTCTCCTACCTCCTCTGCCTTGCTCGTCTCTTTAGGCCCCTGCATGCATCCGGCGCAACATCTCGTCCGGATTCCTCCCCTCCACCAACTCCTCTAGCAACCCTCTCCTGCTATGCAACGCTGCCCGCTGCGCTACCATCCGCTCTCGGTTCTTCAAAACACTGGGCCGACCGCAACAGTCTTCGGCTCAGTGCCCGCCTCTACTGCTAACATCCAACAGCGCAGCGGCTTACTCGACAACTCCTGCCCCGAGGGGAGCTGCCGGCGGGGTCGGCTATCAGCCGGTCCTAAGCCTTTCTTCCCTGCGCCCGAGCGCGACGAACGGTGAGCCCGACCGGTACCGCTGCCAACCCGCAACCGCCTCCTCCAGGCCGCTTTTCCCCTGGCAGATCCCGCCACCACTTCGGACCTCCAATAGCCAGATCCCACCGGGACGGCCGGTCACCGCACAGCCTACTGCAATCCTTGCACGGGCCTTGGTGAACCGGGCCCAGTGCATTTCTCGACGATAGTAGCAAGGGTCGGCATGCTCCCTCGCTGGAGGCTTGAGCAAGGATGTGGCCGCTACGGGGTTCCCCCGTAGTACCAAGACGGGATAACTTCGGTGTGGTCACGAAAACAGCTGGTAGCCGTACTTCAGGCAGTCCGCGAATACAACACACCCCCAGCTCGACTTCATCGAACCCGAAACATGGTCATATACATCCGGCATTACCGACCCTTCTATCTAAAGTACAATCACAAACTCAGATCCTAACTACGCCGCGTTTTTCTCTGCCACGGCGTGGTAGGGGACCTTCGCCAACACCCTGAGCTCGCGGACCGTCAGGCGAGGCCCGCACTCAAGGCCCTCGACTACCGTGACACCCATTAAGTCCAGCGTCGCATCAGAGTCAGCGGCACGCCGAAGCATAACAAAATTTAATACAACAATTATTTGATATAAAATACAAACAGACGTCTCGCGTCCCGCTGGCCAGTGACACCGCGAATGCCTAGGCAGCGCACAATTGCGCCTCACCGTCAATACCCCACGCCGCTACGAGCGCCCCTCACCCTGACAAGGACCTACGCTTCCGCTCACGCGCACGCCATCAGGCGGGCAACACTGCATTTGCGTGACTTGCAGAAAACACGCCAAATACCCTTGTAAGGGTATTTGGTACGACAGTCTTCCTAGACCCTATTAAGCGACGCCACCATCACAACAAGCAATCACGAGTAGTGTCGTCCCCATATAGTTTTCAGAAGAAATACTTGATAACACCCTCAACCTTTAACTCGTCACGAAACTCGATTAAAGCAGTTATTAAGCTATGTTTACTCTAGACCTTGGTTCCTTAAGATAATTCGTGCAGAAGTCAAAGGTCGAAAATACTATTCAATTCCCGATCAGAAATAGAAACCTATAATAGCCGAGTAATCGGCTAAGCACAAACACTCCATTTCTAATTCAACGAAGTGGATAAACCCACTTTCCGCCCACTATACCCACGGCCGGGGAGTTATCCAAAGTCAAACTTAGGACTACAACACTTCTTGTCTCTTTGAGCGATGTTTTATCGCGCCGGACACGCTGATCACCCCACCACTGCCTAGGAATCAGACTCGACAGTGGGTCAAATTCCAGGGCCTCAATTTTCAAGTAGACTCTTCACTTTTCACCCATCAATTACTCAGCTCGACCAATCCATACACTCTTCTACAAGCTCTCTCTCAAAACAACTTCATTGTGGGATTTAATCCGACACCTCAATCTTTCGGTTGATCTAGAAGATTAGGGTACTTGACTTTATCACACGTACCACAAATGTACCTTATGGGCAGGGCCCCGTCAAGCCCAGTCCCACAAGGCACTATCACCATTCAAAAGCCACTCATTTTACTAACTTGCCAAAGGTATGGGCGGTGATATTCACTTGGTCTTTCAAAGTAAAGAAAATCATCCCATTTCCCCATAAATCCAGCCTTTATAAATGAGATCTTTCACTTTTGTCACACATTTTGTTAATCTCATCCACAAATTTTGCTCAGTGAGCAACTCTCATGACCCTTTTTTCGAACAGAACTGAACGCCACTTCCAATCAATACTATAGCCGATTGGAGGGTGTCATAACTGGGCCGATCCTTCCCGCCGTAGATGACGCTCCCACCGGCTATTAGTCATAACTTTAGTCTCTCTCAAGGAGTCTTAATCATGGAAGTCCCCGTCACAGAGTAGACCGCTTGTGACCCATAACAAGCTGAATAAGGGACTCACAACCAGTCTACCAGCTCTTACGCGACTACGCAAGCGGGGGTGCCGAATTGAACGGATCTTTCCTTATCCCCTGCCACACACAGAACCACCCGGGACTCACAGCCACTGACCGGGTAAGGGCTTTCTTACATGACAGGTTTCCCTGCCGCAGATGACACACTTACTGGCAGCTGAGGCCCAACAGAGTGGAACTGTCCATTTGGTCGAGGATAACACCCTTAATCCATAAAAAATTCCTTTACGCCACCCCCTTCCTCTCAAGGGTGGGCCATCCATAACAAAGTTTTAAGACTCCTTTTATTCTGAAGGAGAATCACCTATAAAAATCTCTCAGCCATCCTCCCACTTATGGATGAATTTGCTTGTATAACCTTAAAACATCCTTCACTTGAAAATACCCCTCAGACTTTGTCAGGCCGCCCTTGGGCATAACCTCTCTCTTAATGTAATTTTTTGGACCCTTTGAGCCCTCCAGAAACATCCCACAAATAATCATGCTCTCTTCACTTCACCATTAATTAAAGTCATACACAAAAAAACTTGCAAGGCCACTTTTGCGAGAGGTATGACCAGTCTTCCCACAACAAGCACATACTATCCTCGTCCACCGTTCTCGCCCTCTTCTATTCCTCCGTCCAGTTTGACTTATAGGTGACGATGTTCCCTTGTCATCATACTCCTTATTAAGATCAAATGCAGTGTGCGGCAGGGTTATATCAGCTCCTCCCTGAACTCTTTGCTCCTCTATTCCCTCCTTGCTTGGAGCGTCAAGCGTTCTCTCACAGGTATGGGTCGCGGCAACTCTCACTTTAGCCGGAGTCTCTTTTCTCTCATCTCCCGACTCATTTTTCTTCCCTCTGCTCCACCTGTGATTTCGCCTGACGATCTCAGCGCCTTTCTGAGTTCCATCTTTCTCGGCATCAGGGGTGCCTACTGCAGGATCATTCGACCCTTTTTTAAGCTCACTCTTCTCACTATCCAACGCCTTCCTTTGTTTCCTCGCTTCCCGCAGAGTATGGCAAAGGTACTGGTCGAAATCCTCCTGTTCAAGGTTCTCTCGGATCTTATCCAATACCAGTCTTCCCTCTGTTTCACGAATCAAATCTCGTTGTTCTGCGTTCGTGAAATTCATGAGAAAGACAAAGCATTTATCATGTTCCGACAGTGCCCAGACCTTATGCGATGCGCGCTCATACTCTGCCAGGAAGTGTCCGACTGACACATAACTATGCCGATCTATCTTCTCAAGATCGTCTTTGGTCAGTTGCTCCTCACCTAGCCGGTACTTATTCCGCATGTCATCATAGAACTTCCTCCACGATGATCCCGCTCTTCTAACCAACCCACTGACTTCACCCTTCAAGCGTATACAAATATACTTTATCACTTCTTCCAGCATCTGTCCCTCACTCCATTTGCAGTGAGACGCTATCTGTTCAAACTTGCCGAGGAAGTCAGAAACATGATCGCCTTTGAACAAGTCGATCTCAAGCTTGGGCAGGTTGTCTCGCTCCCAATCTCGCCGTTCCAACAAAGAAGCGAGTTTCTCGGCCTCGATCTTTCCTTGAGAATCCTCCATCTCGAGCTCCCTCGACCCCACTACCTGTTGACCAACAACGAGCGGTGTTAGGGTCGAGATCCGAGAGGAGCTACGTGACTAAATCAAATGTAAGACATATTACACTATAAAGAAGACGCATAAGAATCTATCCAAAACAATAACGATACCGAAGAGAGCCTTCAAGTAAATATCCATCAAAAATAGAACACAAACATTCACTGATAAATCCCTTCAATTATAACTCAGGCATTAACCACTTATGATTGCCATTGTCGAGGGAAGGCGCGATGTACATACGTCGCATAAGTGGATGAGAGCAGGTTAACCGAGCACCCATTTGGAGAGCAGGTTATCAAAATGCACATATAGCAAAAACTTAAAATTCCAAAAAAACATGAAATTTGAGCCCAAAACCCTAATTTCATAAATTTCAGATATGAAAACCAGATGCCCCGTTAACCTCTTGTAAGGTGGATACTCGAAATACAAATACAAAATGCAGCACAACTCATGATAAATGACATATACTGATAACAAATATTTTTACATAACAACACAATTTATCTGTAAGTGTTGTAACTGACGGGCACAATATGCTTTATACACAACCATATGAGCGTAACTTAACTGCCAATTATATACCAAGATAACTCTCAATAATGTATTTTCATATTTTATAAGGCAGAGACAGGACTGACAATGAGTAAATAACATGATACAATTGTTACCCCTTCAACTCTTAAGCGAAGCGTATATTACAGAGGGGTGGTATAATCCTCATAAAATAACATCTCGACTCTTGAGCCCCGCTCTAAAGATCAAGCCTCACCGCATCCCTCTCCGACTCTAGCGCTTGTACCTCACTGCCCCTATTATGGTCAAGTGGAAAACCCCATTCATACTTATCAAGGCAACGAGGAGCGAACTCGCACCCTTACAAATATGGTGGCCCTGCTTAGCGAGAGACGAGTCTAGGTCGCTACCCCAGATCCGCTCTCACTAAGCAGTAGCTAATTCACCTAGCCATCACAGCCTCAGCGAAGTAGCAAGTCCTTTCGTCTTTTCTCAACAGATAATGTAGTTACTCTCCCATCATAGGAGAGACAACAACACCCCACTAATGGACCAGGAACATAGTTCTGACGTGGGTCTCACTATCAGTTTCGAGACTAATAACCGCTTCCTTAAGCCTCATCGAGGGAGTAACAACTCAAGAATGCACTTCCACTGAGGACTAATTATACACGCCGACTGACTCCCTTTTTGGAAGAACCACCTTCCACAGAAGCAAGCCACCCCATTCACCCCTGGCCCCATGCCAGACGTGGGTTTCATGCAAAACTTATGTCACCGTGGAAGGCAGTCCATACATACGCCATCAACCTTACATCAAACAAAACACAATGAAAACACATATATAGAGGCAACCAACCAAATAATCACAAATGCCATATATATATACATATATCACATATAATTAGCACATAGGTCTCTCTTCGGACTAGCCAAACCGTTATCCTAGTGACCACTACTTATCGAGATTTATCGATAGTTAGCCAGACAGTCCACAAGCGACTCAAATCATCACCAACTCACTCTATCGAAGAGTCTAAGCATCGTACTGACCGTAGTACCTATCATATCACATCCCAACCTAGGTTTAAGGAAATATTTTTACAATTAAACTCCTCACTTCGCACTTTATCAGTCATCCCCTCACCCATGTTGCTCCCGTATCAGCAACATTCTCTAAAACAGAGGTTATATGAGTAGGGGAGATGTTCTAGCTTAACTATCCCCTAAGGCAGGTTCAACATAATAACCACGTAATGAGTAAACTAACCTTAGATTCCCGCAATGAGCACACCCAACAATGCTAACGCCATCGCATTCATCCTAAACCAAATCGGACATACAAAGCACTAGCTAAGTCCGTTAATCAGAAAGCGTCTCAATTCTGACTACCAGCATATTAGTCGAAGCACATAAGCGCATAATCAAAACGCTTATCGCTCTCGACTAATCCTTACTTCATCAACCAAAACCAAACTCATATAACCATCCCTCACTTCATGCTTTATCCAATACCGTTTGCAACCAACACCCCGTCTAAACCAATCAATAAGGCAAGAGTGGACATTTCGTTTGGATCATCAATCCGCCTCGAATCTGGGCTCAATCTTCTACGGATGACTCAATCTTCTACAGACGGCTCAATCTTCTACGGACGGCTCAATCTTCTACAGACGGCTCAATCTTCTACGGACATCTCAATCTTACGGTACCTCCAACGATAGTCAAGATATTATCCAATCGCTCAAACAAGTCTAACAAAAACTTATCTTTTGCCTATTTTCTCACTTCCAGTATTACCCAGATGTCGTTCCACCAGGGACAACGGTAGGCAACTATTATCCCCGGCAACGGCGCTACCTGTCGAGCGCATCGGTCCGGCACCGCACGCGGCAGCGTGAGACCCTCTCGGCCGCCTCACGCGGGAGTTGGACCAACCTCGTCGCTAGTACACAAATGAAGCTTCCTTAGGCCGCTCTGGCCGAGTGCGCCAGCCATACCTCTCGCGAGCCCCTACGACAGGATAGGGCCTACGCGAGGCACAACTTACCTACACCTTACGGGAGCTGTCACCTCCCTTCGGTTGGCGTATCCCCGCCGAGCTACCAGTCCACAGTACGAAAGCTGATCAGATGCAATCGCAGAGGTGGACCAGCCGAGGGCGTTTCTCGTTCGTTGTAGCATAGGAGGTACGCGCGGTAATACGCCTATCGAACCCGCACGTGAACCGACATCTTGGGGGACTGAAGTCCCAAGCGCGGCTCGTCGTCAGTCGACTAGGACGCATCCCACACACCACGCACACACCACTCTAACAACCACGAGGCAACAACGCACACACATACGAAACGACACAACACAAACAACGCGACAACACTCCTAGTCCCTTCAGTAGTCATCCCATAACTCTCCGATGCGGAAATCGGATAGGCGTCGCGTGCGAGACTTAATATAAAACCGTGCGGACACAGGGCTAACTCATATCGACTCGCAATGGAAGCATACGCAAGCGGTCCCAATCATGGCGTACTATCTAGTACCCATACTCGCGCGATCCTCATTAATCTCGAGGATCGCATTCGACACTCAAGTGTCGGCTGACACGCGCCTTGAGGGTTAATCTCTCGACGCTGGACAACCGCCATGCGCGGTTGAAGACCACACACCCTCTTCTGCACCCTGTGCAGAGCGGGTGGTACACAGGTCCGCGTCTGTGGTGGCAGTCGCTTCTTGCGGCCCTGCGGACGAGTCCTACCCCAGGCCTGGGCGGAAGTCAAGGGGTTTGACTTTGACAGCTGCCACGGACTACAACGTCCAACTATAAAAATTAACAAGCAAAATCAATCAATAAATAAGCATCTCAACACTCGTATATCAAATCAGGACTCG
>BFEA01000084.1:2856048-2869925 GCA_003427395.1 Chara braunii
TACGTTGTCCCCATGGCCTTTGCGCTCGACTCTACTGTGCTATCGCTACGCTGCTGCTACAGTACCCGCGCTGTGCCCGCTGCCCCTATCGCCTTCGTCGCCCATAACCCCGTATGCACCCGACCGTGATTCCAGTCCCGGTTCAGCCCCCTTTTTCTCCACTGCCCTCGTATCCCCCGTCTCCTGCCTCGGCCCTGCTCGTCACGAGTAGTGTAGCGCCCGACGGCTCAGCCCCTTAACGCCCGCTCATCTCTCTCGCCCTTCTCCTACCTCCTCCGCCTTGCTCGTCTCTTTAGGCCCTTGCATGCATCCGGCACAACATCTCGTCCGGATTCCTCCCCTCCACCAACACCTCTAGCAACCCTCTCCTGCTATGGAGCACTGCCCGCTGCGCTACCGTCCGCTCTCGGTTCTTCCAAACACTGGGCCGACCGCAACAATCTTCGGCTCAGTGCCCGCCTCTACTGCTAACATCCAACGGCGCAGCGGCTTACTCGACAACTCCTGCCCCGAGGGGAGCTGCCGGCGGGGTCGGCTATCAGCCGGTCCTAAGCCTTTCTTCCCTGCACCCGAGCGCGACGAACGGTGAGCCCGACCGGTACCGCTGCCAACCCGCAACCGCCTCCTCCAGGCCGCTTTTCCCCCTGGCAGATCCCGCCACCACTTCGGACCTCCAATAGCCAGATCCCAACCGGACGGCCGGTCACCGCACAGCCTACTGGAATCCTTGCACGGGCCTTGGTGAACCGGGCCTGGTGCACTTCTCAACGATAGTAGCAAGGGTTGGCATGCTCCCTCGCTAGAGGCTTGAGCAAGGATGTGGCCGCTATGGGGTTCCCCCGTAGTACCAAGACGGGATAACTTCGGTGCGGTTACGAAAACAGCTGGTAGCCGTACTTCAGGCAGTCCACGAATACAACACACCCCCAGCGCGACTTCATCGAACCCGAAACATAGGTCATATACATCCGGCATTACCGACCCTTCTATCTAAAGTACAATCACAAACTCAGATTCTAACTACGCTGCGGTTTTCTCTTCCACGGCGTAGTAGGGGACCTTCGCCAACACCCTGAGCTCGCAGACCGTCAGGCGAGGCCCGCACTCAAGGCCCTCGACTATCGTGACACCCATTAAGTCCAGCGTCTCGTCTGAGTCAGCGGCACGCCAGAGCATAACAAAATTTAATACAACAATTATTTGATATAAAATACAAACAGACGTCGCACGTCCCGCTGGCCCGTGACGCCGCGCATGCCTAGGCAGCGCACAGTTGCGCCTTACCGTCAATACCCCACGCTGCTACGAGCGCCCCTCACCCTGACAAGGACCTACGCTTCCGCTCACGCGCGCGCCATCAGGGGGGCGACACTGCACTCGCGTGACTTGCAGAAAACACGTCAAATACCCTTGTAAGTGTATTTGGTATGACAGTCTTCCTAGACCCTATTAAGCGACGTCACCGTCGCAACAGGCAATCATGAATAGTGTCGTCCCCATATAGTTCTCAGAAGAAATACTTGATAACCCCCTCATCCTTTAACTCGTCACTAAACTCGATTAAAGCAGTTATTAAGCTATGTCAACTCTAGACCTTGGTTCCTTAAGATAATTCGTGCAGAAGTCAAAGGTCGAAAATACTATTCAATTCCTGATTAGAAATAAAAACCTATAATAGCCGAGTAATCGACTAAGCACAAACACTCTATTTCTAATTCAACGAAGTGGATAAACCCACTTTCCGCCCACTATAGCCACGGCCGGGGAGTTATCCAAAGTCAAACTTAGGACTACAACACTTCCGGTCTCTTTGAGCGATGTTTTATCGCGCCGGACACGCTGATCACCCCACCACTGCCTAGGAATCAGACTCGACGGTGGGTCAAATTTCAGGGCCTCAATTTTTAGATAGACTCTTCACTTTTCACCCATCAATTACTCAGCTTGACTGATCCATACACTCTTCTACAAACTCTCTCTCAAAACAACTTCATTGTGAGATTTAATCCGACACCTCAATCTTTCGGTTAATCTAGAAGATTAGGGTGCTTGACTTTATCACACGTACCACAAATGTACCTTATGGGCAGGGCCCCGTCAAGCCCAGTCCCACAAGGCACTATCGCCATTCAAAAGCCACTAATTTTAATAACTTGCCAAAGGTATGGGCGGTGATATTCACTTGGTCTTTCAAAGTAAAGAAAATCACCCCATTTCCCCATAAATCCAGCCTTTATAAATGAGATCTTTCACTTTTGTCACACATTTTGTTAATCTTATCCACAAATTCTGCTCAGTGAGCAACTCTCATGACCCTTTTTTCAAACAGAACTCAACGCCACTTCCAATCAATACTATAGCCGATTGGAGGGCGTCATAACTGGGCCGATCCTTCCCGCCGTAGATGACCCTCCCACCGGCTATCAGTCATAACTTTAGTCTCTTTCAAGGAGTCTTAATCATGGAAGTCCCCGTCACAGACTAGACCGCTTGTGACCCATAACAAGCTGAATAAGGGACTCACAACCAGTCTACCAGCTCTTACGCGACTATGCAAGCGGGGGTGCCGAATTGAACGGATCTTTCCTTATCCCCTGCCACACACAGAACCACCCGGGACTCACAGCCACTGGCCGGGTAAGGGCTTTCTTACATGACAGGTTTCCCTGCCGCAGATGACAAGCTTACTGGCAGCTGAGGCCCAACAGAGTGGAACTGTCCATTTGGTCGAGGATAACACCCTGAATCCATAAAAATTCCTTCAGGCCACCCCCTTCCTCTCAAGGGTGGGTCATCCATAATAAAGTTGGTAGTACTTTTTCAACTCGAAAACTCACTAAATTGGTAGTACTTTTTCAGTTGGCCCACACATGGCTGAGTGGCAAAAATGAAAAATGTGTTGAATCATCGCGACGATTATTTTATGGTCCAAATGATTTTTTGAAAATGTTATAATATTTTTCTTGGAAAGAACACAAACTCATTTATGCATTCTCCAAATTTGAAATTTTCTCTAGCTTCCTTCGACTATAGAAAATCGTCAAAGTGGTCTCTTGCAAAATACAAGTTTCGTTGCGTCTGACATCCCTGTTTTGAGAAGATGGACCTCAACGCCTGGGCTTGAGAGCCCTTTTGCAGTTCACATACTCACTTCTTTTTAGGGTCCGCTTTTCCCCGAGGACCCGTCCAACGCCCCCCACTTCCTTTTTGGGGTTCGCTTCCACCCGAGGACCAGTCCTTCCTTTTTCCAAAACTCCCGGTTCTACCATAGCTATTTGTAGGTAGTCCGCAATTTTGCCGAGGACCGGTCCCCTAAATTTTTTTGCCCCCTAAAAACCCACTTTGTGTCCTGGTCGTCCGCCGCCGAAAATGCGAAACTTTGATACAGACGTCGAACCCCAGTAGACGGCAACCTTAGGGCTGCGAATGTATCAGGCGGGGGAAATTCAACCCTGACGGGCTGCAAATTTTCCACCATGCTGCTGCTTTGCTACCGTTTCGACCAAAAACCAGCGCGCGGTGTCGCACCCCCACCGCTTCCAAGACCAGATTCGATGTCCCTCCCCGGGCCGAGTGCAGCGGGTTGGTGGACTGACAGACTGTCACACTGGATTTTGGTAAGAAAAAGAAAATCATAGAAAAGTACATTCATAAAACAACCTTTGTCACTCTCAGTCATACAGTCGACTAGTCAGGGTTATCCCTCCTGCAAGTGGCAACACGACTTAGAGTGAGGCGTTCAGGTTTATTGTCTGCACCTAACCCCGTGTAAAGGTTAGATTCAAGGTCACAGGAGTCCCTATTATCCAGAAGTCCTTCAAGTAGCCTTAAGTGTAACCTGTAAATGTGAAGGAGAAATAACATACATGCATCATAGAGCAAATGACACTGAAAGAACAAGAAAACTAGAAAACAGACTCTGCAAGAGCATGACTAGAGATACAAGACTGGAAAGTAGTACACAGGGAATGCAGAAAGCAGCCATTGGAGGACTGTAGTCACTAATAAATCATAATAATGTCATAGTATGTCATAGTGACTAGAGAGAAAGAGTCTCAATCAATAATGATAAGTCGTACCCCCTCGTGAGTGAGCTTGACTGTCTGGAACTCCATGTCCGGTATGCGCTGATCCTCCTTGTCATTGAGAACCCCTGTGGCTATTGACTCTGGGACCACATAGCCGATATCCATGGGTGCTACAGGATCGATCTTGCTGATGTACACCATGCATCTAGTCATCTCCTCGTCTGCAACACTCCTGAGATAAAGCTACTCCGCAAGGGTAATATCGCATGTAGCTCCGATCAATATCTTGACTCTTCCCTTCCGGTTCATGTAGACACACGAAGCCTCAAGGAAACGGTCTTCGTAAAGAGGCCTTTCGAAAGCCTACATATCAAAATTTACCCTGACCAACTGGTTGTATCCATCTCCAAGGTATGGGATTGGACCTTCCCCTCTTGGGGTTGCGATAGTCGCCTCGGCCTTAGACTCACCTGACATATAGAAATCAATCACCCTCGAGCAGGTACCATGCGAGAAGATACGCAATCCTCCTCAATGTCGCCCTCCGCCATCGCTGCCTACCTGTCTCCAACGCTCAACTACCACCAACAGACTCAATCTCTGTGAGTCTCCCAGTCGAAGTGTATTCGAGATCAACATCGCTTACGCTACAAGGGTTCTGGTCAGACTTATCTGTCTCTGACTGCTCCAGGTCACTTAACCCGTCTTCTATATCATTTAATCGACGCTCAACCATTCTTGAACTCCCAGCTAACTCATGAGCTGCAACAGTGGCCTTCTCTACCATCCCATACCACTCTTCCTCCTCATCCTCTCGAGTCAGGAGGTAATGGAGGTAGGAATCTCCCTTTTCTCCCCACCAGTCTTCTCTACTGGTCGTTATGGCTGAAGCCGTATAACAACTGGGAGTAGGGGGTAACCCCCCATCGCCGTCTTCCATAAAAAATTTATCGAAGAAGCACTCCTCCTCAACAGATTCTTCATCTATTGACCCCCGTTCCCCGCGGCTCAACCCATCAGCCCTATTCTTATCAGTAGGCATCATTTCTAACACGAAGTCGTACGTCGATATATGTGCAATCCCCCTCCTAACCGTTGCATTAACCTTCTGGTGCCTCTTGAGATCTCCAATCACCGCCGTGAAATCCGTTCTTAGGATGAACCTCCGTCCCATAACATAATGTCTGAACACTTTAAGACAGTGCAAAATCGCCAGAAGTTCCTTCCTGAATTGAATACAGCCCCTGTCTACCGAATTAATAGTGCGACTTTCGAACCTAAGTGGTATCTCTTTACCATTTTCATCTCGCTGCACAAGCACTCTCCCTAAAGCTATTGGGTCACCATCGGCCTCGATGATGAAAGGTCTCTCCCTCTCATCATCGAAGTGGGGTACCCCTAGTACAACCCCACCATCTTTTAACTGATCTTGAAGCGTCCGTGCTGCTGTCTCTCTCTGATCAGATCACTCTAGGCTAGCACCTTGTCATACAATTCCTTTAAAAGGTTTCACTATCCTCGTAAACCCCGGAATGAAGATCCGCCAGAAGCCACAGACCCCTAGGAGACTCCTTACTTCCCCGATCGTCTTTAGAGGCATAGGCCAGTTCAGGATTTTGTCCACTTCTTCGGATCAGGGCTCCTTCCTTCTAGGAAACACATAAAGACCAAGATTTTATCTTCCTTTGGAACAACAATGACTTCTACCTGCTGGCTGCTAGGTTGTACTTGGTTAATCTTTTTAGTACTTTCACCACTCCCTGCGCATGTTCTTACACAAACCGCCTGACTCGATCATCCCTCATCCTTTTCCTTTGGTCCTTTAACCAGATTATCATCAATGTATGAGAACGTAACCTCTGGACATATAACAACCATTTCGTAAAAACAGACATATATTAAAATTGAGTTTTTGGGTCGAAATCCGGTCCAAATTTTTGGCTCCTGAGGGTCCGGCATTCCCAGAACTCGGGACCTCCTAGATGTACCTGGTCGCAGCTTGAGATCAGATACATCTAGGGGGTCCGACGTTCTAGGAACGCCGGACCCATAGGAGCCAAAATTTTGGATCGGACTTTGACCCAGAAACTCAATTTTAATTTCGTTCAAAAAATATAATTATATGTCCTCCATGACCTTCAACATGTCTCGCTGAACAACTGCGATGCCATTCGTCCACCCCTGAGGCACCACACACATTTGTACGAGGCCTCTAGGTGTATGCATGACAGTCATCGGTCGTTAGTAGAATCTATGTGGAACATGTCATAGCTAGAGTATAAGTCCATTAGCGAGTAAATGCTAATTCCGGCGAAAGACTCGGCCAATAGATCCGCGTTGGGTAAGCTACCCACATCACGGACTGTCACTGAATTCAACTTTTGTAAGTTTTGTATCCAGCGCAGACCATCACCCGACTTGCAAAATAAAATTAGTGATTAGCATGAGCACCATCTGTTGGTTCTGCAACGTTGGAGACTATCTCCTGCTTTAAGTACTTCATTACCTCTTCTTTTTCTTTCTGAGCATACTTAGTGGGTCTGTCATCAAGGCGTGTGAGAGACGGTCCGAATCTTGACCATCTTGATCATGTCAATGTCCAGTCGTCCCTTCTCCTCATCATTAAAAAAAAAGGAACCACTGTACTTTTGACACAATTCATAGATGAAATCCTTCTCAGAAGGCAGAAGGAAATCACCAGCCCTTACCTTCATTACCTTGAACCTTTCTAGGGCAACTCTTTCCCATTTTACAGCAGCCCTTCTTAATACTTCGATTATCTTTCTCCCCTTCTCTAATGCCTCATTATAGTCCTTCTCTATTAGGACTGCCACCGGATTCTTTTTAACGCTCTAACGCTTATACTTAATCTTAGATCCGGTGACTATCTTCCTTAAAAAAGCTTCGTTGCAGAGAAGGTGAGCTGCATCGTTCCGGCTTTTGCTGCCCTCACAACATACTTGAACCCTTCCATCTCTCTCTTATCGCTCAACTCCTTGGCTTTATCCAGAAGCTTGAGCATCATTCCAATATTATTTACTTTATAAATGTTGTCTCCTCATCCGTTATCCTGCTCTCTTTCAGTTTTGCTCGTACTTCCTCTATCAACTTGTCCGATTCTCTATGCTCAAGGGAGTTAACATGTCGCTGATGACGAGGATGATGCCTATCACTTATCACAAACACCTGTTCTTGACCAGTGATAGGGTTGTGGAGAGAGAGTCAAGATGCCCCATCATGACCAAAGAACGCACATGCCTCTATCCTATGTAGAAAAAAGGCTCCGAGAATGCAGTCATGATCCAGATTTGGAACCACAAATCCCATAATCTTGGTCCTTAAGCTCCCAATCCGAATAGGCATATCATCAATGAACCCTTCTAAAGGTAGGAATCCATCTATATTGAAGAGCTGGTGATTAGTTTTCCTGTCTATTACTAGCCCACAAGATCTCATCGTGGTTGAGGACATGAGCACCATTTAAGCCCCGGAGTCCACTAGAGCTCTAACCTTTACGTCATTCACGAAGATATTCAAATATCCACACGACATGTTGCCAAACCTCATCATGGTTCCTGACGGAACTCTCTCTACATGCGTAGGAAAAAGTCTTAGATTATTGATCTCTACCTTCCGCCTCTCAACCATCTTCTTTAGTTCTTCCCTAAACTTAGGCACCAGGGCTACCACCTCTTTCCAAGATAGAGTGATCTCGGTCTCTTCAAACAATTTCTTCACCATCTCATCTATTGAAACTCTCTCCTCGACCTTGGATCTCAATACCATCTTCCTCTTTTTCCCAACAATTTCCTTGTCTTTTCCTTCCTTCACTAGGTCCTTGGTCCCATCAATCAGTTGGTCTAACTCTCTCTGAGCCTTCTCCTACTTTTTCTCTTCAACCTCTTTCTTACTGATATGAGATACATTCAGTCTTTGACTACCAGAACTGCTATCTTGGGTTATTATTCCCAATGGTAAAATACCATCAAAGGTGATAGCATTAACTCGAACGCTCTTCTTCTTATCCTTATTGGCCTTGGCCTTCTCTAGGATTACTGCTCGCATCCCTCCTTTGAGTCGGAAATCTACCTTGTTCCAATTGGCATCACAGATGTGCCCATTGACGTTTTTCTTGACAATCCCTTCTTCAAGCTCCTTTTCCAGTGTTGGGCACCGAGTTAACGTGTGACATTCCTCATCACAATAATAACATCGTAAGAGACCATCTATCCTTTACCAGTCTCGACTCCTATTATCCTTTCTCAAATCCCGATCCCGCTTTTTATTCCATTTCTTTCTTCTTTCCTTTCTTCTTCGCCTAACATCGTCATCATCAATACTTTCGCTTTCATTTTCACTCTCTTCCTTTTGGTTTTCCTTTTTCCTTTCTTCCTTTTCTTTTTCAGATCCAACTAGGGTTTGTGTTGTCGGGGAAGAAAGGGTTAATGTCTTGAAGCTATCAAGCTTAATAAGAAGACCAAGGATCTCATCGTCCTTCAAGTTTCCTCCAGCAACTGCCTCAACGTTTCCCTCTCTCGCATTAATTATTGTTTTCATTTGTTCCAGAGACCACTTTCGGTTAAATACCGAAGATAACTCACGGACCATCTCAACCACTTCTTCCCACTTCAGAAGATAATGGCAGCACGACTTATCACACTCTTCCTTTCATCCTTAGCGAAGTTAGTCAACAGTACATGACACTTTTGTGCCTCGTCTAGGAAGGGTACTCTCCGCGCAACACTTTCAAAAGCCTCTAAAAATTGGTCAAGAGTAACATACTTGGAGCGTCGTACATCCAATAATTTTGCATGGTAGCTGCAACTTGCTGGGACGTCATACTTAGCATACTCCTCCAACATCTTTTGTCTAACGTCCACCCATGTTGTCATCCCTTGTGTCGTTTTTGTCACCGACACCCTCATCTTAGGCTCAACATAGGTTAGCAGAACTTTCAACTTCTGCTTATCGGACCAACCATGACTTATCTGAAAGACATCATAGTCCTCTAGGAACTTCTTTACTTTGGTCCCATCAAAGCAACGTGTGTTCTCTGGAGGTACCTTGACTCCCGGAAGAACTAGTCGGACATCCATAATGTCCATTCCGGTCTTCATAGTGTCTATTCGGTTCACCATCTCTCGAAGAACCATGCTAGTCGTCACTTCTCCGTCCCCCACGGAGAAAGTGGCACGACTCTGCCGTGTATTCGGCCCTTTGACCATCTTGCCTAGCTCTCTGGTCAAGCTTCCAACTTCTTTCTGAACCTTTTCTCTCTCAAGATTGCGTTTACAATCGGTTCCCAGTTCTTGCCGTCAGTAAAACTTTTCGGCAAAAGTGGCTCATGAAACCTATCAAACACAATCGATATCAAGTCACCAAATACTCTTTGCCCCTTTTCTCTCTAATTCTCTATTTTATTGGTCAAATATATTACTAATCCAGTTTCGGAAAGACTCACGGTCTGTTAATCTTTTCCTCAATAAAGGGACACATGATCGGATATCATACTCTCCATTGTCAAGGAACTTCACTATAAGGATATACGCCTTCCCAGATACATATCTCTCCTTCAAAGATATACAACGCTCTATCTTGTAGGGAAAAACTCCTTCATTGGTAAAAGGAACGAGGGCGTCCCGTGTTGCCGTGATTGCCGGGCAGTAACCAAATATTGCCTATTCCCTAACGACCCTCATGATTGCTCTTCGTCATCTCAATCCTTCTTCATCCTCGTTTCATCTAATCCTTTACAGTGCCTACTAAGTCTTTCATTCTGACCTTTTTTTCGGGTACCCCCTCGTGATAACTTATCGTTAGTACTGACACTGCTCCACTTCCTATCCCTTAAAACGGTATTAAGGATAACCTCTCAGTTCTCAATGCCGACGAAGCTATTCGAGATTGGAGGACTCGGAAAACTTTCATACTTAGCAGGCTCCACACTCCAAGTAACTTTGTTACCTTCCTTCTTAAGCTCGTCCCTATATTTGCAGACGTGACTGAGTGCCCACTCGTGACACCTAGTAAACCGCCGCCAGATCGTCTTAGTCACTGTACTGTATATACGTACGTTATACTCATCGGTCTCTAGGAAGCGAGTTACTTATACGTACACCTTCTCTTTTGCCTCAGGTATGGCTAAGACAGTGTATCTCTCAATCTTATAAGGAAACACTCCTCCTACCGTGAAGGGCTCCAGATCCTGTATTAAGCGCGAGATGACCGAGGAGTTATTATCAGGTAGCGTCCTTCTTCCAGCCTTCTCCCAAATATGCTTAGTTTCTAAGAAGCTAGCATGTCCCTCATCAATAACAAAATCTCTTCCATTGTCACCTGAGAAAAAATTCATGAGAAGTTTCATCTCATACTTCGAATCGGTGCTCCAAAGCTGCAAAGAACGACGACTTTAGCCTTATGACTAGATCGTCCTCTCTTGCCTTTCCTACTACAACAACAACTTCCAGAAGGGGCATCTTGTCCCTTCTGTCCGCGAAACTATCCATAGTCAGAAAACTAGGGAGTCTTTCAAACCGTCTGACCCGTTTTCTCCATGTTACTTTCTTTTGCAAACCTTAAAGCAGTCTCCTTACTCTCAAGTGATGAATACATACTCTCCTTAGACGCTCTAAATAACCTTCTTCTTCTTTTATTCCTTCTCGTGCATAAACCCTCACATCAAACCCACCGGTCTTGAAAAATCTGACTACTAGAACATAGAATACTAGACGCCCTTCCTTACAGACGTCATATGCCTCAATATCTCGAAAGAGCTGTCAATTTCAGTCACTTTATCTAACCATCCTCTACCAATGGTCACATTCGCAATTGACATAGAGTTTTTGCATTCTAGTATCATTGCCTTGAGTTGCCTCTAGGGCCTCCAACCAAACTATCTGCAAGATGTTGTCTAGACAAGATGGTCTCATCTCTCGCATGTAGCATCACTCTCCTGTCATCCGAACTCTTCCAATCCAGCAGATGTCTAAAATTGCTCTAAAAGCAGCCGCTCGCATAAACTCAAGATAATGCTCTATCATGCAAATCTCGTTGTGCCTACGTAGTATAGTGTCGCATTCTCTCACAGCCCTGATGACAGCCACTCGTTGTTTGTCTTGATAAACCTCAAAGCAGAAACTCTCTCCATCATCAGGGGTGTAGACATCGATCGATATAACTTACCACACTCGATCCCTTAGTACCGCGTTGAGGATTGGTCCTAGTCCTTCCCGTCGCTGAAACTAGCGGGCACAGGAGGGCTTGAGAATCTTTCAAACTCTCCAGACAGAACACTCCACGCCACTTTTTTTCCTTGTTGTTTCAACAATAACCTTTCATTTATAGTGTACTCAACAATAACTACCCAACACGCCTCGTAATCAATCCCCCTCCTTGTTTCAACAGATACATATGACCTTATGTCATACTCATTTGTATCAAGGAATCGGACTACAAGGACGTATAGAATCACTGAGTCGTGCTCACAAGCCATACACCGCTCAGTGACGTATGAGAAAGCACCACCAGCCGTGATCCTAGCAAGTGCCTCTATCGCTCTAGTTACTGCCGACATAACCTGCCTACCAACTTTGCCTTCTTAGTGCTGCATTGATGATTGCTTGCCAATTCCTACCATCACAAAATCCTTTCGGTACTGACGGGGTATAAATCTTCTCATAGACCCTGGACAACAAACTCCAACTCGCCTCTATCCCTTGCTGTCTAAACTGATCCCTCTCTGCTTTGACACACTTCACTAAAACGTCCTAGTTGGTAAAAAAACTTTGATCCCGATCAACCCCTTTTATGACGTAGGGTCGAATATCATAATCATCATTATCAAGGAATCTAGAGACAAACATATGCACAGTCGTTATATTTATTTCATAAGTAATACATTTGACAAACATATACGGAAAGACATCACCATATGTGACACGAGTTAGGGCTTCTACAACATTATACTCTTCAATCATTACCTGATTTCTAGCTTATAGACTCGTCAAGCTGACGACCCAGAAGACAAGTTCAAAACCCTTGCTTGCAGGCCTGAATCACTTCAGATACTCCTGCAAGAGGCACCTCCTCTTGGGGCTCCTATAGCCGAAAGTCTTTATGACCTGAGGCAGACTTTTGTATGAATTATGCTAGACAGTTGCCGAGTCACTTAAATATTGTGACCAGGGTCCGTTCCCAGGAACTCAAGATTTTTTAGTCCCCGACAACAGCGTAATTTTTGTCGCGCCCCAACCGCTTCCAAGACCAAACTCAATATCCCTCCCCGGACCGAGTGCAGCGGATTGGTGGACTGAAAGACTGTCACACAGGATTTTGGTAAGTATAAAGGAAATTATAGAAAGTACATTCATAAAACAACCTTTGTCACTGTCAGTCATACAATCGAGTCGTCGGGGTTATCCCTCCTGCAAGTGGCGACACGGCTTAGAGTAAGGCGCTCGGGTTTATTGCCTGCACCTTACCTCGTGTAAAGGTTAGATTCAAGGTCACCGGAGTCCCTATTATCCTGAAGTCTTTCAAGTAGCTTTGAGTGGAACCTGTAAATGCAAAAGCGGAAATAACATACATGCATTATAGAGCAAATGACACTGAAAGAACAAGAAAACCAGAAACCAAACTCTGCAAGAGCATGACTAGAGACACACGACTGAAGAGTGGTACACAGGGAATGTAGGAAGCAACCATTGGAGAACTGCAGTCACTACTAGAAATAAATCATAATAATGTCATAGTACATCATAGTGACTAGAGAAAAAAAGTCTCAATCAATAATGATAAGTGGTACCCCCTCGTGAGTGAGCTCGACTTTCTAGGACTCCATTTCTGGTACGCGCTAATCCTCCTCGTTATTGAGAACCCTGGTTGCCATTGACTCTGGGACCACATGGCTGATATCAATGGTTGCTGTAGGATCGATCTTGCCGATGTACGCCATGCATCTAGTCATCTCCTCATCTGCAACACTCCTGAGATAAAGCTCCTCTGCAAGGGTAATATCGCATGTAGCTCCGATCAATATATCGATTTGTCCCCGCCGATCAATGTAGACGTACGAATTCTCAAGGAAGCGGTCTTCATAAAGAGGCCTTCGGAAAACCTGCATACCAAAATCTGTCCCGACCGAGAAGATACGCAATCCGTGCGAGAAGATACGCAATCCTCCTCAATGTCGCCCTCCGCTGTCGCTGCCTACCGGTCTTCAGCGCTCAGCTACCACCAACAGACTCAATCTCTGTGATTGTCCTAGTCGAAGTAGTTGTCGAGGTCAACGTCGCTTACGCTACAAGGGTCATGGTCAGACTCATCTGTCTCTGACCGCTGCACGCAAGTAGTAATTGGGACCTGGTGTGAGGAAACCCGGGGAGGGGCGCCTACTCGTTCGCTGAAGCCAGGGGCTGCGGCGTCTGTCACCCGCCGTGCCCGCTTCAGAGGTCTTCAGCAACCAACAGGATGATGGAGTTTTGCTCTGCCTGTCACATGCTTTTTTCTATCTGCTATGTATGAAGGTTCATACAATCAGTCAATATAAAAGTAAAACATAAAAAGGCCGCTCAAACCCACAGATCTAAGATATGCACAAATATCGGATACAGTCTAGATATATGATGGAACTGCAGAGGGGGGGCATCCGCAAAATTTTTCATTGACGGTGACTAACTCGCAGTCTCCCCTTACTACTGGGGGTATTTCAGAATCTGTTACAAACTCTGAGGCATAACTGGAATTTGATTAATCACCACAGATAGACTCTCAACTTGAGGAGTTATACCTTCAATGCACGACCCTCGCAGGAGTAGAGTGTAATTTGAGAAGAAACCTCCCTTCAACAGC
>BFEA01000084.1:2873630-2884055 GCA_003427395.1 Chara braunii
TTCTCCCCTACTGGTCGTAATCCCTCTTCCCCATCTTTAATTATGGTACTAAAATAGACAAAAATTTGAGGCCTCATTTTGGTCCTGGTCGTATGTCGCCAAAAAGGTGGCTGCGAGGTCAGTTCCCACGATGCCTCTCCGCGGCAGGCAAATCCGGGTCTACCCCTCGTAACGGCCGGAAAAGACGGTCCGTTGATGTGCCGAGCGCGACCACCCATCTTGCCATCTTTGAAGGTTATCCGTAAGGTTCAGCGCGCCCAAGAATTCCAATATAATTTTTCAGTCTTTTGAAGGAGTAACCTCAATGGCTCAGCCTTCTCCGCATACCCCCGTATGAATATACGCCAGTAACCGACCACTCCTAGAAACTGCCGGACCTCGGTTGGGCTATGTAACGGTGAGGGTCAGTTCAGAAGTTTGTCTAACTTCACCGGATCTGCTCGGCGTCCTCTCGAGTCACAGATAAAACCCAAGATCTTAATAGTCGAGACGGTCCATCGACTCTTTGTTCCGCTGACTGTTAAATTCGCATCGTCCAGCTGCTCGAGTACCGCGCAAATATCTGCTAGGTGCTGCTCGACGAATCTTCTAACTCCAGGTACAACCTCTGTCTCATCCCTGTCTACTGACCCTTTTATAGGAAAGTCATCCAGAAAAACTTCAACCTTATCAGGGATGAAGTCCTTRAGGACGRSTACCATGGCTCTCTGAAAAACGGCTACCCCATTAGTCCAACCCATAGGGACAACCATCATTTGAATTAGTCCCATTGGCGTATGCATAGCCATGAGGTGCCTGTCCCTAGGGTCAAGTGGTACCTCATCATAGCCTGAGAACAGATCACAGACCGAATAGATCGACCTACCTGTTGCGCCTTCTGCAGTAAATCGGCGTGTGGCACGGAGCCCACGTCTCGTATCGTCACTGCGTTGACCTTCTGAAGGTCCTGGATCCATCGGATCTTGCCATTCCGTTTTCGTAGGAAGAACCATCGATTAGCATAAGCGCTATCAGACGGCTCCGCAACATGGGAAACCATCTTTTCTTTCAGGAAAGCGATAACTTCTTCCTTCTCCTTCTGGGCGTATTTCCATCCTGCGTCATTCCAAGGAACATGTGGAATCGTATAAATCCTCGCTGGCTTAGCGTATCGAGGGTCAATCCTACCGCGCTCCGCGTCGCTGAAAGTTATTGCCTTATCACATGTCTTCAGAATTTCTATCACATGTCCTCGCTCCTGTGGGGGCAGATTTCCATCTCCGATGTCCATCCCTGCTATCCTCTCTTCCGTTAGGCGTTGYGGCTCCTTTTTCTTTCTTTCTTTGATTTCTTTCGCGATCTCTTCTTCTGATMCCCCTTCCAGTGCCGATCGCTCGCGGCCCACCGCCGCTGGCTTAACTTTTTGAGCTACTCGCTTGTGTCGCTTGGGTAGCCCCCCATAGAGGGTCGTGCCCTTAAAAAAGACACGGATATCACACCGCCAAATTCCTCATCTTTTTCCTTTGGGTACGAGTTGCCGTCCACTATTAGCCGACTCCCTAAATCTTCCACCTCCACGATCCGACCTTCCTCCTCTGTGAGCAGTGGTCCATACCTCTTCTCGCGAAATCGCACCGCGCGGCCGGAGATAGGTAACGACTTAATCTGATCACTGGGTCTTGCACCCACAGCGAGAGCTGCTCTGTTCCTCGGGTCCCGAGGCTCCACTGTCTCAATCATTACTCGCGTCCCGTTTGGCTTCCTAATGGACAATGTTTGGCTCCCATAAGGTCGCTCTATCGTCACCGCATGCACGTGGCTCAGCCATTTCAACCCAAGAGCAGGTCGGAGCTGCAGTTCTTGACTGAAAAAACAGGCAGAGTCACTCGTACCCCTTGGACCTCTATGGCTGCATTGTGACAAACCCCAGTGATCTGTTGCTTTCTCCCATCACCCTTCTCTATCTCGAATAGGTATGACCTATCGAGGCCCAGTCCAACCTGTACTGCCAGGTCCTCGTCTATGATGACAGCCTCACTGCCGTTATCGATCACATCATCGAGTACCGCTCCATCGTTTATAATTGTCTCCACGGCCCCGCTACCAAGTATATAAAACTTGTCTGGAGGCACACCTTCCATTCCATCGAGAAGGACTGTCGCCATGCGATCCGCTCTGGCAGTCACCCCCGTTACTGCTACTGTAGAAGCTTCCGCCTTAGGGGCCTCTGATAGAGGTATGCGAGTCTTCCGCGTGATCATCTGTAATTCATCATGAGCCGGCTTCGATGCCGCCAGGTACTCCAGAATAGAGCACTGCATGGGTTGCCGAAGGGCCCGCCTCAGTGGCTCGACCGTGTCAATCTCRTCCAGCGAACTCTTCATTAAGAACTTCTTCACTCCCCGCTTTCGCGGCGAAAGGATAACCTCCTCTCCATCGACCCGCTGCCTGTCCTTCTCTGCCATCACGTTATCCGTGTCAGTCTTCTTTGATGTAGACCCTCTTGCCGACTTGGTGGCTGCCACCCTTATGGGTGTGGTCGCGATATCCCCCTCAAAGGTTATCTTGATGCTCTGGCTCCTGACCGGCTCCATTCCTTTACTCGTCTTTATTCTCCTTGCTTCGACATTCTCCTTCATCGAAAGGAACATCGATACATCTCCCAGATCATCTGCCCACTTAACGTACGTGCGGTCGTCAAGCACGACAAGTCCCTCATCTATTGCCCGTTTGAGGTCCGGGCAATCCCTCTTGACATGATCTTCTCCTCTACAGTAGACCCATGAGTTCCTGGGAGTAGATGCCCTGTCGTCTGCGCCTCTAGAGATCGARCTCCTGGCCGCCTTGGGGTCAGGCGACTTGGGATATGGTTTTGATGAGACGCCATATCCCCCTCTCTCATTCCGACCGCGCGGATCGTTGCGGCGGTCTCCTCCAGACCCTCCTTGCTCATACCGCCCTCGCGAATCATTTCGGCGGTCCCCCGAGTCATATCGTCCTCGTGACTCATCACATCGGTCCCCTCGGTTGTACCACCCCCGCGACTCGTCGCGCTGCTCTCTCGCATCTCCCCCGCGCTCAAACCGTCCGCGCGACCCATCTTGTCGTTCCCAGCCCCGATCTCCTCTTTCATATCTACTTCCTCTGTAGCCATCTCGACCCGACCTCTCGTATCTGTCGTCCCTATATCCATCTCGGTCCGATCTCTCGTATTTGTCGTCCCTCTATCCATCTCGTCGGCCCTGATCTGTCTCCCATCGGCCGCGGGAGTCGCCTCTACCCCGATCGGCCTCATAGCGAGGGCTTCGCGGGTAATCATCAAGCCTCCTTGCTCGCACAAACGGCTCGCGATCTCTGCGGTCTCGGTCTATCTCATCGTCCGTACGTCGCCATGGCTCATCGTCTCTCTCTCTTCCCCTTGTACGATAATCAGTCAGCGTCCGAGGATTTCTATCCCCGACACTCCTCTAGGGATCGTTGTTCCTACGGTCCCAGCGAAGTGAATAGGGCCCTCCAGGTTTGTCCCGGTAGGCCGTGGCCCCTGTAGTGGTCACAATCTCTGTAACCTGTCTCGTTAATCCCTTCACCATGTCCCGTATCTCCTTCACTTCCTCAGCCACGGCCTCATTCTTCTCCGACCAGGGATAAACCTTAAAATCAGAACATCTATCAGTGGCATACTCCTTGTAGAGAGAGAAGTCACGTCTCCTCATCCCTCTCCACACCAAGTCCTTGTAATCGTCTGCCTCTGCCTTTATCGCGAGCTTTAGGACTTCTGGRAAATCAARCCTGTCGCGCGGAAGATCTCTAAGTATACTCTTTTGCCTACCTTTGGACAAGTGTCCGATGAAGATAGTACAACGCTCGACCTCTGAGATCTTCACCTTCTTCATGAGCACGTCGGAGATCTTCTGGAAACGCATCCCAAATGCCCGTACGCTCTCATCTTCATCTTGAGTCATTGTTTCAAGGTCCTTGATGGAATACTTGTTATCCTCCAATTTGTAAAGCTSAACGAGGTTCTTCTTGTACGTAGTCCATTTCCCATCCTTCGGTCGAGCTTCCTTAACTTCCCAACCAAGACTTGGGTCCACATTAAATAGAAAGTTCTCTATAATCTCTTCCTCCGACCACTGACTCCGGCTGGCGTGAAGCTCCCACTTCTCCAGATATTCTGTGATACCATAGCCCCTGAAGGTAGGAGGCTCTGAGGCCTTGTGCGTAATAATATAGCGATCCTTGCTCTCGTAAGGGAGCGGATGTGACTCCCCTGTSTGGGGGTCGAAGACTCGCCTGGGCGGCGCCCTGTCTCTATCTCTGTCCCTYYAATAGGAATCCCTCAAATTMTCTCTCCAGTCGTCTCTGTRCCTGTCCGCTATGGTGTCCCTCCGCTCGTACTCGGGGGAGCGTCGCCTCGTCGCTTCTCGTCGTCCGCTCGAGGTACCCGTCTTTAGAGCCTTCTGGGCTCTGTCGCAACTGGTTCGCCTCTTATGTCGGACCCTCCGTCATTGGTTTGGTCAGCCCATCTCAGCGGTGCTTCTTGCCTAATTCGTTCCTTCAGATCCCTCAGTGCTCGATCGGGCGATGTCCTGTACTCCTCTCCCGCTTCGCCCGTGGTCGGTTGTGGCCCCATCGTGTCGGGTTCCATTGGACCGCCAGAAGATGCAGTTAGGTATTATAGCCAACTGTTACAGCCCGACCCTATGACAGTCGCTGCAGCCCGGACCTGTGACAGTTGCGGCAGCCCGGACCCGTTTCCTTGTCACGGCTCGCGTCCGCCTCCAATCTTAGCTCTCGACTGCCTTGATTACCACCTCCAGTATCCCGTACCGATCGCAGATCTCGTGTTCTCCCTCTATCCCAAGAATCCCTGTGTCTAAGTAACCTCTCCTTCGGGATCGGGCAACAAGGCCGTGCCTGTCCGGATCCGCAGTACGCCCGTGACAGGACCTCTATCCTTGAGACAGATCGTAGTCCCAAACCTAGCCAATGTCTCCTGATCAACACCCCTCAAGAGTTTCTGAGCGTCTCTCTCCGTCCTCCTTGTTAGTTTTCCTAGCCCTGTCCTGAATCGGTTAGCCCGCTAAAGGCCCTCCTGCTGTCGTCCAATGTCGCCCATCGACCTTTCTAGCTTCCTCTATCCTTCCAAAAGCTTCCAATTTCTATTTCCACTACCTTATCTCCTCAACGGCTACGAGGTCATTTGTCTAACAGCTGAGGTAAGTTAGTGCTATAACCACTTGTAACCTCATCGCTGACCGCTCCAATATGTCATAAAATGTCTCAAAGTCCTCATTATCTCCTCCATCGTCTATCGCCTCTAAAGTCTTTATCGTTTCCTTCCAGTACCGGTCGTGAGCGGCTAACACCCTGAGTATTGCACCATCTGTTACAACTCTCCCTAACTCTCCAGCTTTCCTAGCTTCACTTATCTTCAACCTCTCAGCCTCTCTGGTCGTCTCGTACCATGCCCTTATCCTAGACCGCCCTTCGAAAGGTGTCACTTGGAGTACGTATTTTATCCTCCGTCCTCCTTCTATTCCAATCCAAAGTCCTGTTCCCCTAGCCTCAAGCAGCGCGCGGCGGACACACTCTGCCTCCTCAACTATGCACAGTCTGGTATGGAGCTGAAGTTCTATGATCACTAACATTAATGGTCCGTCGAGTCTCCCTACCACATATAATGAGTACCGATCCGTCGTGTGTAATGTAGTCCCGCTCATGTCCTGTCGCTACTTCCCTGCGTTACTTTGTCTTTCGTTGTCTCGCTTTCTGCAGATCGCTCACTAGTTTCTTCGCGTGATACGCTTCTAGCCTCTACCCTCTCCAGAAAGTCTGATCTCCACGCCTGGATAATCTCTCTTTCCTCCCTAAAAAGATTGTCTAACACTCTTGTCACGAGTTCAGCCCTACGCAACTTGCCCTCGTCCTGACACGACCAGATCTTCCTTGACTTGTTCTCCAACTTCTTTACCTGGTTCAAGAGTGGTTCTTTTATGCGCTTTCTGACTCTTCCAACTGCCTCACTCTACTCTTACATGCTCAGTCCACATTTTTTCCCAGCTCACCCTCACTCTAGCCTCCGTTACTGTCTCATTGTGGTAGTGCTCCGCGCGCATATAACCATGAGACCATATCATCACATCATAGGAAATCGAGGTCTGGAAGGTCACTCGTGCCAGTACATCATCTCTACGCTCGTGGATCAAATCCCTAACTCGTTGTCTGCACTCACTCGCTGTCAAGTCCTCGTCTATGTACGCTCGGAGAAGTACTGTCACAGTGTATCCTGCGCTTACCAGTTGCTCTTCTACACGCATCACCGTGGTCGTCCTTCCCAGCATTCCCTAAGCTGCGGCCTCGAAGAGAAATCTCGCATCCTCTAGCCCCGCGTAATCGATCTCTGCTTGTCTCCTGCAGTACCTAGTCAGATTGATAGGCCTCAGACAGTTCACCCAGCTAGTAACATCTATGATGTCGTCAAACGTCTCTCTACTGGGCGGCCCCCACCTCACACAAATGGCGTAGTATACTTCCTTGAAGCGGGGCGCTAAGCCCTCCCAGAGCGCGTAAAGTGTGTGGTCCACTGCTCTACTCAAACGATCCATGCTCCCATAGGTCTGCCCTATCACGAAGGTAGGAAGTCCGAATCGCCAATCCTTTCTCGGGTAGAGGGTCGGATGTGGTGGACCGTATACCAAGCAGCTCCAACTCATCCTCCCTCCAGAGAGTCTCGCCAATTATTGATTGACGATCACTCTGGCCAACAACTCGCTTCTCCACCAATTCCTGCTCGCCCCTGCGAGCGTTAGCCCTATCTCTAAATTGTGTGCTCTATCCGGTATCAGATGTCCGCCCTTCTAGATCATGAGTCCTCTCGGGTCGTTCGTCTCGTAGTATCACTGTCCATAGGAAGAGCCCCTCTGCGAGCCACGTTCCCAAGTATCGTATCGGTGCACGCCCTGCCTCTTCTAACGCCACAGGAAGTGGTATGTCGTATCCAACCGCCGTCTCTCTGGGTCCCACAGGCTTCCTCACACTATACGATTCGGACTCTCGTGAGAGTACATAAGCTAACCAGGCCGTTGAATCACTCCTCATTTCTTCTCCTACTCTCGGTCAGCATCACTCTACTCCCACCTCATCTCTCGACGTTGCTAACCCTTCAGACAACTCTCGCACTCAGCTCGAGTATGGTCGAATAGGTTCAGTAGCCAGACTCACTCAACCGTCGCCCTGGTGTGCTCCTCTACCTCCTACGCCCGGACCGCTACTCCTATCCTGGAAAAATGAGCGTCTGTAACGTCAATCTCCTCCTCGTCAACCTCACTCTCTGGGTCGACCCAGTCTGGCTCCCACAACTCCTCGTCGTCCTCTCGCTCCCAACCCTCGTCGTCAAACTCGTCCTCGACGCGGTATGGCGCATGTCTCATACCCTGGTAGTATTGTGCCAACTGATGGCCGTATATTAGAGGTCGCCCGGCGTCCTCACCCCACCAGCTCTCCCAGTCGTCTGAGAAGAGCCGCCCGATGCAGGTCACGTACTCGGGRCYTGCTCGGAGCTCACGGTCTAGCCAATCCCAAACGCACGGAGATTGGGGCCACTCGTCGTCTATCGAGCGGATCAGCTCTATAAGCTGAACCCTCTCGTCTCCCCAACGAGGCCCACGGGTTGCGAGCGAATAATAGATGTAGTTTAGGTCGGCAGGCCTTCTCGCCAGGATCTTGAGATCCTGATAGGCCGGGAATGTCTCGACCACTCCACCAATACCTCCAAAGACGCTCTCTACTACGAACGTCGGAACTATCGCCCGCACGCTCCTAACGCTTTACGGGAAAAACCCGTCCCGTGCTACCACCAACTCGCCCGGGATATCAAGAGGAGGGCATCCGTGAAGTAGGGTCAACGGGTCGCTCGAGTCCTCCGCTCGGAAGGCAGCTACCTCTTCCCCTAGGTAGCATAACGCCCTGCTAACTGTGTCACTCATCCCTGTCGTCGCGAAGCCCACCACGGCCTCCCTGACCGCACCTGGTCCCAGATACAAGTAGGCTCTCACTACGCCCACGCCTTGCCCCGGCCGGTGCTCTCTATACGTCCAAAGCCACACGTCCTCGGACAAGATTATGGACCTCCACGCAAACTGGCCGTCAACGTGTCGAATGTTGCGCCCGGGGATCGTGAGCTCGACCAGATCCCCCTCTATGAGTTCAGGGGGCTCCAAGTCCCAGTCAATGGTAGCCCCATAGACCTCTACTCGCACCCGCGGCCACATTCAACTGGTGGATAGAGAGAACGCAACAAGAGGGAGGTGTAGATTAATAACTGAAAATTCCCGTCGCTTGCCTCTCGCTTTCGGGAACAAGCTAGTAGGTTCACCTGAAACCAGGTTACCGCAGCGTCTCTTTCCCTTCTTCTTCTAGGGAATTCTTTTGTATTTTTCAATTATAAATTAAAGAAAATGTATTTAGTTAAGATAAAATTTCTTTCTTAGTTTATATATGTTAAGGATCAATACATATATAAGCCCGCCGAGTTTGATGATTTTTAGGGGTAGAAATAAAATTTGGGGAATTTACTAAAATTTCGGCAGCGTTTCGCCTCCCCCCGTTGGGATGGGGTTCGGGCGAAGCCCTCAAACAGCGCTACCGAAGAGGGAATATCAAAAGGAATAATGGAAAAAAAAGAAAATTGATTTAACTCGATTTTTAAATATTTTCGTTAATTGATTAGCAAAAATTTTTAATTAAAAGGGAAATTTCGAGAAATGTCGTCAGCAGTTTTCCTTCCCCCCCGGTGAGATGGGGTTCGAAAAAAAGTCCCTCAAATAGGTAAAGTAGATATGAAGAGCATTGAAGTCAAACAGATGCCCCTACGTTATTTTTAATATTTATTTCAATTTTTTTATCGATTTTAAATAACAAAATCAAAAGTAAAATAATTCTTAATTATTTAATGGGGCAAAACTTCCCGAATTAATTTCCCTAATCTTACGGGATGTATTTGACAAAAAATAATCCGTAACAAATGCGGAAGCTAGAAGCTATGGCTTCCCTCCTTCTATTCGCTTCTCTCAAAATTGGGGTTAGGACTTCACCCTAATTAGGGTTTTCCCTAATTAGGGTTTTGGGTTTTGCGCGTCACCGCACGAACACCGCAAAGCCCGACTCGACGCGAGAAAATTTTTGTTAGCTTTCACCAGTTTTAAAAGAAAAACTTATTGGATTACATTTTTAAATTCCTTTTTCTTTTAATTTAACCAAAATTACAAAAAAATTCAATTTCCCGTTGATTTTCTTCCCCTTTTCTATCTGTTGGAGCTCGCCGTTTGTCCAAACGAAGTCCGTTTTCCCCGACTAGGGTCTCAAAATGTCGGGAAAAATACAGGGTCCAACTTTGGTCCCAACGGGGTCCCCCTAATTTCGCTTATTTTCCCGACCATTTCAATAAAACGAAAATCAAAATTTTTGAAATTTTTAATCAAAAAATATAAAAAATTTCATATCTCGCTTTTTAACCGTTCGAATTTCTCAAAAAATATCTTAAAACGTTCGCCTCGATGAGAAGACGAACTTTGCTCCAGTGCTCCTCGCACAAAAGCGCGCGGATCATGAGATATCGAGGAAAAACCAATTAGAAATTTTAACTCGTAATTTTTGAGATTTTTAATTAGAAAAATACAAAACATTCCATATCTTTTTTTCTAGCCGTTAGAATTTTTCAAAAAATTGTCTTAAAACGTTCCCCTCGACGAGAGGGCGAACTTCGCTCCCGGCGCAGCTCGCGCAAAAGCGTGCGGATCGGGAGATATTTCAAAAAAACTCAATAAAATGATTATAAAAAATAAAACTAATCAAGAAAACAAGCTAATTAGTGTTTGACTAATCAGCCCGTGCACCCCCGTTGGTTGGGGAAGGCCGCAGCCTTGGGGGTGCTGCTCCCCTCCCCGGCAACGGCGCCAAAGTTGTGAGGAAACCCGGGGTGGGGCGCCTACTCGTTCGCTGAAGCCAGGGGCTGCGGCGTCTGTCACCCGCCGTGCCCGCTTCAGAGGTCTTCAGCAACCACAGGATGATGGAGTTTTGCTCTGCCTGTCACATGCTTTTTTCTATCTGCTATATATGAAGGTTCATACAATCAGTCAATATAAAAGTAGAATATAAAAAGGCCGCTCAAACCCACAGATCTGAGATACGCACAAATATCGGATACAGTCTAGATATATGATGGAACTGCAGGGGGGGGCATCCGCAAAATTTTCCATTGACGGTGACTAACTCGCAGTCTCCCCTTACTACTGGGGGTAWTTYMGAATCTGTTACAAACTCYGAGGCATAACTGGAATTTGATTAATCGCCACAGATAGACTCTCAACTTGAGGAGTTATACCTTCAATGCACGACCCTCGCAGGAGTAGAGTGTAATTTGAGAAGAAACCTCCCTTCAACAGC